>JAHSPW020000005.1:7423550-8023550 GCA_019985065.2 Arctostaphylos glauca
GAAAAATATATATATCTAGAGCAAGAAATGCACCACTGTACAGAGATAGTTGTGGAGATAGAGATGAAACACAAATCTTTTTGGATATTTTAGGATTTTAAACTTTTAACTGTAGTTTTAACCCATATATTATGTAATAACATATTTTCCTACAAAAAAAAAAAATAACAAATCTACCTCTGCCACGTACCAATTCGTGTCTTCGCCGTGTCCCCCATGTGTCCTCGCCGTGTGTCCCCCTTTAAAAATAAATTAAATTAATTGGACACGCCAAATACGTTTTTTTGGTGTGTCCCCGGCGTGTCCGAGTGTCCGATACGGGTACGGGGACCTCCGAGGAGTGTCCGTGCTACATAGATCGGATAAATGCCAATTGCCTACAACGTGGTATTCATCATCAAGCAGAGGTGGGCAAAGGCCTAAACACCTAACTGTATGAAGTCACCATTTATTTTGTGACTCAAGAAAGATCCACCCAAAACTAAGGTAAGATTCTACTACGTCCGATCATAAAATTCATGAATCTTCAGTCAAATTAGAAGTGTCCTTATTATGGCCCCTAGTCCCCTACACAAACCCCAAAAACCGGAATAAATTTTCCACGGGCAGGGATAAAGTGAATGAAATGTTTAAAAATGACAACAGAGGTGTACAAGAGTCATTTTAATTTTAATTTGGTCATTAGAGATTTGATGGGGAAGATTTCATAATTTACATTCTGCCACAATTATTTTAAGTGGAAGTGTCTAGAAGGCCTACTAAGATTTAGTAGCTCCATGAGTAAAGAGATTTATATGAATACAATATTCCTACAAGTAGAGAAAGTCTCCTTACATAATTTTCTACCATCACTTCATAAAAACAAAATTTGTAGCAAATCTGCCTGAACGTATTTAACTAAGGTATGATTCTACGAAATTGAAGCAAAAAAGTAGTCAAGGAGGGACGATGACTCAATGAAAAGCAGGGGAAATATGGAAAGAACTAAGAAGAGATGGGGAATCACAGAATTTACAAAGCACCATCAAGTACCATGTTAGAAAAAAGGGTCTGGAGTCAAGGGAGGTAGAAGAATTGGATGATATGTGCTTAGATAATTTTGAGTATCGGCTGGGACCTTCTTAAGTAAATGGGTGATGCCATGGCACCTTCACTAATCTAAGGGCCCCATTGGATAGAGGATTATTTTCAAGGGGATAAATTATGAAGGGAAGATAAGATAAGATGGGATATTATTTTTGGAAAGATGACCCACATTGATGTGATATTTATAGAGGGGGTCAAAAAGTAGATGATTTAGATGAAAGATTAAAAATATACTTTGGCTTGATTTGGATGGTTTATGAAATGGAGGAATAAGAGTGGGTGGATAAGGAAAAAAAAACTATCAAATGACTATTTTGCCCTTGTACAGTATTAAACTTGATTGTGTATTGAATAAAGTATATAAATGCAAAACTCAATATATATAATTAATTTTGGATAATTTGAAATATTAATTAACTAATTAATTAATTAAGAAATTTATTTATATTTAATAAAAACGTTATTTAAAAAAATGAATGGTAAACGGAAATATTAATCATCCAAAAAATAATAATAATAATAATAACTAAATATAAATCAACAAATATCTTACCATAATTCAACAACCCTTTACCAAATTATTCCGAGCTAAAAGTTAACCCCAAAATAAATTTTTAAGCAACTATTAAATTTTTTGTCTTTTTTTTAGAAATAAAATTCAGAAAACACGACCAAAAGGAGTTCGAATGAGTGGTGTCAGTTACTTTGTTCTCCTAAAAAATTGAGCCCATTAGAACATATGATGAATGTTTTTGAATAATTTAAGAAATTTTTAACTTTGTTTTATCAATTAACAAAAAATGAGAAAAATAACAACAAAATATAAATCAACAAATATCTTACCATAATTCAACAACCTTTTATCAAAATATTTCAAGCTCATGGTTATTCCCGAAATAGTTTTTTAAGTAAACGGTAAATTTTTAGTATTTTTTCAAGAATAAAATTCGAAAAGCACGACCGATCCGAAAGAGATTCGAATAAGCGATGTCGGTCACTTTTTTTATCCAAAGTTGAGCCCATTAGGATATATGACGAATGTGAATATTTTTGAATAATTTAAGAGATTTAACTTTATTTTATCAAAATATCTCGAGCTCACGGTTATTCTCGAAATAATTTTTTAAGTAAACTCTTTAGTATTTTTTTTAGATTAAAATTCGAAAAGCACGATCGGAAGGGGTTCGAATGAACCGTATTGGTCACTTTTTTTTGTCCAAATAGGCGCATTAGAATGAATGTCAAAGGCATAGTTATTAAAGGCGCGCCTAGGCGCGAGGCGCACCGAGGCGCACCCCGGGCGCCTGGTATGGTCCGAGGCGAGGCGATTAAAGGAAGCGCGGGCTTTAGGAGCCTAGGCGCAAAAGGCGCGAGGCGCCCCAGGCGCGGGAGGCGCGCGCCTGTTCCAATTTAAATTTTTTGGTGCCCTATTTGCTCGACCCTTACTCTGCCCGACTCTCACTCTCTGCGACTCTCTCTCTCTCTGCGCGGCTGTCTCTCTCTCTGGTCTCTGTTCTTGCGCGACTCTCTCTCTCCCGATCTGCGCGGCTATCTCTCTCTGGTCTGGTCTGGTGGCGGCTCTCTCTCTGGTCTGGTGGCGGCTCTCTCTCTCCGATCCTCTCTGTACGTATATATCAGTATATATATGAGTATATATATCAGTATATAATCAGTATATATATATATTAGTATGTACTGATATCTAATGTATATATATTAGTATATATCAGTGATTCAGTATATATATTAGTATGTGCTGGGTTTGCATCAGTATATATATATCAGTATTTGCTGGGTATGTACTGAACTACTGATATATGATGGAAGTGATATCTAATATTCTTATGTATATATATCAGTAAATTTCCTGAAGCATTTCATGATTAATTGCTTAATCTACTTTGGTTTTGCGCTGCACATTATCTTTTTGACTCTAATGTATATATACTCTAATGTACTGATATATATACTCTAATGTAGTATGTAGTATGTATATCTAATGTACTGAACTACTGATATATGATGGAAGTGATATCTAATATTCTAATGTATATATATCAGTAAATTTCCTGAAGCATTTCATGATTAATTGCTTAATCTACTTTGGTTTTGCGCTGCACATTATCCTTTTGACTCTAATGTATATATACTCTAATGTACTGATATATATACTCTAATGTAGTATGTAGTATGTATATCTAATGTACTGAACTACTGATATATGATGGAAATGATATCTAATATTCTAATGTATATATACTCTAATGTACTGATATATCATATATATACTCTAATGTAGTATGTAGTATGTACTATGTACTGATAAGTGATATCTAATGTACTGATATCTAATGTATTGATAGGTTATTAAAAAATGTCAAGCGAAGGCATCCGAACGGACCCCGCTTGGAAGTATGCCACTTTGGTGGATCCCGCCAATACTACAAAATTCAAGTGTAATTTTTGTGGCCACGTAACAAATGGCGGGGTTTGTCGAGCAAAGCAACATATCGCTGGCGGTTATAGGAATACAAAAGCATGCTCAAGATGCCCTCCCGAAGTAAGAGTGGAAATTCAAGAATATATTACGAGCAAACAAGCATTGAAACGTCAAGTGAATATGTTGCCGGATATAGATGATGATGAGTTTGGCGATGATGAAGATGATGTTGTAGAGTTAGTTGGAGGTGGTAAATCTGTTGGGAGTAGTCAAGGCTCTGTTTCTAAACCTAAGCCGCCAAAGAAGCCAAAGACTAAAGGGCCTATTGATGTATTTTTCACACCCAATCCTGACGTCGTCTTACAAAATCGTAAGGGAAAACAGACAAAAATTGATGCAAATGACCCTTACAAGAAAGAATTAAGAGATCGAGCACTTGTGAGATTCACGAGGTGGATGTATGATGCAGGCATTTCCTTTAATGCATTAAACTATGAGAGTTTTGGGCCTGCAATCGAGGCTATTGGGCAATATGGTCCGGGCATGAAACCGCCAACTTATCACGAGGCACGGGTTACGTATTTGAATAGGGAGTTGAAGCATACAGATGATCTGATGAAAGATCATAAAAATGATTGGGTAAAGTTTGGATACTCCCTAATGGCAGATGGGTGGACCGATCGGAATGGGAGGACCTTGATAAACTTTTTAGTAAATAGCAAAAGAGGAACAATGTTTTTAGAGTCCATAGATGCCTCGGGCTATTCCAAGGATGGGTTTAAAATGTTTGAACTACTTGACAAGTATGTGGAGCGGATTGGTGAACGCAACGTGGTTCAAGTAGTCACGGATAGTGCCTCAGCAAATGTATAAGCCAGTAACCATCCATCTCTACTCTTTATTTCTTTAGTCTAAACTTCTAATAGTAATTAAATTTCTATTTGTATTGACTATTGAGTATTTTTTTTGTCTAAACTTCTAATAGGAAAACATTTGGAAGTGAAGCGGCCACATCTTTATTGGACTCCTTGTGCAGCCCACTGTATTGATTTGATGTTAGAAGACATCTTTAAACTACCCCATCTGAAGTTGGTTTTTGAAAGAGCCATTGCTATAAACGGTTTCATCTATGCTCGGGCAGGCTTGCTAAATATGATGAGGCGGTTCACGGGAGAAAAAAATATGGTCAGACATGCAAAAACTAGATTTGCAACCGCTTTCCTCACATTAGCAAGGATTCATCAACAAAAGAACAACTTGAGGAAAATGTTTGTTTCAGAAGAATGGGCAAATAGCAAATGGGCTAAAGAGCAACAGGGCAAAAATGTGGCCAGATTTGTTATGATGCCTTCTTTTTGGAACAATGTTGTTTATGCTCTTAAGGTTGCGGGTCCTCTTGTCAAGGTGTTGAGATTGGCTGACACCGAAAAAAAACCACCGATGGGATACATTTACGAGGCTATGGATAGGGCAAAAGAAAGCATAGCCAAAGCATTCGGTGAAAAGGTTGAAAAATATCACGATGTCTTCAAGATCATTGATCACAGATGGGATATCCAATTGCATCGTCCTTTGCATGCTGCTGGGTATTTTCTGAATCCGGAATTTTTTTACTCAAACCCAGGAGTTCGGCAAGATGTGGAGGTCATGACGGGCATGTATAATTGCGTGAGTAGGTTGGTTGAAGATCCCGACATTGAAAATAAGATCACTATTGAAATGACCACGTACATGAATGCCGAGGGACTTTTTGGATTGCCAGTCGCAATTAGACAGAGAAATACAAGAGCACCAGGTAATCTACCATAATACATGGCTAATTACCTACTTTGACTTACATGTGCTAATTATTTGTATTTCACAACTGATTGGTGGAATGCATTTGGTTCTCAAACTCCGAGTTTGCAAGATTTTGCCATCAAAGTGCTCAGTCTTACATGTAGTGCTTTCGGATGTGAACGAAATTGGAGTGTGTTTGAACATGTGAGTATTTATCTAATGCATTCTTATTTTTTAGTAGATATTTTTTACTTTCTTTTATTAAGTTGTATTTTGGTCATAATTATTACAGCTCCACAGCAAAAAAAGAAATAGACTCCAACAGAAGCGCCTCAACGACTTGGTTTTCATCAAGTATAACAGGAGTTTGAAACGTAGATATGATATGCGAGATACAATTGATCCCATCTCCTTATCCGATATTGATGAGAGCAACGAATGGTTGCGTGGGAGGATGGATGGAGAATCAGATGAAGATGATGAACCAGTGTTTGAGGATGATACTTTGACATGGAGTGATGTTGCTAGAGCTTCTGGAGTTGGAGAAAGTAACAAAACAACTCGAGCAACAACATCAAGAGCACGTGCAAACACATCAAAGGGTTCCACTTCAACTCCGTTACAAATGATAGACGAAGAAGAGGTTGATTCGGAGGAAACTGAAGAAGAGGAAGATGAAGAGGGGTATAAATCCGGTGATGGTGGTGAAGATGAAGAACTTGATTTACTTAGTGTTGATTCCGATGATGATTAGTTATAAACGATGATGATTTACTTAGTGAAGATGGAGGGATATAAACGTTTTAATTCTTATTTATGCAAGTGTTACCGACTGTTTGGAGTTTGTTAGATGTTTTTTATAGTTATTTTAAGTGATACTATCTCTCAAATTCATTGTTTTGGTGTTTACTATTTTAAGTATTCGTATGTGCTATATTTGTTTTTTTTTTCTTGACTAGGTGCGCCTCGCTTCAATAAAGCCCGCGCCTCGCCTTGCGCCTCGCGCCTAGGCTCCAGAAGCCCTTTGCGCCTCGGTGCGCCTTTCGCCTTTAATAACTATGGTCAAAGGGATAAGGAGGGGTAAAATAGACAAATTCACCACTCCACAACCAGATAATTTTTGGAGAGGCCAAGGGCTACCCAAATATTATCACGGGGCAAAACCCTCCATCGTGAAAAGTTATACCGGGTGAAATGTTATCAGGGACAATTTTTGTGTTTCCAAACCCAGGCAACAGTCGGGGACCCACCCCTTGTTAGGGGTAATAAGTTATGAGGGGGCAAAAGATAGCAATGGACATGAGAATCCTGAAAGTGAGATAGGATTTCACACTTTTATTCTGCCACAATAGTATTAAGCACAAAATGATTTAGGAGAACTGACAAAAGAAACATGTATGTTCTACTCTCTTTCCCTTCCCCACAAACAAGAGAAAGACAAGCAGAGGATCATTAACTCACCGGAGGGACGTAAACACCCCATCCCATTCTTGGATATAACCATTTTGAAATATTCACATCAATCTCCAATGTTGCATAATCAATCCACTGCTCAATACGGGCCTATAGAAGCAAATAGAAATAACAAATGTAAGTGTAAGTAAACATGAAAAGTTTTTCTTTCCCGTAGACATTGATGGAACCATAAAAAAACCTGAGACTACTGAGATGACGTCAGCAAATAAAAAATCATGACTAGAAATGAGTAACATGTTTTACTTGAGTAGAAGTTATAAAAACCCTACATATTCAATTAATGAAGAGCCATAAAGAGGATTGTCAGACTTCAAGCGAGTAACTGCAGCCACAAACACAAGTCTGTCAGTAGAACTGAAGTCATAACCGGGGGCAGGGCAGAAGACAAAAAAAAAGCAGCTAGAATACAGTCTAACCATAACGTGCTATGGCATTGCTCTCAAAAATGGGGCCATCAGGAGTTTCCAGCACAGGTACCTACGCATCAGTACGATGTATTTAACGATGCAACAAGTAAATTAAACATCTGGTTGCTTAGAATCTCTAAATCATAACTTCTACCTTCCCAAGGGGGTTCATCTTCATAAACTCCGGGGTCTTATTTGACACGCCCATCTCAAAATTCGTGGCCAGTTCAACTTGGACACCACCGTACTCTGCAGCAATGACAGCCTTCAAAGCATTTTTGTTTGCTTTCCCTGCGTGCAGGATCTACAAGATACACAAGAAAACCATACCCATTTTATTTATACAAGTGAGCAAATTCACTCAGAAGATTCCTACATCACAACTTTTGATGTACATATTGTGATTTGGAATGCACAACAAACTGATGTTACAAGAGAGATGTTGAACTCCAGATGACACGTCGTACATTGTACTCAAATACAAGTCAGAATGCGTCACTGAAACGCATGGGCCAAATGTGGACACATTCTAGCTGCCTATGTGACTCAAGTGTCGCCGTTGAGGACCTAGCCTAAACCTCGTAACACACATGTGATGGGTTCCAATAAAAACAAAAAATACAGGTCAAGAAAATGGAAGAGCCAAATTCCCAAACAACTGGTAAGAAAAACAAGCAAGTTTTCCAGTAAAAAAACTAAACAAAATTAGAGGAGCATCACAAATATCAAATTAAACTTCAAAATTGAATGGGCAGTTGAACTTTATCCAAGGTCAACTGAGGAGGAAGGGACATCCATGTGGTCACTTTGCATGCAAATAATTCTAGTAAGTAGGTAAGTTCTCCCCACCCCCCCCACCCCCCACAAACAAAAACGGCTACTTCTCTTCCTATTTAACAGAATTCTCTGACATCACAACATGCTGTTGAAGTAAAAAAACAAAAACTAAAAACAGATCGCTCAGTACTGAATTGGTAGAAATGCTCATCTTTATCCTAAAATAAAAAATTTCTGCACTAAATTCAAGTAGAATACTAAGTCATCACATAACTTGAGGACACTCGAGCAGCAAGCCAACAACCCTTAACAGATTCGATTAGTTTTTCTCTTCAATTCATCGGGTTATGTGTAGGGTTCTTCGTACTAAAAGAGTTATTTGCTTTCAGACTAAACTCCATCGGTTAAACGTGAATTCCCAGGAGTTATTTCGATTCAATAAACACTAATACTGAGAAAATGCAAATTTATAAATTCATGTGTTTACAAAGGGCGATCTAAGCTGCCAATGATATTTGCTTAATCTAATCATGCACAAGATATATCTTATTCTAACACATATCGGCAATACCAATAAGAACAGCAGATACAACTTACCAGCGCCATTGCTTATCGAGAAAAAACGTTCGCTTTTGATATCAGATCTGCAAAACCAGTGAAGAGAGAAAAAGTTATGAAACTACTCGACAGAAAATCGAAGAAGAAGACGCGGATTTGAAGTGAGAGACAGAGGGAGATTGGACCTCAGAATACGATCGCTCTTCCGGAAGCAGTGGCGCTGATAGAGAGAGAGAGAGAGAGAGAGAGAGAGAGGGGCGGTGAGGGAGATAAGAGGAGCAACGCTAGGGTTTTGTAAGTGGGCAAATGAGCGAGAGGCTAAAAGGGTATATGCTGAGTCGGATTTTTTTCTTTTTCTTTATTTTTTCTTTGTTCAGGAATGGACCTGACTATTACCAGGTTTGGTTGTTAGACTAATTAGTCAAGAATAAATTAGGCCATATTTGGTTTAGTGTTTTTATATTTTTTTAGAGTAATATTTATGAATTATGTTTGAAAAAAAATTTACAAATATTGTTTGATTTATTTGTGATTAGTATTAAATTATCATATTTATCAATAATTAATGTATTAAATAGTCATAGTTGATCCCTTTTAGTGGTGTCTGACGCTATTTATTTAATTTTTTTATTGTGTTCTTTAAATTTTATTTTTAAAAAAATTAAAAATCTATTGTTCACTTAAAAAAATATTTTAAAATTAACTACGAACTCAAATTTTTAAAATAAAAAAATTTATTAACAGAACATGTGCACAAAGCACATAAAAAAGTTTTATTTTAAATACAATACTTATTTTTCTGGGAAAAAAAGAGAAAGAGCGCCTTAAAAATATCAAAAAAAAATCTAACATTGTGTTTTTTTTGAAACACTTATACCAAAACAACATCTGAGAGTTTTTTTCCTAAAATCTATTCAGAAACTATCAATCGAACATAACCGTTGTACCGAGTCCCAACTGTTAATCAATAATTAATAATCTTAGAATTAAAAAAAAGTTGTCACTTATTTATTTTGGTCCATTATTAATTGAAATATAAAAAAAAAGAGTTGTTTAGTGTTTGATTGCTGAATTAAGAGATGGATTAAATTTTAAATTTTTTGTCTACCCTCATCATAACACTAAAATGTCTTTCACCGTAGCTCTGATTTTCGTTCTCTCTGATCTCCGATTTCGCCGACAAGTTATGAAGCTGTGGCATGAGTCTTGCTTCTGCAATCATTTGATTATTTTTTGTACATCTTTTTTTTAGAGCTCTATTATTAGTGTTATTTGCAGTAAAGTAGATTTCAGTAGTGTTACACACCACACTCTAAGAGTATAAAAAGAGTAATAAAATAAATTATAACATCTCAAAAAAATCATTAAAAATCAATAAACAGTAATTCCATTACATCAATAATTTAAACCACTCAATAAATGAATTAAGCAGGTCTATGATCGTCCAACTAAATAATAGTTCAACTAAAACATTAAATAGCAAAATCAAAGCCTAACAATGCTTCGAAAATATCATCCCAATGCACTAATATCTTTGTTAAACATTTAGCTTAAACATTCATCATCGAGCAAAAAAAATTTAATATTAAACATTTCAAAAGATTAGAAATGTAAGCACCAAAAATAGGACATCATCCCTTAAAAATTTTTACAATTGACCTCGATGAGTTTTCATCTTTTGAAAATTTTGCATAATAACATTCTTATCAATCTCGTCAAAAACATCTCTTTCTATGTATACCATCAAGCTATTACTTAACCATATGATCATTTATTCCGTTATGTAATCGATTCTTCATAATATTCATCGCTAAAAGCACCCTTTCAATGGTAGCAATCGCAATTAGTACGATCAACACCACAGTTAAGAGCAAATAAACTAAGGGATATATTTTGTCTCTCCCGTTCTCCACCATTTTTCTTGCAAGTCACTAAGTCCACTCAACCTCGAGAAATCATCATTAGATCGCGTGTCAAAAATATACGTATCAAGTTGATAAAAAAAGCACCATAATCTCCACTGGAGAAAATTCTTTCAGATAAAACTCAGCAAATCGAACCAATTTATCCTTACCAAAACTAGAAAAATAGTTGGATGGGTTCAAACATGCCACAAAAAGTAGCAACTCCTATTTTCCTCGGTGAAATGACCATTTAGTTTTGAAGTTGCGTATATATAGCACTAACGAATACCTCAATACGGTAATGATGAAAGTTGCTAATTTCTTGCGTTTTTTGCTTGCCTTTCCCTTGAGCAACAAACGAATCATCCATATTGAAGATATTAATTCCTCTCTTTTTACAAAAAGTAAAAACTTCGTCAAGTAAAGAATTTCATCTCATATCCCTCATCACTTTGAATTTTCTTTTGGACATTCGAATCAAATTCTGGGCATTCAGAAATATCTTGATCTTTCTCTTGTAGTGCTTCGTGATCACTCTGATGTAATGGCCAATACTGCTTTCATCAAGTGGAGATTGAGTTCAAATTCAAAAGACTGCATCAAGTTCTTCATTACCTTTGCTTTTGATAGTTGTTGTGAGTTTGTACCATCCTCAAAGATGATTTGAAGCACTTACTGCGGGATACATACTCATTAAACTAACTAAAGTATTATAGCGCAAGCCCCATCTCGTATCCCCAACACGTTTGAGATTAGTTTCTTGATTTAAGCATTAGCCACGTCAAAGCTCTTCAATACTAAGTGCCTTAACAACATTGGCAACTTTTATTTCTCTAAGCATATCACAATATTTACATGATGCTCCAATAATGTTCACCACTTTAGTATACATAAAAAAAACATAGAAATATCTAAATGATTCTTTGTCATTGCCACAAGAGATAATTGTAATTGATGTGCAAAGCAATGTACATAATATGCATAAGAATTCTCATTTAGTATTAATATCTCAAAGGCCATTGAACTCACCTTGCATATTAATCGCTCCGTTTTAGTCTTAAAAAAAAACCTCAGCCTATATGTACTTAATTGAAATCGACAAAATAGATTTTCCATAGTTTTCTTGAGCGAGAGAGCATTGGTATTTTCTACATGCTCAATGCCCATAAAATGCTCAATCACATTCCTCGTTTTTGTCGACATGGCGTATTGAAACTGCCATTTGCTCTTCGATTGACATATCCCGTGGTTCATCTACCAAAATAGAAAATAATGCACCATCAAGATCTCTCACAATAGCTCTTATTGTTTCAAATGCAACGGCACTCACAATATCCTTTTGAATATTAGAAGTAATCAACTTTTGATTATGTGGAGCATTATTCAACGAAACAACTTTGACTACTTTATTATGGTCAATAATAAATTTCAAAAGCTCAAGAAAATTACCTTGGCTACTTGAATCTTGAAATTCATCATGAGCACAAATTACAAGTCTTTGTCTAAGGAGAAACCAAATACAATCAAGACGAACTAATAAACTACAAAACATTGAGGTTTAAACAACAATACAAAAAAAAAAGAATAAAGACAAAAAAAATTGGAATAAATTAGTTAGGCCAAATCCACCCGTCATGGTGATCAAGATGTGTTTTTTGGTGCATTTTTTGTTTAAGCTTTCTATTTTTTAAGTTTTTTTTAATTATTTTACGTTATCTTGGAACTCAATTTCGATCTGTCCAGTAATGTGTGAATAGAACACGAGGCTATCGTCTAGGTAGCGTAGTTTGACTTCTTTAATTTTTGTGGTGAACTCTTCCTGCCGCCTTTTTTTTTCCTTTTTATTGATGTAGAAAAGATCTCCTTGGTCTCCGTAGCCTTTTCGGTATAATATAATATGTACAGATCTACAACCTTATTGGAGATGCCTACACCAGCTTCAATCTAATCTGTAGCACATTTGTTTAATCACGAATTGGATCTCACTGTTAAAAACTTGGTCTATAAAAGGAAGATAGCCCATCTCCTCCTCCATCACCCATTCCAAAAATACATAGATAGACAGATAGATACAGATAGAGAGAGAGAGAGAGAGAGAGAGAGAGATGGGTTCCATATCAGCATCCCAAAAGCCTCACGCAGTGTGCATCCCATACCCAGCACAAGGCCACATCAACCCAATGCTAAAAGTAGCGAAACTCCTCAACACCAAAGACTTCCACATAACCTTTGTTAACACTGACTACAACCACAGATGTTTACTTAAATCAAGAGGACCCAACTCTCTAGCTGGAGTATACCATTTATGCCACATACAAGTTTTGCAAAGTATTTCAACTCAAACTTCAACAAACCATGAATTGAAGATTTGCTAAAACTCATTATTCCATCATAACTTACCATCCATAATCATCAATTGACTTCGGTAAACAACTCATTTAAACAAACAAAACGCGCCTTCCGTTTTCTCTTCTTTTTGTTTTTTGTTTTTTGTATCAATGGAACAAATAGAACAAATACAACTACAACTACAAAAAAAAAAAAATAATAATACAATTGTGGCGTTTCACTCCATGACAGCAACTCCTCCAGCAGCCTTTATCTTCTCTATTATGTCATTTGCCTCCTCTTTAGTGATTCCTTGTTTAATCAAAACAGGAACCTTCTCCACCAAATCTTTTGCTTCCTTCAATCCTAGACTTGTAAAAGATCGCACCTCTTTGATTACCTTGATTTTTGCAGAAGCATCAAATTTCTCCAACTTAACATCAAATGCAGTTTTCTCCACTTTCTTCTCCTCGGCCTTAGGTGATCCAGCGGATGGCCCTCCCTGGGGTCCCAAGTCCATGCCTTCTACTGAAATGGTTTGCATCTTGGGATGCCTGAGCCTCTCCCTAAGAGTGGGACCAATTTGAACACGTTCTTCAGTGGGCAGGGCAGCAATACGTTCGGCAAGCTGAATGATTTTATCAGAAGGTGGAGGCCTAGGGCCATATGGATCGTAGAAGGCAGGATATTTGTACCTCTTGGGCTTTGCTGTGGGATCCCTAGGAACAAAGTCAGGTTGGAATGAGCGAGATTGCAAGGGCCCAGCAATTTTGCGAAGGCTATTGTGGAGGTGAAAAGTTCTAACAATTGCAATGAACATCATGGTCTTGTTAGTTCATGAAAATACAGCCCACAAGGTGAAAAAGGACCGTTGGAACCTATCAACTCTAATAATGTCAATATGCACAGATGCGACTGCTCCACATAAGCTTTCTACTTTCTGATCGAAATTGGAAGAACTCTTACCTGCGAAAACAAACAAGAGATGAGCCAACTAATCTATTCCTTTCTCTGAAGAACTCTCCAAAACTTGGAAAGGAAGAGTGCAAACACATAGGGAAATGACCATAACAGGGAAATTTAAGTTTATTTGGCTACTTCAAAAACCAATAATAACCAGAAAATTACAAGTTAGACCATAAAGGGTCAAGATTCAGGAAACTATATTTTTAATGTCATACTTACTACAAATAGAGGTAGAAAATCAGTACCAAAAGCTTAGGTGTAACATTAGTTGCGCTGCAGGATATTAAAAAACAGGGAAAATAACTATGGTTCGGTATCATATGGTATAAAAGTAGAGTGCAATTGTTTGGCACCACTAGATTATGCTTAACCAAACACAAACAAAGTGAAAATACTTTTGGAAGGATGAGTGTACAAATCCCTGAAAAGGGAAAAGGAAGATAAAAACTTTTGATGAGAACAACTTGGAGGTTATAGGGATAAGCTGCATAGGCAAGGGCGGAACCAGAATCTAATATAAATCTACGCACCAACAACAGTTATAATCAATATCTAGCAAAATTGTACAAAAAATGTAAATGTTCAAAAATCTATGCACACCCACCAGTGCTTTGCATTAACAACATAACTACAAATCTAAACACACCCACCACGCTCTGCATAATAAGTGAATACTTACAGAAATTTATTTTGCAATTTTCTTCGCTTTTTACAATTTCCTTTGCAAATTTCCACAAAAATATGAGTGTCATATAAAAACAAAATTTTATCAAAAGGCTCAAATAGTATTTAGCATTTAGCACATAATTTTTAATTAGAAGGCTCAAAAACATATAAATGTAACACAAGCTTAGAGCTGCATAAAGAGTAAAGACTCCTAATGGGGCAACATCATAACATAACTAAAGAATCTGAAAAACTATAGGATTGAGGCTAATCAACCTAAGACATGTCAAGCAATACCCTACAAGTAGAAGAAGAAAAAAGGTTGCAACTGAACATTAAATGGAATTGTCAAACTGCGACATGGGTCGCAATGATCAATTGTTAAACATAGAACACTCAAACCCGCAGACACCAAGTGTTTAGACAAAAGTTCGACAGGCACTAATTTAACAGTTGAGAAATAAGTTTGACAATGGCACTAATTTTAACGGTTAAGAAATAAGTTTGACAGGTCCTTGTTCATAAAATACCATGGGTAACTTTCAGTCGGAAACTGATGTAAATAGATTGACACTTCAAAATTATTAATCACGTTCCATGCGAAAATTATTAAGCAGTTTGACAACAGTGGTTAAGTATTGGTAAAGACATTTGGACTTGAAAACCTTGTCCGAGACGGAGAGAGAGAGATACCGATTTCCCGCCCCCAACAAGAATGAAGTTCGAGAATCAGATTGTAGAGAGGACTGGAGGAGGACGACCGGAGCCTTGAGGATGGAGGCGACGAGCGATCCTCAAGATGGGGTTGAAAGTTGAAACCCTTTCAGCCTTTCTCAGAATAGCAAACTCTTCTCACTTGATTTGGGGCTTTTTTAATGAAATGGGTTGGGATGGGCTACAGATTGCCTTGGGCAAAAACAATGGGGTGGGCTAAAGTTATTTAGGCTCAAATTTCACATATAAAAAAAGCCATCTGGGCTGGAGCCCACCATAGCCGTGTGGTTGTTCTGCCCCTCTGCATAGGATGATGCAAGAGAACCGCGAAACCAACAACACCCAGATTAACAGAGAAAACGTCCAAAATGAACCGAAGGCCACAGTATATAATTATAAACAGGGATAACGAACAGAGAAAAGAAACGTTCCTTTTCTCATTGTTGGCGGAGCCGCCAATCGCCCCCAAAGCCGCTGGGACTGGTTCAATTTGAGTTAGGGCTTTATGCTGACAGAGACCGAGAGAAAACGTTCTTCGTTTTACAAAGACAACTTCCACTTACCTCCCCTGAGGTTTCTAATAATGATACAAACCTCCTCTAGTTTTTGAAACCGTACAAAACTACCAATTAAAATAATTTATGTCTAATTACACTCACCTTCTATCTATCTATCTATCTATATACTAATACAAAGGGGCTATCCCTTTTGGCATGAACAAAAAATTGCAGCCGTGTCACAAAAATAATTTTCATTATTATCCTTAAAAAAGTTTCAAAACAAATCACTCATTTTAACTACCATGGCAAACAAGTAAATAGATATTTTAGGAACTATATACCCTTATCACTACACTCCATGATTTGGTAACTATCTATTTTTTACTTTAATAATCGATTTGCACACACATCGCATGTGTTCCGACGCTAGTGTTTAATTAATATACTACTTAAACTTTCCTTATTTAGTTAGTATACTACTTTTTAAGACTAAAATATATATTTAATTTATTAATGACTCTTTAACAAGTTTTTTAATTTTAAAATTTTCAATAATTATTCTTTTTACTAATTATATTTTCACTAATTTAAATAACCATACAATTAACTAATTATTATTATTCTTTTAAAGTTTTTTTTCTCGGTTATGAGTTCATTAGATTTTCTTATTTTCAGTTTTTTTAATCTATATTTTCCTATTTTCAGCTTGTCATTTTACAGTTTGTTAGATCAGTGTGTGTGTGTGTCTATATATTAATCTTTTAGTTCAAACTAATAAAAATAAATGATCTTAATTTTCTTTTTCTATTTGTTATAACAAATTTCTCTAATAAATAATAATTAATAAAATTATACTAGTTATCCATGTCGTGATCAAGTTCATATGAAACAAAATTATTTTCGATGTTTTAACCTAAGCATGTCATCTTTGATATCCTTTGATTTCAAATTGAAGTATAATAAAAAAGAATAAGATGAAGAGATGCTAAACTACTGTAATGATTTTGTTAAAAAACGAGATAGGAGGATATGAATTACGACATGATCAAAGAGAAGATAATAGTTATTTAATACACAAAATTATGAAGCAGGCTGTGAAGTCGATGCAAAAAATTTAAGGTCATCTAAAAGTATTGATTTTATATATATATATATATATATATATATATATATATATATATATATATATATATATATATATTTTTTTTTTTTTAAAAAAAGCAGCATCGTACCTAAGGCAAAGCCCCCAAATATGTTTAGAATTATGAGTCCCCACAAATATTTTATATTAATATATGTACAAAAAATAAGATTATTATGAGAAAATTCATACAAAAGAGGACCTATTTTCTAAATTAAACCAAATTTTAACATCTATTATAACAAAATTAGAGTTAATTAATATT
Organism: Arctostaphylos glauca; assembly: GCA_019985065.2. Classification (NCBI taxonomy): domain Eukaryota; kingdom Viridiplantae; phylum Streptophyta; class Magnoliopsida; order Ericales; family Ericaceae; genus Arctostaphylos; species Arctostaphylos glauca. The sequence goes on from JAHSPW020000005.1 coordinate 7,440,558, forward strand.
TTATCTTTGTTCGATGATGTCGCAAGAAAAGTTGAATGAATTAAATATAATGTTTATTGAAATGTACGTTATAGGCGGGAAGATTGATTATGTTAGTTTAACTATTATTTTTATTGTAAAAAATCCAAGAATGGTGATATTTTTTTTAATTTCTACAATAAATATTACTATTATATATTTTGAAGATTTCATTTACTTATGTCTATGTTATTTTACTTTTTCAGTTTCATTTACAGATTTTTTACTCATATAGTGACGTGAGGGGATCAAATCTTGAAGTTCTCTTCAGTCTCTTAAAATGTCACGAATGGTTATGGGTTGTAGTTGGTTTGTGCGAGTTAGGATGTGAGTTAGGATGGCTCTCTGCTTGTGCGGTGAAGTCCTCTCGTTCATCCTCTTCAATAATGCGACAAGAGCAAATATGTTCCTTGTACGAATTGTGTGGTTCCTGTGTTGTATGCCCAATGCAAAGGAATTTGATCCCCAAAGTGTACATTCTCTCGCTTTTCACTACATTGTGGTGGAGGTGAACCTCAAAGTACTTCTTGTGTTTCATGCAATCTGCACTTAATTTGCAGTGAACATGACCATAAGTTGGTACTCGTATTCTCGGATGCTGAAACTTTATCCAAGGTCAACTGAGGAGGAAGGGACATCCATGTAGTCACTTTGCATGCAAATAATTCTAGTAACTAGTAAGTAGCTAAGTTCTCCCCAGCCCCCCCACCCACCCACCCACCCCCCACAAACAAAAACAGCTACTTCTCTTCCTATTTAACAAAATTCTGACATCATAACATGCTGTTGAAGTAAAAAAAAACAAAAACTAAAAACAGATCGCTCAGTACTGAATTGGTAGAAATGCTCATCTTTATCCTAAAATAAAAAATTTCTGCTCTAAATTCAAGTAGAATACTAAAGTCATCACACAACTTGAGGACACTCGAGCAGCAAGCCAACAACCCTTAACAGATTCGATTAGTTTTTCTCTTGAATTCATCGGGTTATGTGTAGGGTTCTTCGTACTAAAAGAGTTATTTGCTTTCAGACTAAACTCCATCGGTTAAATGTAATTCCCCTAAAGTGAATTCCCACGAGTTATTTCGATTCAATAAACACTAATACTGAGAAAATGCAAATTTATAAATTCATGTGTTTACAAAGGGCGATCTAAGCTGCCAATGATGTTTGCTTAATCTAATCATGCACAAGATATATCTTATTCTAACACATATCGGCAATACCAATAAGAACAGCATATACAACTTACCAGCGCCATTGCTTATCGAGAAAAACGTTCGCTTTTGATATCAGATCTGCAAAACCAGTGAAGAGAGAAAAAGTTATGAAACTACTCGACAGAAAATTGAAGAAGAAGACGCGAATTTGAAGTGAGAGACAGAGGGAGATTGGACCTCAGAATACGATCGCTCTTCCGGAAGCAGTGGCGCTGATATCGAGAGAGAGAGAGAGAGTGAGACGGGGGCGGTGAGGGAGATAAGAGGAGCAACGCTAGGGTTTTGTAAGTGGGCAAATGAGCGAGAGGCTAAGAGCAACTCCAACAACACTCACTAAATTAGCTAGCAAAAAGGACAAAAAAGTACACTCTTTACTTTGCCTATCTATTTTTTCACTTATCCATTCCAACACTAGTCATATAAAGAGTGGAGAGAGAGGCTAGCTACATGTAGTGAGGCATTTGGGGACAAGCTAAAATAGCTAGTCATATAAAGAGTCTATTGGAGCACTAAAAATAGTAATCACTAGTCAAACTAGCCAACAGACCTCTTTTAAAGAGGCTGTTGGAGTTGCTCTAAAAGGGTATATGCTGAGTCGGGTTTTTTTTTTCTTTATTTTTTCTCCGGAATGGACCTGATTATTACCAGGTTTGGTTGTTAGACTAATTAGTCAAGAAAAAATTAGGCCATATTTGGCTTAGTATTTTCTATATTTTTTTAAAGTAATATTTATGAACCATGTTTGGAAAAAAAATTACAAATATTGTTTAATTTATTTGTGATTAGTATTAAATTATCGTATTTATCAATAATTAATGTATTAAATAATCATATTTGATCCCTTTTAGTGCTGTTCGACGCCATTCATTTGATTTTTTTTATCGTGTTCTTTAAATTTTATTTTTTAAAAAATTAAAAATTTACTGTTGACTTAAAAAATATTTTAAAATTACCTGCAAACTCAAAATTTTAAAATAAAAAAATTTATAAACAAAACATGTGCACAAAGCACACAAAAAAATTTTGTTTTAAACACAATACTAATTTTTCTGGAAAGAAAAGAGAGAGATCCCCTTAAAAATGTCAAAAAAAAATCTAACCTTGTGTTTTTTTGAAACACATACACCAAATAACATCTGAGAGTATTTTTTTCTAAAAATCTATTCAGAAACGATCAATCGAACATAACCGTTGTACCGAGTCCCAACTATTAATCCATAATTAATAATCTTGGAATTAAAAAAAAGTTGTCACTTATTTATTTTGGTCCAGTATTAATTGAAATATAAAAAAAAAGAGTTGTTTAGTGTTTGATTGCTGAATTAAGAGATGGATTAAATTTTAAATTTTTTGTCTACCCTCATCATAACACTAAAATGTCTTTCACCGTAGCTCTGATTTTCGTTCTCTCTGATCTCCGATTTCCCCGTCAAGGTATGAAGTTGTCACATGAGTCTTGCTTCTGCAATCATTTGATTATTTTTTGTACATATTTTTTTTAGAGCTCTATTATTAGTGTTATTTGCAGTAAAGTAGATTTCAGTAGTGTTACACACCACACTCTAAGAGTATAAAAAGTTTAATAAAATAAATTATAACATCTCAAAAAAATCATTAAAAATCAATAAACAGTAATTCCATTACATCAGTAATTTAAACCACCCAATAAATGAATTAAGCAGGTCTATGATCGTCCAACTAAATAATAGTTCAACTAAAACATTAAATAGCAAAATCAAATCCTAACAATGCTTCGAAAATATCATCCCAATGCACTAATATATTTGTTAAATATTTAGCTTAAACATTCATCATCGAGCAAAAAAATTTTAATATTAAACATTTCAAAAGATTAGAAATGTAAGCACCAAAAAAAGAACATCATCCCTTAAAAGTTTTTACAATTGACGTCGATGAGTTTTCATCTTTTCAAAATTTTGCATAATAACATTCTTATCAATCTCGTCAAAAACATCGCTTTCTATGTATACCATCAAGCTATTACTTAACCATATGATCATTTATTCCGTTACGTAACCGATTCTTCATAATATTCATCGCTAAAAGCACCCTTTCAACAGTAGCAATCGCAATTAGTATGATCAACACCATAGTTAAGAGCAAATAAACTAAGGGATATATTTTATCTCTCCTGTTCTCCACCATTTTTCTTGCAAGATCACTAAGTCCACTCAACCTCGAGAAATCATCATTAGATCGCGTGTCAAAAATAATATACGTATCAAGTTGATAAAAAAGCACCATAATCTCCACTGGAGAAAATTCTTTCAGATAAAACTCAGCAAATCGAACCAATTTATCCTTACCAAAACTAGAAAAATAGTTGGATGGGTTCAAACATGCCACAAAAAGTAGCAACTCCTATTTTCCTCGGTGAAATGACCATTTAGTTTTGAAGTTGCGTATCTATAGCACTAACGAATACCTCAATACGGTAATGATGAGAGTTGCTAATTTCTTGCGTTTTTTGCTTGCCTTTCCCTTGAGCAACAAATGAATCATCCATATTGAAGATATTAATTCCTCTCTTTTTACAAAAAGTAAAAACTTGGTCAAGTAAAGAATCTCATCCCATATCCCTCATCACTTTGAATCTTCTTTTGGACATTCGAATCAAATTCTGGGCATTCAGAAATATCTTGATCTTTCTCTTGTAGTGCTTCGTGATCACTCTGATGTAATGGCCAATACTGCTTTCATCAAGTGGAGATTGAGTTCAAATTCAAAAGACTGCATCAAGTTCTTCATTACCTTTGCTTTTGATAGTTGTTGTGAGTTTGTACCATCCTCAAAGATGATTTGAAGCACTTACTGCGGGATACATACTCATTAAACTAACTAAAGTATTATAGTGCAAGTCCCATCTCGTATCCCCAACACGTTTGAGATTGGTTTCTTGATTTAAGCATTGGCCATGTCAAAGCTCTTCAATACTAAGTGCCACTACAAGAAATTTAAGATTTAACAACGGTCTAAACTGTCACAAAAGATTCTAAAAAGCGTTGCTATAAAACCAAAGAGGTTATACCAACACTTGACAAAGTGTTAGCTGAACTGTCGCGAGATGACCGTCACTATAGGTTTATAGTGACAGTTTTTACAAGTGCTGGTACAAATCTCTTTTTACTTACAGTTTATTTAGCAACACTTGAACCGCTGTTAAAGTACACAAAATAAAACCTTTCTAGGGACACTTGTGAAAGCGTCGCTGTATCCAAATTGATTCAATTATTTCCCTACCATTTGAACAATATTAAACCTAGTCTTATTTTAGCACTATAAAATGCAACAAACTCTTTTTTTTTTTTTTTTTTGCATCAACATATAGACTGATATATATATTGAAGAAAAGAAAATGATTACAACATAGACCAATTGGTTGACAAAGAACTAACCAAATGAGAGTAGAAAAGAAAAGAGTATTATAGCCATTACAATCCTTGTGAACAAAATCAGAGTACTAAAACCTGAGCCATCAATGGAATCATGAAAACAGAAAAAAGGCAACCAAATGCGATTGGACTCTTTAGGAAAGACAACAGTTTAACCACAGCAATTGGCACCATTAGTAGAAGACCATAAGCAAAAAAATCACAATCTTGGTTGCAGCTACCACGTGTATGTCGAGTGTCTGATCCTGAGAGGAACTACCACTGCTTTTACATGCTCGTGCAGCACCACCTGAGGTGAGCTCATTCAATCAAGTCTAAATCACCACTAGTATGAGATACAACAGGCATATATATATAACAGTGAGTTGACAGTATTATTAAAATTTTCAGGAGGCTAAGAAATTAAAACTAGAAAACCCAAGGACATTCCACTATCTAAACCAAACTAATTGCTAGGAAGTCGCAAATGTGGATGATGCAAGGGAATACCTAAAGACCAGAAATGTCATGGACATTGTAGGAATTGATAGGTGAATACCTCCACATCAGTGCAATAACAGAGAAACATATTGGAAGGTGTCATTTTCTGAATTCAAATCAACATGAGTTTTCCTCTTATAGGATGCTATATTCCATGTGGTAGCTGCAACGCTCCATCTTGGCAACATAGACTTCGTCAAAGGGAATGAAACATATTCTGGTTCAGCTCAGTGACATTAAATTGCAGAAAAGTCAATGGCCTTTAGAAAAGTATTCTGTTCTCTTACACATTTTGTCAAACAGTTTATGGGTGCTACTAAAATACTCATGTTGCTACTGACATTAACTTGCAAAATTCTGCTCTACCTTGAGGTCTGATAAATCTAAACACCTTCCAATTGAGCCAGGTAGATCCTTTAGTTGGTTGTTGGAACAATCAAACCTAGAGCAAACACATGAAATGGAGCTGTTCAACCACAAGGAATGAAGAAACTACAGAAGTTTATCTCCCTTTGTTCTTTTTTCTTCCCCTAGAATTTCCCCATATGTTCATTAGCATACCACTATAACTAAAGTTACCAATCTTCTAACTACTGCAGATATTTCAAATCAAGAACAGTAAAAAGAAAGCCTACTTGACTAGGAGAAGTTACTGATCCAATTTCTTCAGGTATACTGGCTATCACATTAAAATGAACAACACAATAGAAGGCATCAGAATGTTGCAAGCATGAGAGAGAGAGAGAGAGAGAGAGCGAGAAATTATATTACTTCAAATACAAAGACTTAAAACGTCCAGGTGACATGCTCTCCTATAGCAGCTAGAAGGTGGGAAAGCTTGTTGTGGCTAACATTCAGCACAGACAGTAGAGGCAAATTTCTAAGATCTTCCCTTGGTGATTCAATATCATTAGGGGCCAAAATCAGCTTCTGTAGCTCCACCGCCTGTGAACACGGAATAAACACTTTAATCAGCACTGTTCATAACTCAGAGTGGCAATTTCATCTACTCAAGTAGCAACTTAAATGCATTAAGCAGTTGAATAAGAAACAAAATAAAGCAATGCCACTAATACGTCCCACCAGTTTTCGCCTTCCCCAACTGCATCCAAGCTTTTGTATACCTCATTGGGCACTTCCCTGTAACAAAAGTTGAAAGTTAAAATAGAAGCAAATCAAATGCATCTGCATCCTAGAAAGGGTATCTTGCATCCTAGATGAAAACAAGATATTTTGAAATCCATAAGCAAAAATAAAAAAGTATTGACATTGCCACTTTCCAGACAGCTTCAAACGCATATAGCTGTTCCATCATCTCTGCAACATAATTGGAAAACTTCACAGCTGCCACATAATTCTACAATCTACCCTATCTGTGGTACATTGCTTGGTCCTATTACCTAGAAACATGGTGCCAATTCAATCCCAAAGTCCCTGGAAATTAGGATTCCATACTTTTCCCACATGCATTGTCTCTAACCATATGGTAATATACATATGCATTGTCCAGATAATAATGTATGAACACTCCAACATCAAAAAATGAATGAACTGATTAAAAAGAACTAACAAGCCAAACAACACAAATAGAATTTTTTGCAAAATACGACACTATGAAAGCAAGAACACCTGAGAATCAGAAAACAAAACATTAGTGGTCACAAGAAAGTGTAAGACGGGAAGATCAAGCTCTAAACAGTATAATGTGAGAGAAATTAGGGGACCAACTTGAGAGAACGGTTTGATAGGTTGAGAGAACCGGATGCTCTTGCAGCTTTCAACACCCGATCCATCGTTTTACAAATCGGAGGAGAGAATATTTACAGAGCTTTTCAGGGATCTTTTCGACGACCATCAACCAACAGCTCCCATGTCTCACTACTGAAATACTCATGTTGTCAAACAATTTCTTGTCTTTTTTTTAAGGTTCTTGAATTATCATCTTAATCAGATCCACAAGATCAACGTAATTACAATGCCAATCATCAACAAGGAATATCAAATTCGACATCAATTGACCCAAACAAACCACAGAAAAAAGACGAAATGCAAGCCAAAATCAGCAAGTAAGAAGCAGGAAATTAGATTAAGCAAAGCCTACAACCAATACCATCATTCTTCCAAATTGATGTTCTTTCCAGCTGCTCTTCCCATATAAATTAGATTGTTTTGAAAGTAGATAAAAAAATCCCTTATAGCATCAACTTAAGATTTTTCGCAAGTCCCATAGAACTTGAGATTTTTCTTACGTTCCATCCCTATACACTGATGTTCCAACAAATCCTTCACCAAGCCTTTTTTTGGAGTTGTTACACAAGATTCAAACTAATTGATTTTCGATTAAGTTCAATTCATTCTCTCCTAGCTTCCAATTGTGAGAGAGAGAGAAGAGAGAGAGAGAGAGAGAGAGAGAGAGAGAGAGAGAGAGAGAGAGAGAGAGAGAGAGAGGAAATAGAGTAATAGAGGGATTCGTTCAGCGTCGATCCAATCACAGCAGACGCGATATATCTCTATCTATCTATCTATGTATATACAATATCAATAGCAAACAAATCGAGCAAAGAGAGAGTCTGCGAGACAGATAGAGAGAAGATTACCTCGTGGAGATCGACCAAAGGAGGTCGAGCGGAGAGAGAGAGAGTGGTCACGAACGATTTAGGACTTCAGTAATCGCGAGAGAGAGTCGTCGCTGCAGAGAGAGAGATTGCGAGAGAGAGTCATCGCGAGAGATTCATTGCCACGGAGAGAGAGAGAGACTGCGAGAGAGAGCCATGGCGACCGAAAATAGTCAGTGATAGCGAGAGAGAGAGTCGTGCGAGAAACAGTTTGTGGTAGTGGGAAATAGCAGGTGTTGTAGAGAGAGAGAGAATATTGAGACATCAAATATACTGTGGCAAGAGCAAATCTCATGGCCCAAATATTGAGAGAGTTGTGAAAAACACTCAGAAAACCTAATGAGCAAATCTCCCCACGGCCCAAGGCCCAGATAAAAACATTGACGATAATATTTGGGCCATGAGATTTATGATAAAAAAAAGTAAGTAATTTAGAAAAATGCCTAAATTTTAAGTACTTCAAAATTCAAGCATTAAAAGAGATCTATTTACAATAAATTAAAAATAGCGGCCTATTTTTGTGGGCTATACCGACAGTTTACTATGGACCGTAACTAAAAATTAAAAATACAGTAACGGTCTACAAAAAGCCGTCACTAAAGACCCTTTTCTAGTAACGCTTTGAAACCGATGCTATTTCCTACCTATAGTATCAGTTATTTATACCGTTGGGATAAAAACCGTTGGGATATCCCTATTTTTTTGTAGTGTGCCTTAACAACATTGGCAACTTTTATTTCTCTAAGCGTATCACAATATTTACATGATGCTCCAATAATGTTCACAACTTTAGTATACATAAAAAAACATAGAAATATCTCGATGATTCTTTGTCACCGCCACAAGAGATAATTGTAATTGATGTGCAAAGCAATGTACATAATATGCATAAGAATTCTCATTTAGTATTAATATCTCAAAGGCCATTGAACTCACCTTGCATATTAATCGCCCCGTTTTAGTCTTGGCCCCTCAGTCTAGATATACTTAATTCAAATCGACAAAATAGATTTTCCATAGTTTTCTTGAGCGAGAGAGCATTGGTATTTTCTACATGCTCAATGCCCATAAAATGCTCAATCACATTCCTCGTTTTTTACGACATGGCGTATTGAAACTGCCATTTGCTCTTCGATCGACATATCCCGTGGTTCATCTACCAAAATAGAAAATAATGCACCATCAAGATCTCTCACAATAGCTCTTATTGTTTCAAATGCAACGGCACTCACAATATCCTTTTGAATATTAGAAGTAATCAACTTTAGATTATGTGGAGCATTATTCAATGAAACAACTTTGACTACTTTATTATGGTCAATAATAAATTTCAAAAGCTCAAGAAAATTACCTTGGCTACTTGAATCTTCAAATTCATCATGAGCACGAAATACAAGTCCTTGTCTAAGGAGAAACCAGATACAATCAATTGATGCATTCAAACAGATTCAATAATTAGCTTTTGCTTCATTTGTTTGCTTGTCAACAATCGTTTGAATGTGTTGTTCCTTTTTTGTTTCTCAATATCGAATTTCATCCTCAATCATTACTCCTCGCTGGATCATTTTGCCGAAGAATATTCCTATTGAAGTGCACAACTTTCTCATCGTAGATCCCTTTTCAAGTTTGGATGAATAGATTCATATATTCTGAGTCGGCTAGCGGTGACACCACCTGTGTATCCAGATTTTTTCATGACGTGCATAGGCTCGAAAAGAGTATCTGGGTTTTTGCTCCATTGTTATCAGAAAAATTTGATCTACGGCCAACCCAGTGTTCTGTCTGTATTGTTTCATGGATGCACGTGACAACTATGCCATGTTCTAAACTGACGGACATCACGCCTAGCGAACCATTATGCGGTGGTCCTACTAGGCTATGCTAAAATAATTGCATCATCACCTTCTCTAGATTTGGATACCCACACAGTGCCCAGCATAAGGACGTAAGTGGGCCATTGGATCACTAGTTCCATCAAACTTAGTAAAACAAGACATTTTGAACTTAGCTGCCAGTTGCAAATCTGGAAAGATACACAGATCTGAGAGACTACTGGATAGGTAGGGCCTTGCCCCTTGTATGGCTTTGATGACTTTCTCAATATTTTGAACCTTCTAAATTAATATGGGGTCTACCCTCTTTGATGGGTGTGGGTTCCTTGGCTTACTCCAAATGTTGTCTTGGACGTTTGGCATAACAGATTGGACTGGATTTATAAGAGGTGGCCGTTGTGGTCCAACTGAGATATCAACGGCTGATTGGACGGGAACTACCCCTGTATGGAATGATGCCGGCACAGGGTTTGGCATTACTGATGCCCTTGCCCCAGTGCTAAAGGAAAATGGTGCTGATGCAATTTCTGATAACTGGCACTGGGTCAAAATCGGGTCAAAAGTGTTTGGACCATGATTTGGAGGTTCTTCATTTACCTTGGGAGAACGTTGTATTCTTTCCGATAGATTGTGTCAGGTTTAATGCATAGAGGCTGACAATTTGTTTCTTTTGCCATGACTTTTAAACTGACAAACACTCAGTCTTCGGGTGAGACTCTTGTTTCGCGCTTGTACCTTGCATAATAGGAAAATGTTTCCTTTTATACTTTTGAAATGGATTGGTTCAGAACATACAGTCAAAGGATGACAAGTGTGTAAGCAAAGATCTTATTGCTCATTTGGGTTTAGCTAGAGTTTCGGTATGATTTCGGCATATAATTTTTGAAAATTGTGAGAATGTCCAGTTTGTATGAGAATGATCTTACACTTTGACTATATATTTTAGACACTATCTTGAAGCATGTTAGCACAACAAATACTGGTTGACAGTTTTTGAAAAAATTTATCCTTTACATAATCAACGAGAATTCTCTCTATTTTTTATGAATGTTCCTATCAAAATTTTAGCTTAACTCTTTTTTTAGGGATACTACATGCAGTATAACGACTTGGTTCTTACTAATGCATTTCTAGCATGGTTTTTACGATTTTCAAATCTTCAAACCTCCAGCCCCGTAAAGAGTACCATCTTTGGTCGAAGTATTATTTTCGATGGAAATCATCTTTGGCTAAATACCATTGACAGCCAGCATGTATTTCGAATCTCCTCCTAATTCTATGAGTAAAAATAAAAGTAGAATGGAGATTGAGAAGAGAGTTAAGGTATGTTATGCTGAATGCAATTTTTGTGTATGCTGAAAATACTTTTTTTTGTAAATATTTAGAGAGAATTCTTTCAGAGCAATTTAATACCTGCAAAACAAATACTAATAGCAAAATAAAATGCATGTCTATTCTTTTTTTTTGGCAAAGTGCACCTGAAATGCAACCATAAAAATGATGTTAATAACAGGTCAAGAATAATTCAAATGCAAATTAATTTGAAAAAATTTGAAAAGCCGAAATTCACTAATAAGGAAGGACAAAAGGGTTGCAAATGGCAACACTCCTTAATTTGCATTACACCATAAGTTTACTTAAAGGAGTAGGTTAATGGTTTCCACTAAATAGAGTTACAATTTGTAAATTTTTTTATTAATTTTTAAGTCCCTAGCAGAATCACCAGTTGTCGCGTCCGAAATCCCCCCCCCCCCCGGGGGGAAATTGTTGGACGAGAAATTTAACAGTTGAGACTTATTTAAAATTCAGAGTCACCACTTGACATGGAATTCGGGTGTGTCAAGTCACCCTCTAAAGCTATTTCCGAAAAAGAGTCTTTAGAAAAATATTTTTATTTTGACTCAAAATAAGATTTTGTTTTATAAAATGACTCCTTTTAGAAATCTAGTTTCGAAAACAGAGATGTGTCTGGAAATTTACTATTACGAGTTGGAAAGGTGTTAGTCGCCCAACATGGCCCTTTCCATACTTAATTTTTTCATATTAATTTTATTTTATTATCTTTGGCCAAAGTGAATAAACATCGAGTGATTGGATGTATAATAGGATAGAAATTGTGAACAAGGTGCGAGGGCAAGGCCTCGACTTAGGCAATTTAGCTCTCGGTGACAAAAATGTTAAATCAAACATATGTTAAATTTTGACTAAAACATGGTATGCAAACTGACACATGCACGTCATTTTTCTATTTCCGAAGTGTCAGGTACCTTAAACTTCTAGCGTAGGAACTTTCAAGTTTAACAATATCCCGATTCTGTTTTATTAATGAATTATCATATTAATTCTTGAAATTGCAATACGCCGTCTCGGCCTAAACCAAGTCAGCTATTATCACAGTTTTATTCATTTTTCGTTGACTACTTATATCACCAGCCCTTCAACAATTTCAAGGTTAATTTGGTGCAAGCCAATAATCTCAAGGTTAATTTCAAGAAAGCACGAGACGCAAACTGACATAAATTTTCAATTTGCACGATATATTTTCATTTAAGATTATCATGACCAACAACTGGAAGACATAGACAATACAACGACTATTCATATTTCTCAATTTTTTGGTAGGACATATATTTGCTTAAATTTATTTTTATTCGCAATTCTTTATCCCGATAGCTACTCAATTCACTAGAGGTCCAAATTACAGAATAAGCTTAAATTCATTTTTATCCGCAATCCTTCATCCCGGCAACTACTTAATCCACTGATGGTTCAAATTGTAGAATATAATAAATGTCACTTCGATCACGATAATCTGTCGCGAAAAGATAACGTGCAATGCCTGTTAAATTTTTATTTTAAAATACTGCCTATCTATGTCACCCGTGTGTTTACAGAATTCCAAGATTATCAAATTTTAGTCAGGTGATATGGACAGCGTGAACTAACAGTCACTATCCATATTACTTAGATATGAAGTAACAAATTTTTGCTTTATTGACTTTATGAAAAATAAAAAAAGGAAGCAATAGAGTTAATTACCTTTATATCCCTTCGACTTTAGTTATAATTTCGATTTGGTCCTTATAGTTTCAATTTGAACACTAATATCCTCCACATTTGACATTTGGTTCAATTTGGCCCTGCCGTTTGTTTCCGTCCAAATAAGCTGACGGAAACTCGTCATGTGCCAGTCACGTGGACAGGCGAAGGGGTATTCCGGGCATTATGCCTTCGTTCGTCAAATTTCTGCTTAGGGCTCCAAATTTTCCCCAAATCATTACCCAGTTCGTCTCTTCACCACTTCGTCGTTACCGTAATCGGTACCCTAATCGTGGAGCACGAAGACTGCAGATCTAATCGAAGCCCTAGCTGTGTACCACCAACCGTCTGTGATGGCGAATACTGGTGAGAGTAACGGTTAACATTTTGGATTTACATATGTTAATAACAGTGGTCCACCACTAACTTTTTTATACTTTTTTGTTTTTTCCTTACATCATGAATGCATTGTTTATTCTCGGTGGGTAACATTGTGGTCCCTTCATGTCGTTTTGTGCATGTGTAGGTGGGAGTGAGTATTTCAGCATGCAAATATTCCATGGAGGCAAGTTTGTGAGTACACCATTCATTAAGTATGAAGGTGGGACTTCTGCCCATGTAGATCATTGTCACCCTGACAAGTTCTCACTGCTTGAGATAGCTGACATTGTTGAGAAGTTAGGGTATAGAGGGATGATTAACTACTATTATGTTATGACTACAAAAACAATTAGAAATGGACTGAGAATGTTATTAAGTGACAAAGATGTGATGGAAATGATTGCACAACTCCCTGCTAGTAGAGTAGTAGATTTATATATAGAGCCTGTTGACTTCATAGAAAGTCAGAGTAGTTCATTCCATGGTGCATGGGGTGAAGAAGTGGAGGTAGAAGATGTAGAGGACGACGATGTAGAACATGATAATGCAGAAGATGTAGATGTGGAAGATGTGGAGGAGGAGGATGTGGAAGGTCATGATGTACAAGATGTGAATAGCAGCAGTTCTGATTCTGATGGATCCTTTTATTTGGATAGTGAGTATGAACAGAGTGATGATGACTTCATATTTGAAACGAATGTTGACGTGGGAGTTGAGTGGGGAGGAAGTAAACAGAGGACAGAGGTTGAACCAGAAGTAGGTTTAGAGGATGGTGAAGAGGTTGGAACTGACTCATGTGATGAACTACATAGTGCACATTCCAATTCTGATGAAGAAATTGATTGTAGGTTTCCAGAATTCAGAGCTGAAACAGACATGGGAAAGGTGGAATTTAAACTTGGTTTGCGATTCAGTAATGCGAAGGAGTTTAGGGCTGCGGTTAGAGAGTACTCAGTCCAACAAGGTAAGGACATAAAATTTCTAAAAAATGAGACTACGAGAGTGAAAGCTGTATGTGCCAATAATCAGTGTAAATGGTATATTTTTGGATCATTGACACAAAGGAGTGAAGCATTTCAAGTCAAATCACTAAGAAACAAGCACACATGTGGTAGGTCATTCCATGTGAGAGGTGCAACTTCCGATTGGCTTGCGAAGAAGTACATGGACAAGATAAGGTCGAATCCACGTATGCCTTTAGAACACATACAAGAGACAGCAAAGAAGGACTTTGTGGTTAATATATCTAGGAGCCAAGCTTACAGGGCAAGGAAGAAAGCACTTGAGCTCATTGAGGGGTCATTTGTTGAACAATATGGAAGGATTTGGGACTATTGTGCAGAGGTTAGGAGAACAAATCCAAACACAACAATGATAATGAAAACTAGACCCCCTACGAATGAGGATGAACAACCAGTGTTTGAGAGGATATACGTATGCTTGGGTGCACTCAAGGAAGGAATGAAAAATGGCTGCAGGAGACTGATATGCATGGATGCATGCCATTTGAAAGGGCCACACGGGGGACAACTGTTAGTGGCTGTTGGGATAGATGCAAACAACCAGTCATTTCCATTTGCATATGCTGTGGTGGAGAGTGAAACCAGAGACTCGTGGCAATGGTTCATTGAGTTAGTAATGGAGGACCTTGAGATTGAGAACTCTCATTCATGGACTTTCATGACAGACAAGCAAAAGGTATGTACATTGTAACTTTCATTTATACGTGAACATATATTTACAAGAATGTGCACCTCAATTAACCACTAACATTGCATGAGCAGGGCCTGGTTCCTGCACTGGAGTCGTTGGTGCCCAATGCAGAGCATAGATTTTGTACCAGACATCTGTACACCAATTTTAGAGAGCTTCACAAAGGGATGGAACTGAGGAACCTACTTTGGGAGGCAGCTAGGGCTACAACAGTGCCAGATTTCGAGAGTGCAATGGAAGACCTGAAGAAAGTTGATGTGGCTGCTCATAACTGGTTAGCCTCTAAGCCGCCAATGCAATGGTCAAGGTCTCATTTCTCAGGCTTGAACAAGTGTGACATCCTAGTGAACAATCTCTGTGAGGGTTTTAATTCTGACATTAGAGATGCTAGGGATAAACCAATAGTAAGTTTGCTTGAAAGTATTAGATGTTACCTAATGAAGAGGTTAACGAGTAGGAGAGCAAAGATTCAGCATTGGGAAAACTCGTTATGTCCAAACATATGGAAGAAGTTAGAGAAATATAAAGAACAAAGTCGTGGTTGTAACCCAATTTGGTCGGGAGAGGGTCATTTTCAGGTTTTCTGCTCTGCCCCAGCACAGTACAGCCTAAATTTGGGGGATAGAACATGCAGTTGTAGGAAGTGGGATTTACGAGGCATACCATGCCCTCATGCAATTAGTGCAATCGTGTACATTGGGAAGAGGATAGAGGATTACGTAGATGACTGTTACTTGAAGGAGACCTATGCAAGAACATATAAGGGTATAATCTATCCTATCAATGGCTGGAAAATGTGGCCTAAGACTGGATTTATGGAAATCCTGCCCCCAAATTATGGCAGATCATCTGGAAGGCCAAAGAAGTCAAGAAAGAAGGGAAGAGATGAGGCATTAGATGAAAACCAACATAAACTAAAAAGGGTGAAATGTTCTTTAAGATGTGGCAATTGTGGAGAGTGGGGGCATAACATGAGGAGTTGTAAGAATGCCACAAATCCAACCATTAGGAGGAGACCAAGTGGAGGCTTAGTTTTTAGAGTACCAACTGCGAAACCAAGAGGGAGGCCAAGGGGAAGAGGCAATGCATCACAGAGCTCTGTTGGTGGGGGAAGAGACGCATCACAGTCAACAAATCAGACCCAACCACAACCGGCACCAGTGGGCAGGGGGGGAAGGAGCAAAGTTGGAAGGGGAAGAGGCAATGCATCACAGAGCTCTGTTGGTGGGGGAAGAGACGCATCACAGTCAACAAATCAGACCCAACCGGCACCAGTGGGCAGGGGGGGAAGAGGCAATGCACCAACCAGATCAGACCCAAGCAGTTTCATATGGAGAGGACACAAAGTGGTGACAAAAGGATCAAGTATGAGGTGAACCAGATCAGAACCAGATCAGAACTGGGGTGTTTTTGTGTTTTTGTGTTTTTGTGTTTGTACAAAGTGGACAAAAGGGTGTTAGAACTGGGGATTTTTGCTGTGGTGTTAGAACTGGATGTTTTTGCTGTATTTAAGTGTCTTTTCATTTGTTTTTATGTGTTAAGTGTTTGGTGTTAGAGCTGGATGTTGATTTAAGTATTTGGTAATGCAAATGAAAAGTTGATGTTGTTTACTGCTATCAGTTCATGCTTTGGTAATGCAAGCCATTTGGTACTGCAAGCCATTTGGTAATGCAAGCTATCAGTTCGTTTACTGCTATCAGTTCGATTAGTGATTGATGATGCTATCAGTTCCATTTGGTAATGCAAGCCATTGTGGCCTGGTAATGCAAATGAAAAGTTTATGTTGTTTAGTGCTATCAGTTAATGCTTTAGCTTGCCACTTATGACACAATGGCCTGGTAATGCAAGCCATTTGGTAATGCAAGCCATTGTGGCCTGGTAATGCAAATGAAAAGTTGATGTTGTTTACTGCTATCTCTGTGAGGGCTTTAGCTTGCCACTTATGACACAATGGCCTGGTAATGCAAGCCATTTGGTAATGCAAGCCATTGTGGCCTGGTAATGCAAATGAAAAGTTGATGTTGTTTACTGCTATCTCTGTGAGGGCTTTAGCTTGCCACTTATGACACAATGGCCTGGTAATGCAAGCCATTTGGTACTGCAACCCATTTGGTACTGCAAGCCATTTGGTAATGCAAGCTATCAGTTCGTTTACTGCCATTTGGCTTGGTTTGATTACTGATTGATCACAATGGCTTATGAGCACAAAAGTACAATGGCCTTTATCAGTCCATGGTTTGATTACTGATTGATTACTGCTACTCAAAGTAAATCAGTCCATTTCTTCATCAGGAATGGTCTCTACTGCTTGTGAGCACAATAAAAGAATGGCCTTTATCAGTCCATGGTTCATGGTTTGATTCATTACACAAACAGGAATGGTTTGACTTTACTGCTACTGGTTCGAAGTCTGAAAAACAGGCAGCATAGATTCATTACACAAGTGGCTAAGAAACTAAATACAAGATTTCATTACTGCTCTGATTACACGAGTGAAATAAAATAGCTAACAAACCAAATACAATATTTCATCATAACCAAGATTTCATTACACAATGGCTCTAATCCGCTTCTTCATCAGCCAGTAAATGATGAAGCCAGCCAAGATCAGCATAACCAAACAAAAATAAAATGCCACGAAAAACAATTTCTCCCTCCCTTCGTATACTGCCACCTTCATCTCCAGGGATGTCATCTTCCTCAACAATCCAGGTATCACTTGTCTTGATCTTTCACACATAGGAGGGTCAAACCAAGCAAAAAATCCACATGACCCACTTTCCTACGGCCGAAAAGAACAAAATGAGGAAATGGGAAAGACATAAACTTCAAAAATCAAAAGATTGCCACTCACCCCATAGTTTTTACAGCTCATAAACCTCCTGCCTGGATTTGTAGCAGTCCATGAAGTCCTTGTTCGAGCTGGAAGGCCACAGTCACAGACCCTAGAAGTCATCGTCCAAAGTTTGCAGTGTAACTCCTACACTTCCTACTCTTCCTCCCTCAATTTATACTAAACCAATCTCCATTTTTTTACTCCTGCCAAGTGTGGTTTCGGCGGGAAACGTAAGATCCCTTCCCTCCAACATATGCATCATGCAGAATGCCCGGAATACCCCTTCGCCTGTCCACGTGACTGGCACATGACGAGTTTCCGTCAGCTTATTTGGACGGAAACAAACGGCAGGGCCACATTGAACCAAATGTCAAATGTGGAGGATATTAGTGTTCAAATTGAAACTATAAGGACCAAATCGAAATTATAACTAAAGTCGAAGGGATATAAAGGTAATTAACTCGAAGCAATAACTGTTATTAAATATAAAAATATTACAAGAATCGGAAAAGAAAAAAGTTAAAAGTTAACTCTGACTGATGCCAGAACAATCAATCGATATGCCAGAAATATAAATATTAACTCCAATAAAATTCGTATAGCGAGGATCCCAAAATTTTTATTATAAAAATCTCACTTAAGTTAAAATCATGAAAATTACATTGGTATAAGTCAACATCGACTTTCATAATTTTAACCTTGGAAAGGCGACGCCCTGATATTTTAGAAGTGCGGACTAGAAAATCTCTGAAAATTGACTAGGGATCCTAGAAGTACAGATTAGAAATGCAGACGCCAGCTTTCCCGACCAGGATATTTACATCGAAAATAAAAAGAAAAAGAAAAAAATTAAATAAAGAGAGCAGAAATTAAACAAATGGCACGAAAATTAAATATGAAACGATTGCTGCAGCGCTATCTTGTATTGGTATTTGAATCAACTGATTACATAAAAATACGAAAGACACGCGAACGGCTAAACAAAATATAACCCAACATAACACCAAGTTTTAAACCCTGTTATCTCGACCTACGCTAGTATAATAGCATGTTCAGATCTTTCTTAATCTGAAAAGTTGGACAAAGTTTCTTCTTGTTTTTGAATAAAAAAAAAGTCCAACTCTAATTATTTTCGGTATCGAGCATTCTGAGACTATAGAGTCTAGAACGCTTGAAAAAAAAAAAAACTAAATTTCCTCATGTGTCTTTCAATCCTCTGGAAAAATCATGGATTTCTTCTTTTTTTAGAGAACAAGAGGAAGAACAGAAACTTAAGGCCTAAGAATTCTATTTCCAAAAAATCAGACCCAAAATTCCTCTCCAAGAATTTGTCTCCTAGCCTAAAAAAAAAAAATCCCTCTTACATGCTTTGTGCACTTGTATTTATATATCAGGAAAGGAGAGAGGAGAGAGAAACGGCTGGGCGGCCCACGCGTTCCAAGCCGCACGCGGTCCTTCAGCTGCACGAGTCAAGCGCGTGTCATGTCACGCCCTCGATTTTAAGTAAGATAAATATTCACATTTTAAATAGAACTGTCAATTCTACAGAAGAAATACTCCCAAATCATTATTTTCCAAAAAGTAGGAAGTCCATAAGTTTCAAATATTACAACCCAAAAAGAGGCACCCCCGGCCCGATGATCAAAATAACATCTTAAAGTGTTACAAATGATTTGAGTATGAGTACATAATTTCCACAAAAGAGAAGTTAATATACATCTTTCAAAAATAAGTCTAAAGATGATGTATAACTCTATTCTTGACATTTCCTTCAAAACATGCATCATTATGCATTCATGCAAGTCCAACTCATGTCTCGGAAGCAGTACCTGAAAGAATGAAAGGGTGAGTTACAAAGTCCAGTAGAGACGTCTATACCAATATTATATGAGTATGCAATGATTTGGCATGCTTCATGGACAACTCACAATAACACGTACGACAAATAATCCGTAAGTCTCCAAAGTATGATTGCAACATTGTGAATATAAAACGGTAAGTCAACATGGCTAGTCAATCCATGGTTCTCATATCAATTCAATTATCACATTCCAACTAGCACCTCACCCTTCGGTGACTAGACAATAGTGAAATATATTAATGCATCTCCCGTCGGAGGCTAGACGTCGTATAATCGGCACATCTCCGGTCAGAGAGCCAAATATTGTATAACTGGCACATCTCCCGTCGGAGAGCCAAATATCGTTTAACCGGCACATCTCCCGTTGGAGAGCCAAACATCATTTCGTGTCCATGCAAGGCAACCACCACGATATAAGAATTCCCAAGTCATAACCGACAAGCCAAAGAAATAATGTACAAATGCATAATCGTCAAATGAAATCCCAAAATCACGTATTCATCATCTACATATGACCGAGAATAAGTGCAAATATTACCCTCAGAAGCCAGTAATTCAATTATTTAATGAAAATTATTGATAATAATTCAACACGGAATTACCGTTAATTCAGGTTCTATTACCGGTAATAGCATGCTATTACCGGTAATACTGACATTATTACCGGTAGTACTAAACACTGCCTAAAAATGAACATTGTATTACCGGTAATACAGACTCTATTACCGGTAATAAACTACACTGCCCAAAAATGCCCGAAAATGAAGAAACACTGTATTACCGGTAATACAGACCTTATTACCGGTAGTAGAATGCACTGTCCAAAAAAATGCGATTTCTACAGATTTTTTCAAACTTCAAAAATCAAGTTCTAAACCAACACCTAACCTCATAGATCACCAAAACAAGTCATATACACATAATAGAGATAAGATATTCCTACCTTGAGTGTCAGATCAAAAGATTTGAGCTCCAAAAGCAAGCTCTAACCTCCAATGGTGGATGAACTTGAGATAAACCCTCTCCAACCAAAATGAGCACGATCAACCACCAAATACTCACTAATAGCAAGGCAAATATGAAGGATCTTGAGGGATTCTTGATGTTTTAGCCAGATTTGAGAGATGGAGTTTGAAAGAACTCACACCCTCACCTCCATGGAAGTACACGGGAAAGAGAGAGGGAAGAAGAGAGAGAAAAGTCAGGGATTTCTCTCCAAAAATCTGATGTGGGGCTATTTAAAGGCCCAATTGCACTTTCACCCTTCAAGTATATCTGCTACCCATCAAACTCCCATTCAATATACACCACACATAAACCCCAACTCATTATATATGTAAAATTTTGATAAACCACACTTAAAACCAAATTTCGAAAAATCATTAATTAATTAATTTATTTTATTATTATTATTTTTTTGTTTGTTTTTCGGGTTCTCACATGTCAGTCCCTCTTTCCACGCACCGTGCTGAGGTCAGCTATTTCCTTATAATTACGAAAAATGCCATCCTACATAAAATTGGCCTAAACGTGCTATTTTTTTATTTCAGAACTCCAAACGAATTCAGATTTGATCACGGATATAGCCAGTTGTCTCATATCATCAAGACAATAAATTTAACTATAATCTTCAATTTATGGATATATTGGCTCGCAAACCTAGCTCCCGAGTAATAATCAGTATACAACTACAACTATTTAAAATGCTGCTTCTTAGGCTACCGAACTCAGGTTTGACCATGGATACAGACGATGGATTCGTATCACCGTGCTGATCACTTATATGTGCCTTTCGACATCTGAGCATGCAGTCTTGTAAATTGTGTCTCGAGACCCTATTTTGAACAATCAAAATGGCCTGCAAATCCAAACGAACTCGAATTGAATCCTAGATATAGCCATTGAACTCGTATCATTATAACGATCAATAATATGTGCCTCTCAAATTTTAAAGACATTGACTTGGAAATTGTGCTCCCGAAACCCTGTTCTGAATAACTAAAAATTACCGTCATCGTCTGATTTTGTCTCAGTCACTATCAATGGACTTGTATCACTATACGTGTCAATAGTATGAGGTTCTTATGATTGGATGAAATTGTCTCGCTAATTGGGCTTCAGATCTCTGGTTTGTGCAAGGGCAAAATTAGGAATGGCAACGGATCGAATCAGATCGGATCGGATATTGGAATATCCGTATCCGATATCCGAACGCTAATCGATAACTGTAATCAATCTGATATCCGTCGGTTATTCAAATCGATGAACCATAACTGTATCCATCGGATATCGGTTAATACCCGAACCAAATGGATATCCGTAATTTTTTTGAATTATATGCCCCAATCCAATCCGAATGCAATTTTTTTAAAATGAATTCCTGTTCATATTTAGAAAATGAACTACTATTCATATTTTAGCAACAAACCAAACTCACAAATAACACATTACATATTACATTACCATTAAAAGAAATTCACTAAATATAACTAAACCAACAACAACGCAACGAAATAAAAAGTAGTTTAACAATAGAATACAACCCTAAAGTGAAATCATAAAAATGATAAAAAGATGCAAGGGAAGTCAACTCCATTTCTAATTTGACATAGATTTTTCATTTGCATAATTCATTCCTATGCAATTGAACCAAAGAAACAAAATTGTATTAGTTTTAGTTTTAGTTTTATTATATTACACACACACGCATATTATATATACATATATATATATGTATATATATTACGGCTCGATTCGGTTTGGTTCGGTTACGGATATCCGTTCGGATATTTAACAATAACTATATCCAAACCGTAACTAAGCGGATATTTATTTGTCTGCTCCATAACCATATCCGCGGGGAATATTTTGGTTATGATCTTGAGAAAAAAATTAGTTACGGTTCGGATATCCATCGGATCGGATCGGATCAAAATGCCATCCCTAGGCAAAATGGTCTTTTTGCAGACTGACTTACCGAACTTCTTCATGTTGGTTCTTTGTGCATTCAATTGACCTTCAGGCATCATATTGAGAATCTTCATGAGAATTTGGGTGCTAAAGTCGTCCTGACTTGATTTAGAAGCTTCCTTAGTTTCAAAATCGTATTTTCACATTCAAACCCTCTTTGAGCCTACTGACACAGTCTGATTGAATCCTGGACCACATTAATACCCTTTTATATACTGTTGATTCATCTCGGGTTGATAGTGTTGACATTTGAAGCCCGTTTATGATGAATGGCTCGTCTAGGGTTAAAATGATCATTTGCACATAGACTCTGCTGAATTCTCTAAGGTTGCTCAAACATCATTTAAATCATGTTCACAAGCTTTCTCAGTGATTGAAAGTGTTTCCGATGAAATTCGTTAGTCTTTAAATCATCCCATGTGTCTTTGGCCCGTTCAGGGACAAAATGGTTATTTTGTTCACAAGTTTTTTTAAACCCATTTTTATAGCATATTTCATGATAGTTCGAGTGGCCGGACAAAATCTGGTATCAACAGTTTTTCATATTCCTTTGTCCTTAGTTACTACCTCTGGTCCTCCCACTGTTGAACCCACCAGTTTTAAAGAAGCCATGCAATTTTCAGAATGGAGAATTACTATGTCTGAAGAGTATTATGCTCTTCTTTCCCGGAACACATGGTCTTTAGTTCCATTACTTGTTGGCAGTTTTCCTATTTGTTGTAAGTGGATCTTCAAGATTAAGAAGCATTCTAGTGGCATTGTGGCTTGCTACAAAGCAACTGAGGGCTTTCAACAAAAAGAATAATTAGACTACACTGAGGCTTTCAATCTGGTAGTCAAGCAGCAAACTATTAGAGTTGTTTTTATCTCTTGCCTTATCTAATGATTGATCTGTTAAACAACTGGATGTTTTGGATGCTTTTCTCCACTGTCATATTCAAGAAGCTAACTATCTGAAACAATCTCAAGGCTACATTGAGTCCACCTATTCGTCTCATGTTTGCAAACTCAAACAAGCTCTCTATGGTCTCAAACAAGCTCCCTGAACTTAGTATGGTATGCTTTACAATTGTTTGTTAAAACAGGGATTTCATAACGGCAAGGCAAACTCATCTCTCTTCATTTATTGTCATGACTCTGATATCATTTACTTTTTAGCATATGTTGATGAAATTTTGGTTACCGGCAATAATCCTATTCTTATTCAGACGCTTGTTAATGAAATGGGCGCTCATTTTGCTCTAAAGGATTTGGATCTCCTACATTACTTTTTGGGTATTGAAGTTTTTACCTTTGCTACTGGTTTGGTTTAGTTCTTACCCAAACCAAATATGCTACGGACCTACTTGTTAAAGCTGGTATGGCAGATTGTAAACCATGTGCCATTCCCACTTCTCTTAAACTTTGTTCTCCTCCAGATACTACCCTTTTTCTAATCCAGATTTTTATAGGTCCATTATTGGTTCACTTCAGTATCTTACTTTGACATAACTTGAATTTGCCTATGATGTTAATACGTTGTGTCAACACATGCATCAACCTCTTCATACTCACTTTCATGCTATCAAACTCATCCTTCGCTATGTTCAAGGTACCATTCACCATGGTGCACTTTCGAAAAGGATCTTTCAATGTCAATTCATATTCTGCTGTTGATTGGGCTGGAAATTCTCTTGACCGCAAATCTATGGGAGGCTGTTGTGTCTTTCTAGGACCTAATCTAATTTCCTGGTCTTCCAATAAGCAACCTATTATTGCTCGCTCTTACCTGTCTGCAATTGCTTGCTTCTATAATCTGGTATATCATGCTTGCACTAAGCATGTCGAGGTTGACTATCATTTTATTTAGGGGAAGGTTCTCAATCAGCAGCTTACTGTTAAGTATGTTCCCCCTCATGTCCAGCTTGTTGATATATTTACCAAAGCTCTCCCGATTCATCATTTTACTGATCTGACAACCAAACTGCTGTGTTCTTCTCCTCCCCATCAGTTTGCCGGAGGATGTCAAGTAAACTGCATTCAGTTAGTTATTTATATTTCAATCAATTAGGAATTCTGTTTGTTAGTTACTCTTTGTGATTAGCATGTGCTGAATCTCTATTGGTTAGTTTTAGCTCTCGTGGACTATTATTAAGTCTGTTGGTTAGGAGTCTTAGTATAAAAGGCTTGATCTTCTTTACAAGATGTATTACATTGAAAAATTAATAATACAATACTCTTTTTCTTCTTCTTATTTTTACTTTACCTCTGCTCATTCAATTTCTACTTAGTCTGAATTCTAGTTTTTAGTAAAGTTTTCAAAAAATATCCTCAGTTTTACAACACTATAATTGCGAGATTGGATGAAGCTGGTACAATAGAAAGAGGTAGAAAATGAATAACATAACCTACCTGAAGTTCAGAAACTAGCCAAACAGGAAGAGGGGCCAGAACAATGGCAGATCCAGGGCGGTGGCGACTAATGAGTGGAGTTGGAGCCTGCGAGCCTACAAATGACAATGGTGGGCAGTGACACATTTGGTGACTATCGAGCGGCGGAAATGGAATTCAAAGACTGAGAGAAGTGAGCAGAATAAAATAAAAAGTAAATTTTAAACTTCTTTCGCATTAAAAAAAATTCATTGAATTTTAGGGAGGTCATGTGACCTCGCGTGCACATGCTAAATTTGCCACTGACCTCAACACTTTTTTTTATTTTGTATTATTTGAGATACATACTTTTAATTTTAAGTTCTACATAGAAAGTTCTACATTTATTTTAATATAGAAAGAGTGAGCATCGGCTCGGTGTCTTCTAAAATTTACTCATTGTGTCAATTTTTTTACTCCTAATTTTTCTTAAATATATTACTAATTATTTTTGAATAAACTTGAACCATCCAATAACCACAGAGCCAAAAAAAAAACTCTTTCAATATTACTCTAATTAATTATTCTCACTATTAAATAAATTGATAAAACTTTTACTACTAGCCCAATAATAAATTTATTGTGGAAGCTAAATTTGGAACGCCACATGGTCCCAGATACACTTCTCAATTAAAGAAGGGCAAAATGCACTGATCTTCCCTAAGGTTTTTGACAATTGCAGGGACTTCTCCTAAGGTTTTAAAAATACAATCATCTCTCCTGCTTTTGAAACTATTAGACTATTACTCCATTGTCGTAGGTTTTCTATAAACAACGTTAGTTTTTATTTATAAAAGACTATAATGTCCCTCTTAAGATATTAATAATTATTTTTTTTACAAAAGTTATTTTAATTTATCACTTAATGTATATTGTAAGTTTGCATTCCTTATGTATATTTTACCTAATAAAAGTACACACATATTTTTGGTCTATCGTATCAAAAAATCGCTATGACTTTTAATTTAACTTATTATTTTTAATGTTTTTTTTTCTATTTGAACTTTAAAAAATGAAATAAAAATTAAACTTGAGTTATATATTTTTAATGTGTAAGGACTCAGAAATTTTTTGCGTTTTAAATATTTATTCGAAATATGTTGTGGGATATGCGATTGATTTATTTTTATATGTTTCAAAACTTTTGATAGGATGTTAAACCATTTGAGGAGTCTTTCTTTTAGCTAAAAATCAGATTTTGGGAAAAAAGGGGAGTCATATCTCATTTGGGCATTTTTTCTTTCTCCTTCTATACTTTGCTCTCCATTCTCTCTAAAATTCTTTTCCCACCTCACTCCAAATCAAGAGAGTTCTTATACTATTATCAAATTCTTTCAAGACATTGCGAGATTCGTTCATGCTTAGCAAGTATTCAAAGTTTGATTGTGAATTCAAAGTTCAGAGGAGAAGATTTGGAATTCTAGAAGTCTTGGAAGTAGGTTTTCTATTCTTCACCAAATCATTTGATTCGAAATTTGAGGTAGAGATGTTTCACCTCTATTATGTGTTTATAGCATATTTTGGTAGATTTTGTAGTGTTATTGGTCAAACTTGAGAATTTTTTTGGTGAAAAGGCAAATCTGTGAATTTTTTGAAAAATGTTGATATTGCCAAAGTAGCTCTGGCGACTTATCTAGCGACTTCTACAGTCTTATTTTTGCTTGAGCGAATTTTATGTCACTCAAGCGACTGGGGCTGATTGGTTTAATGTTGCTTTGAAATTTTGGTCTTGTTATGCATGGTATTGGGCTATGGTTCATGATGAGATCATATATCTTTTATTTTGAGCACTTAAATGATGAATGATGAATGTTAGTCGAGATTTTTGACGTGTTATGAAATAAGGGAACTTAATATACGGATTGTGGATTGTGAAATCACATTGGAATGATGCGACGGGTAGCCTCCGACAGCAGTTGTGCTAGTTATGAGGATTGGTTTAGCTTCCATTCGAAATTGTGCTAGTAGATAATGAAATGGTCTACTTCCATTCAAAATTGTGCTAGTGGACGATGATTGTTCTAACTTCCATTCAAAATTGCGCTGATAGACGACATGAATTGTCTAGCCACCGTTGGGTGATGTATTAGTTGGGAAAAAGATAAATTTGAGATTTGATATGTAAATTGTGAATCGGTTATTGGAAATATTATATCGTGATGTGAACCATGAATTTGTTATTCAAATTAGTATATCGTGATGTGAACTATGAATTATCAAATAGAGATTAGATATTTGATATGTAAATTGTGAATCGGTTATTGGAATCATTATATCATGATGTGAACCATGAATTTGTTATTGGAATTAGTATATCGTGATGTGAACTATGAATTAGTTATTGGAATTATTATATCGTGAAAGGGGTATGACGAGTTGTGCATCGTATTATTTATGCATTGAGTTACCTTTTATGCATGTTATCATCATCTGTTCATGAGACCTGTCAAACCATTACATATACATATAATATTGACGTAAGCATCTCTATTGGGCATGCTGACTCATTCCCTTATTTTTCAGGTACTATTTCAGAACCATGACATGGATTGCTTGGAGTGCATGATGATGCATACTTTTGAGAGACATCATTGTAGGAGTTATTTAGCATGTTTAGAACTTATTTTTTAAAAGATGTAATGTAATTCCCCTTTTGTTTATTTTTTATTATTAAAAAAAATTATTGTAACTATTCAAACTTGATATTTTTGGTTAGTTGGACAGAAAGTGCCCCTTTTGAAATTGTAATACCCTTTGACTAAACTCATATTGACTGTCAATGAAAAATGATAATTTCGGTTGATTGGTGAGATTTGTTTGGTTTTTGTGTTAAATGCATTTTATTATATTGTTTTGTAAACGAGAGCGTGATATAATGCTCTAATTTTTGGTCTTAACGTTATGACTTATGTGTTTGGTTATTTTTTTTAGTTTCTATATGTATTTCATCAACGGAAGGTACACCGTACATTGTTATTTGGTCTAACTTAACTAGATTAAACCCCAAGGGGTTGTCCGAGTGGTAGAACAGGCAAGCTGTAAACCCCAGATGCTGAGTTCGAAACTTGGTAACCGCAAAAACTTGGGGCCACTGGAGGGTATTCCCGGTCGTTCACTTCAGGGCCCCGAGGACTAGTCGGCATAGGTGGGGGGCTCCCCCAGGCAATCCCAGCCTGGTCCCCAAGCCGTCGGACACCTCGGTTAACAAAAAAAAAAAAACTTAACTAGATTAATTTTTTTTCTTCATTCAAAAAAATTCAATTTGTTATTTTTGCATTATTTTTTTTATGGTTTCTTTTGTTTTTGTCATTATTTGTGACTCTAAAAATGACATTAGATCCATAATGACACATTTTGTTAATTTTTAACCCTAAGAAAGCTTTTGGTACTAGATGACATGTCCATAACTGAAAAAAAATTACATCTATATCATATATGGCACGATGCTCAAATCTTCTCACTCATAAGAGTGTTTTTTATTTTGTATTTTGATATGATAAGTTATAATGTATGTGTATTTTTTATTAAATGAAATACATATAGAGGACGAAAAATAATAAAATTCATTAAGTAAATATATGAGTTTTATAAAACTAAATAGTGATTACTAAAACGTAAGATGCATAAGTAATTTTAATGTTGACTAATATGCTTTAAGTTTAATTTTTTAATTAGCTCGGATAGAAAAAAAATTTAAACATTAAAAAATATAAGGTAAATTAAAAGTCATAACGTTTTTTTTATAAGATATACTAAAAATGTATGTGTGCTTTTTTATTAGGTAAAATATACATAAAGAATGCAAATTTAACAATATGCATTAAATGATAAATTAAAATATATTTTTCAAAAAAATAAATTATTAATATATTAAATATATATTTATTTGCACAAGCTTTATAAAAATATAACTTAAGTCTAATTTTATTTAAATATTTAAATATTTAATTTTAAAAATTATTTTATACTACATACGTTCGTATATACAATTATAGAATATATATTTCAATCTACACATAAATAGATTAATATATTAAAAAAGAAGTAAAAAAATTTAAGAAAGCGCATCTTAAGAGGAGTATTTTAGTATTTTATCAATAAAAACTAACCGTGTTTATTGAAAATTAACGGCAGGGGTAATAGTCTAATAGTTTCAAAATAGAGAAGGTAATTGATTTTTGTGAAACTTCAGGGAATGTTTCTGCATTTATTGGAAACCGGAGGGAAGGGCAAAATGCATTTTACCCATTAAAGAAACGCCTATTTGGTGGAATTGGAGAATTATGCGGGGTGGAGAGAGGGGAAATTTTGAACTTCTCGGATGGGTGTAGAGAGTAGGTGAGCGTGTTGACAAAATGGTGGTGTATTTAGAACCTCCTCTAACCCATCAACATCGATCCCGATATGAGAGAGAGAGAGAAGCATCTCCTGATATTTCAGTACAGAGCGTAGGAGTTGTAGTTTGTGGCTTTCTTCTACTGCGACCGATTCACCAGGGAGTGTGCGCGTGGTCCGAGAGAGAGAGAGAGAGAGAGAGAGAGAGGGAGGGAGAGGGAGATGGCGAGGAGACCGGACGAAGAGTACGACTACCTATTCAAGGTCGTGTTAATCGGCGATTCAGGAGTCGGCAAATCCAACCTCCTTTCCCGATTCACCCGCAACGAGTTCTGCCTCGAATCCAAATCCACCATCGGCGTCGAATTCGCCACTCGCACTCTCCAGGTCCCTCCCTCTCTCTCTCTCCAAAACCTAGTCTGTCTAAAAGTGGTTACCTTACTCTCATTTTCACTTGTGATCTCTCATATGTTAACGTTGTATTGGAACTTTGAATAGTTATCGCAACAGGCTTTGTCATAACTTATATTAATATTTTGTTATGAAGAATTTATCGTTTAATTCCTCACTCGCTCTTAAACTGTTCAACTGCAACTTCTAGTACTTGTATTATGATCTCTCTCTCTCTCATTGATTTTGGTGATTTGTTTATGGTTTCAGAGTCCGTCGTAGTAATCTGTTTTCCTGGATCTCATATCTCGTCAATTGGCTTAACATGGATCTGGATCCATACACTTGCACCACCAAAATATGGATTGGGTAGTTACGCATTGTGGTTTAGTTGATCTGTATTATTGAACCAATTTAGTGGTGGTTCTGATTCGGAAGGGGCAGGGGCATGTGAAATTTGGAAGACGATGGAAGTTCTTGGTTGTTGATAAATCTGACTTCTAAGAAGTGGTTTTGTCTGGTGTCTGGTGTGGGGGTTGTCATTGATGTTCGAGCCTTAAAACAAAGCTTCATTTCTCATGATGCGCAAGTTGAAAATTGAAAATCAGAATGTAAAAGTATATGGTGCGCACATTTGATCTCGTAGTTATTCGTATGTGAAGATGTTGGGTGCTGCATGTTCCCCCATTCAGTCCACACCAAAACATGTGATCGATGTTTAGCTGTCCTTACACCAACAATAAATATATAAATTATAGAGAAGATAGGTGCCATGTTGGCCCCCTCGATCGAGTTCTTATTTGTTCTTAACACCCCCCCCCCCCCCCCCCCCCCCCCCCCGGGGCGGGCCGTGGGGGCACACACACATACTGCATAAGTTTCAAGACGTTCAGCCAAGGAAAGTGTATTGAACATAGACATCTGGACACGTGTTCTGAGCCTTACGATGTGTGGGCTCCACATGCATCGGACGGCTCTGGATTCATTGGATGTGTCTGAAAAACTTTATGTGCAAAATCCATGTATTCTGCTCGAGTCTGGAGCCCAAAGCTAATACTTGGAGCCCTTGCTCATGAACCACGATTTCCTTGAAGCATGGCAGGAAAAGCTCGTGAAGTAATAAAAGGATGAATAAGTTTGACTGTGTCAATAGCCTTATAAATGTTTGTGTTTTGCATTGTCATCCTTACAGGCCATTTGTAACAAGTTTTATTCTATTCCACATGGATATCAAGTTATTCACATCTTAGAGGGATCATGGTTGTCATTTTGGTTCATCTTCTTGTGGAGATTAATATTTTTGCTATATGTGATGTTTGCATGTTCTGTTGTGTGATGTGCCTTGGTCTCCCAACTGGAGCCAAAGTGGCCTTGTTTGGACAACAACTATAAGTATTGAAAAAAGGTTGGAATCTATTATGTTCTTTTTTTTGGTTTTATGATCTAATAGTCATTGATGTGTAGAAGCTTAGACCATGGATTGGTTTCTGGTTGCAGGTCCCATAACCTGTTGAAGCTGTGAACTACTCGAGTTGGGTGTGGCTGAAAAATAATGAAATTTAACGTTTAGAAAGGAAGAATTCCAAAATTTTTAAGACCTTTTAGATCAAGACCCCTGCATTTGGAGATAACATTTATAAGTCTGTCAAGACCTCTGTCCTTTTGGGCCATTTCCCCTCCAAAATACTACAATATCTTTTACCACTGTAATACCGACTTCAATTCTGTTTATCTCGACTTGTTTCTAAATTCAAAGGGGAGTTGATTAATATACTGAAGTGAATATTTGAATGCTTTGTGTTTGCACTATTGAAGGCAAGCTTTTTGGTGTTCCTTGCTTTGTAACACTTCCTTCTTGCACTGTACTGTATTATAGCAGGTAACTCATTTATTCAGCATATATTCGTTTATGTTTCTTTTTCTCTAATTTTGTATACATACTATGGTACCATACTGGATACAAAAAAATGGCACAACAATACATGAAACCCATATCAATTCAAGGACACTGCTTGCAAGTTGCAAACTAGTTAATTGCTGGTCACTCGCACCATGCAATCGGAGTTAACCCAGTGATTAGTAACCAATACTACCATCCTCACTTTCTTTTTTTTTTTTTTGTGAAATACTTAGATGCTCAAGTTTTATTTTATTTTTCGTGATTGCTGCTGTGTTAAAATGAGGTTTTCCTACGTATGATCTCTTCTATCTTTTAACCTCAAGCGTTGTAAGTATTTGCTGGTAATTGGTATTGAGTGAAATTCATTTGCAATTATGACATTGTTGGTATTGATCTTTTTGTTACTAATTACTGTTCTTTTTCCAGGTCGAGGGTAGAACTGTGAAGGCTCAGATATGGGATACAGCAGGACAGGAGCGATATAGAGCAATCACCAGTGCGTATTATAGAGGTGCACTGGGAGCTCTTCTTGTTTACGACGTTACGAAACCAACAACTTTTGAAAATGTTAGCCGCTGGTTGAAGGAGCTGAGGGACCATGCCGATGCCAATATTGTCATCATGCTCATTGGGAACAAGACCGATTTGAAGCATCTCAGAGCAGTTGCTACAGAGGATGCTCAAGGCTATGCTGAGAAAGAAGGGCTTTCATTCATTGAAACATCGGCTCTGGAAGCAGTGAATGTGGAAAAGTCTTTCCAAATGATCCTCTCAGAGATATACCGGATAATCAGCAAGAAGTCGCTTGCTTCAGAGGATTCGGTGCCCCCTAGCATAAAAGAGGGGAGAACTCTTGATGTCGGAGGCTCTGAAGCTAATACGAAGAAGCCTTGCTGCTCTTCGTCTTAAAGGTTGCTATTGTTCGTTTGAAATTTCATCCATTTAATGTTCCCCTATTATCCCCCTTTTGGTTTCTCCTGATGGATCTATGCTTTTTGAATCTATTTTTTGTTTAAATTTTGTATTTGTGCTTTATTTGGCCATTTGTTGTCGGAATGGTGGAGGGTTCTTTTATGAATATTTTTGCATGAGATGCAGAGGGTATTCACTTCATTTGAAGGGTCACCCTTCTTAGGGTACCAATTAACTGTGTTTTGTAGGGTTCTATGGGTTTTTCATTAGATTCTTGCAGAAGGAGAACGATATAGCCAATTTTAAATGAGTAATGTTAGGAACACAAATTATTCGGATATATTTGGACACAGATGTGTCCAAAATTGTGAATGCATGTAATTAAGGGTTTCACGTGCATTTCTAGATGTGTCTAAAATTGTTGAATGCATGTAATCAAGGATTTTATGTACATTCAACAGTTTTAGACACAGTTTAATACATCTGTGCCCCTTTTTAGACTTTCTGATTTTAAATTGCCTTAGTTTTTACCCTTTTTTATGGTCGAGTTAGATGACGCCATATAAGTCATTTGTATTAGCTTCAGAGCCTGATTATATGGAGAAATTTGTAAGCCGTGCACAAACAGAGCCTGATTACTCGTTTCCCCGTAAAACATGAGACCTAGGGAATGCCGTTTTAACCTTTTATGTAGTTCGTTTTCGTCTGCCTGGTTTATTTCACCGATATAACTAGGGATGTAAGTTTAAACTCACAAATCGAACCAAATAGAAAAATTAAATTGAATCGACGGTTTTAGTTTGGTTTTTGAGCTCGATTGGTCTGTTTGTGTTTTTTAGAGAATCTCAGTTGGGTTTCTGTTTTCTAGTTTTACATACTGGGTTGAAATAAAAATCATCAATTTTTTTAGTTATAAATTGGTTTTTTTTTTAAGTTGTATTTGTTTCGTCATGTGTAGTTTTTAGTAATCTTTATTCTCTTAATTTTTTTGTAATATGTATGTTTTTTAGATGGGCCTAACTCTTTAATAGCTTAAATAGGTTAGTAAATTTGTGTTTGTTTTGTTGTTTAATGGACGTATTATCTTGCTTGTGCGTGTTAATTTGATAGTGTGTTAATTTGCAAGTGCACTAGTTTTGGGAAGAATACTAACCTGAGAGAGGAGAGGAAGAAAGAACATGAGAAACATGGGATTGGGAAGTGTGAGAGGAGAGAGGAGAGAGGAGAGAGAATGAAACAGAAGGGAAACAACCCCATTTAACTTTTTGAAGAATAAATCTATTAATACATCAAGTTGTACATTAAATTGTACATTATGTTTACGTAACATGTTATTTTAAATATAAAGTGTAAAAGAGAATCCTATAAGTTCTGTTATGTGTTCAAATTAATGAATATCACATAGACATGATGTAGAACTTGATGTATGTCGTGATTTGTTAACAACGTTGCTCCTTTTTAAACTACACCATTGGAACATTCTCTTAATAACATTCTTAAAGACTAATGTCCATTGAAAACACTAAATGTCATGGGCAATTGTGAAAGTCTATATTATATATATCTTATCTTTTTAGAGCAATAGTACCAATAAAGTAATTCACCTTTTATATGTATTTTGAGTTCAGCTTCATGAATTTCATTAGAATGCTAAAGAATTTAAACGCTCACTTATTTAAATGGATATTTAAGTGGTTATTAGGTTACGTTTGACCTAATTTTATTTATTGGATTATCTTTTGGCCTTTATTGAATTATAGTTGCATTTTGTATTCACACTAATTTTTTAAAATTAATAGTTCATCTCAACGCTAAACCAATAAATCAAAGGGTAAATTAAATTAGGGTCCTTTCTACCCCTCCGACTTAGTTTTCTATCACATCCACTTTTCGGAATTATGTTATCATCCTATAATAGTGTAGATAGACAATTTTGCCATTACTTTTGAGAGATGATTTACCATATTACCCTGTGTGTAGTTAACATGTGATTTGTTGAGATTAAATCTGTAGAACCATTTTAGGCTTAATTTAAGGGATTACGTTTATCTTTAGTATAGTAAATGGCAGTGGGGATTTGTTACGGAATTGATTTGTTACGGAAATGGCAGTTTTCGTTCCAATCATATCCCCAAAATTTCGTAATACCATACCAATTGGTCCATTTTCATTCCAAATGTTATTCTCTTGCCTGAAGTGTTGAATCATCGGAAAAAATAATTCTCTGGCCCGAAGTGTTCAATCGCCGGAAAAACTACCTCTCTGCCCCGAATAGTCCCATTACCGAAACTTGAAGCTATCTGCCCTGTAGTGTTCAATCACCGCAAAAAACAGAGCTCTGACCCGAAGTATTCCACCACCGGAACTTGAAGTTCTCTGCCCCGTAGAGTCTCATTACCGAAATTTGAAGTTCTCTTCCCGGAAGTATTCAATCACCGAATCGGATTGAAGATTTTGATAAGTTCTGATGATTATTTTCGTTATCTCGATATTACGGTGGTTGATGGTGAAACCCGAAATTTATTGCGATGATTAACGTATTGTGGGTCTCATTTTGTGATTCGCATGGGGCACCGAATCCAGAGGGTTTGACGTACTGGCGAAAATTTTACCATCTGTAAATTTACCATAATGATTACGAATTTCACCATGATGCGCATATTGATGGGGGTGACAAAATTTACCATGCATATTGTTTGAATTTACCATAAATCAAGCAAATATACCATGGACGACTATAACTCAAATTTTAATGGGAATTTACCATGTTCGTCAATTTTACTACGTTAAAATTTACCATTTTCTGGAGTTGTTTGTGCAATTATATATCGTGTGTTACGTTGCCGCTTGGCATTTGAATTTGGTAATACCGATTTTGTCACCATAATGTGCATATCGATAGGGGGCCACGAAATGTACCATGCAGATCGTCTGAATTTACCATAACCCAAGCAAATATACCATGGATACTAGGTGTTGCCATGTAGTGCATAAATTTACCATGAAGTGTAGCATTTTACCATATGTAATTTGTTACATCTGTTTTCCCATGGTACTCATTGTATGTTTTATACGCAAATTTACCATGGATGACCATTCCTCTTTTTTTATGGCGAATTTAGATGATCGTCAAATTTTATAGGGTAAAATTTACCATATTCTGGTTCTGTTTTTGCAACTATATTTTTTGTGTCACGTTGCCGCTTGACATTTAAATTAGGTAATATCGATTTTTAGGCTTAATTTAAGAGATTACGTTTATCTTTAGTATAGTAAATGGTAGTGGGGATTTGTTATGGATTTGATTTGTTACGGAAATGGCAGTTTTCGTTCCAATCATATCCCAAAATTTCGTAATACCATACCATCCCGCGATTTCTGGAGGAAGTTTCCTGTTCCGGAGCCACGATTTTTCGTTCACCGTGATTCTAGGCGGCGGTTATGGTATAGTGCAAATGAACCATGGTTAGAGGGTTGGAGGTCAGGTTCGGTATTTTTAGAAAATAAGGACTGGAAAGTAATTTTCAAAAGTGTATGGGATGAAAAGTTAATAAAGACTAATGGAAGAGACTGGAAAATAAGTACCCCTAAATCAAACTGGAAGAAGTTTAAAAAAGAAAAAAATAATCTCTAAAAATTTTCATGCGTTGAGTTATTTTTTTAAAATAATTTTTCAACTTTTGATCATAATTTTTTACTTTAACATTTCTCTCGGCAAGACGAACTAATAATTCATAAAAAAATTAACGCAAAACTAACTATTTACACTGTATTTTGACATATGTCTACAGTGATGATATGGCAACGTGAAGAGACCAAATGTAATACCTTGAATTTTTATTCATTTAATAAATAATAAAATACATAGTTCTTTTAATTAATTGATTTCATAATTAAAAATCAAAATCTGAAAAATGAGAAACCGCTCGAGCGAACTTTGTATTTGGAGACCGTCTACAGCCCCGAACGATCTTTATATTTGGAGACCGTTTGAGCGAGCTCAAAACTGCTCGAGTGACTTGTTCGAATACCGAATTTTCAAAATTGCTGCAATTATGACATTTATAGTAGGTGAACGTTTTGTCATCAGGAATTATACGAGGTTTTGATGGCTTGATTGTCCAAATAATGCACGAATTAGCTTTATAATCTAGCCTAGGTTCATTGTTACTACACGAATTCGTATTATTGAGAATCAGAGAGAGTTTAGAGAGAGAATTTTGTTCTTGAGTGTTCTTAGCGTAAAACCTTCAATCCGTGTACGAATTCGCTGATCCAAGACTTGTTTTGTGCTTGATCTTCAAGAATCGAGATAGGAGAAACCACTATCAATCTTGGATCGATAGATTACAATAAGCATATTGTTTTATTTCGTAGAAAAGCATGAACTAAGGTTTCTGTTTTCAAATGTTAATTTTGTTTAAGATTAAGCATGAAATTAGTTCATTCATTGTTCGAATCATAAAATTGATAGAGGGTTACGAATCCATTGATCATTGGGCTACTGTTTTTGCGTTCAATTGCTGTTTTTGATGTCAGAAGCATGATTTAGGGTCTAGTATACGCACAGTTTAAACAAAACCAAAAAACCAGAACTGTTGGAGAAAGCAAACCGCTTAAGTGAGCTTTAGGCCGCTCAAGCGACCTGTGAAAATTTCCAGAATGTTGATTAGACATTCTGGGCAGTGAAACTAGAACCCAACCTTCACTGATTTGCACGTACACTCTACACAAGCATCCACAAACAAGGTTTTGTATGATGACGAGTTTTCGTGGAGCTTTACGTGCATGTTTGACCTCACTTTGACCATGATAATGCATGTTAAACGCGTGTTAATAGTGCTATGGATGAATATATATAAAGGTGGTTATAAGATGGATAGGATCACATGTGATAACAAGTGATAAGTGTTGATAAGGTCGTCGCGCCGATTGTTAAGTAAAGTGGCTGTCATGCCGTTAGTTTGATATTAAACGAATGAATCAAATGGATTTTGAAAACTTAGAATTCACGTTAAGGATACCGGTTCAAATGCCACCGTAACATGGAAGAGGAGAGTGTTAGGTGAACATTGTAAAGTAGTGGAACATGTAGCGAACAATAGGTACGCGTAATGGATAAATGGAATTAGTGGCTGTCGTGCAGAGTGTTGTTGGTCGCCGTGCCTAATGATGTGTTTCTAATCATTGTGCCAAGTATTGTTCCATGTGGGTTTGAGTCCTACCAGGCGTCATCATGTTTATTAAGGACCCCAATTAGAAGATTGGTGTATTCAGTTGGAGGTGACTTCGGGGTGCGTCTGCTCAATAGCTCCAGGGCCTGAGGGAGTGACGGCCTTATCTTGGGCGACCTTGAGCCAATAAGGGAAAAACGGCTAAGGATCATTGGTACCTTACTCGGCAAAGCCATGTTGTCGGTCGGGTTTAGTTAGAGTGAAGTAGATATTCGCTCGAGGAAATGGTAGAAGGTCTTTGCCTTACCTCAGTAAAGACTTGTCAATATCAATCGAGTACATGCTAAACAATCGGGTAAGAAGAAATACCGGGAGAAAAGAGTGTTTTTAGAAACATAAAAGAACAACGGTATAATAGACCTACGTGACTTTACTTTTCGTACCTTAATGTTGTTCATGTGTTTTACTTTGACTTTCTGTATATCTTTGTCTGTGAGTTAGTTTTTCGGTGACTTTTTTCTACTGAGTGTTACAACTTATTTGGTACACCTTCTTTGCCCCTACTGTTTCATACTAGATGTTGCGAGGCAATTTGAGAATCCACCTGAGTTAGAAAAAAGGGACCAGCTGAGGACGACAATGGTGACATTTGGCTACCCTACCCATATTAGCTCTGTTAGTTTTATTTTGAATAAAATGTAAACCCTAAAAGGTACTTATGTCATTTCACTTTTCATTTTAAACTCTGATTTAACTTTATTTTTTTTATTTAATAAACAAGGGCATTTTTGTAATTATAAATCAAATGATTTAATAATTGGTTAAAAGGTTTAAACTAATGTTTCGAAAAATCAGGGCGTTACACCAAACAATTAAGAATAATAAAATCCAATAAATTATAAAATTATATTTGGAAGTTAGAAAAAGTTCACTAAAGACGAAAATAAACCTCAAAATACGTTATTTTGGATTTATTTTTTTGTGTTTTTTTAATTTTTTTAATTTTTAAACATAATTTTAATATTTTTTAAAATCTCTTGTCGAGACAAATTAATAACTATAAAAAAATAATACAAAACAAAAAAATGTAAATTTTTTTAAAATAAAAACAAAAAAATAATTAGATAATAATTTTAATAATTACCAAATCCAAATAGTTTACGGGAGAAAGAATCTTGGTATTGTTGAAGAACAGTGTTATTGCAAAAACTTTAGAGGAGGTTTATGTGAATATAGATACCTCAAGGACGGTCAGTGAAATTTTCCCAACTTAAAATCCAGCTTTACTTGATGGAAGACTCATAGCGTATGTAACTTAAGTGATATCTTTATAGCACATTCACGGTTTGTTTGTGAGCGGTTAAAATTATAAAAGAGATAAAATAAACATAATAAAAGGAAAAATATATTATAGAGGATTAAATAGTTATAAAATATTTGTTTGAGTATTTTTTGAGAAATAAAGATTATAAATATAAGTAGATGAATGACACTTTCGCAATTAATAATAACATTTACATAATGAAAGTGCATAAGATATGAATAAGAACAAGGATGAGATAATTTTATCTCCTCTAGGCAGATAAAATTTAGACCCGAATATGATATGCGGGATCCAAAAACCCAAACAAATAACAACCCGAAAAGCCCCAGTGTCTCTGGTACATGCATACATATTCTGAAGAAATGGAAGTTGAAGTTCTCGGAGTGAGAGTGTGGCTTTCACTTGAGATTATGTGCACTGGTATTATTAGGACATCCTTCCACACAATTCACACTGCATATAACCAATCACATTTGATTTATAAGGCCACATGATACTGTCTCATCTCAACAATTTCCAGTTACACTTCCGGCGTAAGAGTTTCGCTATTATTCCCAAAACACAAAAAGGGGAGTTTCTGAATCTTAAAAACTTTGGCACGACAAAAGTTTTCGCATTCGCATTCCCATTGTTTTTTGGTTTTTGAGAACGCGGAAAATCAAAGTTTTTGAGAACGCAGAAAATCAAAATCTGTACCGAACGCAGCATCACTTTCCAAAATTTCAAAGCCTTACATGTGAAGGAATTTTATGGACGAAAAAGAATAGAAGTGAAGTGAAGTGAAAGTACATTATGATAACAAAGTTAAAGAAGGTATATTTGCTTCTTAGGTTTCTCAACCACTTGATAACTACCTCCCAAACCCATAATGTAAACACAGCCTTCAGTTGCAAATAATGAAGGGAGATTTTTGGAGCTCAGACACAAATTATCTGTTATTTTTTGATAATTCAGAGTATCCAGACAAATCTTGAGTCAGATACAAAGTTGCATCTGACAAGAATGACATACTCAAACGTTGTCACCTGGTCTAAGTTGCCGTAATTTCGAACTATCTCTAAGATTTTCAAATTTTCATCTAAGAAACTAGAAAAGAAATTATATGAGAGACGGGAAAGAACTAAAACTTCTTGAAACGGTGATGAAAGATCCATATTCCATACTCCAGTTCAGTCAAAAGATGTTTACTAACTTGCTTATATTGTACAGAGATTAGGAAATACAGCAGGTAATAAGAGTTAACCACAGCAATTGCTCTTCTGCTGAATTGGCTCCCCCTTGATCTGAACACTGCCTGTTGGCGTCTTGTTTGCAGTTGGCTGGTTAACCATTCTGCACCAGTACATTAAAAAGCTAATTTAAATTACTCATAGCTGTTCTTAGTTCGGATCCTAAATCCCGTCTAAAAAACTACTTTAGCAGCCCTTGTAGCGATAATACACAAACAAATAATGCGGAAATATTATGATTACTAATCCCAACATTTAGAACTATTTTGATTAGCCCTAGAAAATGGTGATAATAGAAAAGCAAATATTGTGATTACTAAATTACTGATAATTCTTTACAAATGAAGAATGATTAGTAAACATTGGAAAGCCTCGGAGAAGCTGCAGAGGTCATTGTCAAAATGGAAGGAACGAATTAGATGGTGGGATGCCACCATTGTCACTCCTTGTTGACAAATTGCCTAAAGATATGAGTAAGCAAGTCCAGAGCATCTAAAGTCTACAAATAGTCAATAAAGTGATAAAGAGAATCGCAAGATAAAATACATTTTAGAATGGGACTAAAGAGAGTTTTGTAAGTATGTGAGACAATGCCACTTCGCGATACCTATAGCTACTGGTTTACACAAGGATACAGCTCAACTTCGGTAAGACCCAAACAGGAAAATAAATTCAAAGGGCCCTATGTTATTTATTAAAGAAACCATTCAATGTTAAATTTGTGGAAATATTGCAGATAATGACAGTTTCTGATAGACAATAACTACTCGCAATTTCAATTTGGTAAAAGATGGGATGCTGAGAAATATCAGAAACAACAAAGTATAGAAAAGACCCTTTACCTCTTCTTAATCTCGCCAGCCATGGTTAGGAAAGCCTGCTCCACATTGATAGAGTCTTTTGCACTGGTCTCAAGGAAAGGAATTCCGAGCTCATCGGCAAAAGCCTGTATTCATGCAAGTTCAGAACAGCGGTGCCAAGTTAAAGAGAAGTAGAAACATTTTGTGTTTCTGAGAAGAATATGGTTGTTATTTAAATTTACTTATAGACAAACCTGTCTGTATCATCACCCCTCCAAAAAAAACTACTGACAATTTCTGTTGCAAATTGTTGTTATTGGATACAACAAAGATCATCAGATGCCCAAAGCCAACAAATGAACTCCCTCACCATCTATTACTCACACCAGCTTAAAAGCCTCGAATGCACATGTTCAGACAAGCAGCCAGAAAACCAAGATCTAAAATGGTTAGCTCAAGTGGAAAGCTCTTTTGAGTCACAAGGCTCCCTCATGTCATCATTCTTTCCCTCACATATAAAATGGGTCTCATCATCTTTCTTCATATTGACAATTCTTTTCAAGGAACTAATTCATGCAATTAAAAGTCCAATGTTATCTGTAGTAGGCCGGATATGCACAACACTGGACCTTCAGTCCTTGATCACTCTCGGCCCATCTGTGCTGGGCTTGACTAGGCCTAGGGATGGCTCTACCAACATTCAGCCAGGGGCTTCGACAAGGCCACCTAGAGTGACTTAGTAAATGCCAAGTGCACGATATGCTAGGTTTGGCCGAATCTCCAGTCGGTCAGCATTCATTGTCAGAGTCTACATCTTTCGAATCGCAACCTCCGGCCGTGATGCCTAGGGCTCTATGTTCAGCATGGCCACGCGGATACGTACTCCCCTACTGCAAATAGTTGCCTGGAGGAACGTGGGGAGGTAGTTACTAGTTACAGGACATGCAGATGTCTGATCCGCACAGATGTGGAACACGTGGCAGAGGCATTGTGATTCCTGGACCACAGTGCCACATTCTCGGCCGAAGCCTCGGGTACACTGTTGGGTTCTATCTCTATAAATACCGCAAGAGCACTCTAACCTAAGGTACACACACTAGTCACTCAAAAATTTTCAAGTTGCTTTCTACTCTCTTCAGAAGCTAACTTAATTGTCGGAGTGCCCGCCGGAGATCCAAACTCTGTCGGCACTAATTTAGTGTTGAGTGTTATGCAGATTTAGTGAAAGGTTAACTAGGTTCAAGCCAGAAGTTCAAACCAGTGGATTCCAGACTCTACATTCTCAAAATTATTTCAACTGTCCAAAACAAATTCTTAATTCCCTCCTCAATAATGGAGAAAGTGGAGGAGGGAGAGGGAATTTGCAAGTCCACGTATTGAACCCTGCAACATAAAATAAACATCATTTCTCCAGATTACATCATAGATAAGTCTAAAGTAGATACGTTTTCGATATTACAACTACACAACTATTTGAACTGAGAATAGAAAGAAGTCGAACGCTATCGTGTAAACGGAACGCAGCTGGCAATTGACGACCACAACGAAGCAAGTAGGTTAATAGGAATCACAAAAATTCTAACTATGATGTATTGCAATTCCCAAAGGACAACACCTTTGGTACACATAGCTACTTTCCGTTCATTCCTATTATGTAAGATGTCCTTTTATATTCAGTTTCTAGCCAAAGTATCCAATCCAATGCCACCATTTAAACTTCAATTACATAGAAGTGTTATCAAGTTACTGTACAGAGTTGAAGACAAGAACTAGCAAGTCTAACTACTCAGTAACATGCATGATGCATCCAGTCTATGAATATGAAGACATAAGATAAACACGTTCGAACATCATAATATTGGAACAATAGGGATGCCACCATTCACTAAAATCTAAATTGAGCACATCATACTTAAAGTTCAGATAAACAGACTGTACCTTTGCTGTTTGGGTGTCCACAACTTTGTTCTCAACTAAATCACATTTGTTCCCAACTAGAAGCTTGCATACAGTGTCATTTGCATATCTGTCAATCTCATTCAGCCACTGCTTGACATTGTTGAAGCTCTCCATTTCAGTGACATCATAAACAATCTGTTGCAAATCTCAATACATGTAAGCTCTTAACAAGTTAAGAAACATTTGCATTAAGAATATATAAAGCACTCAGTTATGTAACGTGGCAATAGAAACTTGAGCGGAGTTAAATTCATATTTGACAAAGATTCATTGATATGGTTGACACCGTTGTTTTTAAGTTAAATTGCATACCATTTATATTCCCCCAAGACCACAAAGGTCTAGTACTTGTATCCAATCACGCTACATAGTCCATCTACAAAGTGTGTTGTTACTTGCAAAATGTGAGACAATGCAGCAAAAAAAGATGATAAAGATGTTTCTTAGAGGGAACCCAGATACAGACACGTGCGCGCACACAAACACATAAATAATGATACAGATAAATGGTTCGAATACAGAATTTTGCCACACATAACTTACGCAGTTAAGCTTTAACCCAAAAAAAAATAGTTAGTCAATTATAATTCTGGTACCATCAAATACTACTCCAAAAACATCAAAAAGAGCTTCAAAACTAGCTTCCTTTGATGCCAAAAAGACGATAGAGGTAGTTACTTCATTTCGGTTTTAAAGAATAACTATATAAACAGGGTGACAGATCTGTACAAGAGAAAATAATGTTTAATAAGTGAATATTACAAGCAGTGATTTCTTACTATGATTCCATGTGCCCCGCGGTAATAACTGCTAGTAATGGTCCTGAACCGCTCCTGTCCAGCAGTATCCCACTAAAGAATACAACATCAAAGAACCATCAATATTTCTAATAAATCTTGTTGCAGACCAGAAAACGATGAGAGCCTCTTCTCCAGCTAATAGTCTCCAATGTTAAAGTGAATGCAAAACAAAAATTTCCAAAAAAAAATGATGCAGGTGATCAAAAACTCCAAATGCAGTTCGTCAAAAAGGGCATTGAAGGCTGGAATTAGGTTGTTATCAAGCTCGAGACCCACTTGAAACTTTCTGTTGTAAACTTCACGCATTAGGAGTTTCAAGTCTTTGGACTTCAGACACCATCCGAGGTCACAGCAGCCCATGTTCCTGAGCTATAAATCTTACTCCACAAGCCCTAATGCTTTGTTCAAATTCAACCATAACGCATCAGCATACCACCAAACAGTCCCAGTACCATTCATTACAGCCAGAACAGTCCATAAACTTTGATTTGTCCTTTTTTAATCAATTCCAAAAGGCTTAACCTTTAAATAAACCAAAGCTAGTCCCAGAATTCCAATGCACTATCAAACCCCCGAGTAGCAAAAGCCCAAAAAGTAGCCGCAGCAAAGCATATTTCTACCAACCTGTAGGAGAATGTACTTTGCTGTTTGCACTCTTTTCCCATCATGAAAGGTGACTAATACAGAAATCACCACACAAAAAAAAAAAAAAAATTGACTGATTATCTAAACGAACGCACCACTTCAAGCTCAAGCTTTAAGTTTTACTAGACAAGGGCGCAAAGCCCATAGTTAGCAAGACAAAAAGAGGTACACTAAACCAAGATACAATCAAATCTTCTTCTACCTGTATCCATTACATAAATGTTCAAATAGCAGAAATTACTTACAATCTGTAGTTTGATCGTCTTCCCCTCCAGCTCCACAGTCCTAATTTTCTGTATGAATACCAAAAAACTATTGTGCAAGGGAAACAAACCACGCATAGTAAGGCACGACAAATAGGTAGAGATAGAGAGAAAGACTCACGAAATCAACTCCAATGGTGCTAATGTAACTATCTACATAAGAATCATCCTGAAACAACAACAATTGTTCAGTCTTAGCTCTTCATTAAAGTAGTCCCTCTCCGCTATGCTATATGCAGGAGTAGCCATAGCCCTCCCACTTTCCCTTCCGTGAGAAATCAAAGGGTGTTCAAATCTCTTAATCAGAAGCCTTTTTTTGGTAAGAGGAATTAGAGTTGGAAAAATGAGAAATCAATCTAATCTTCTCCCTATAATTAAGAAATCAAAATTAATA
Organism: Arctostaphylos glauca; assembly: GCA_019985065.2. Lineage (NCBI taxonomy): Eukaryota > Viridiplantae > Streptophyta > Magnoliopsida > Ericales > Ericaceae > Arctostaphylos > Arctostaphylos glauca. The sequence continues at coordinate 7,485,470 of JAHSPW020000005.1, forward strand.
ACTGCTCGTACGACCAAGCTGGGTAAAGTTTGGGGGAGTCCCACCTAATGCTAACTAGTCCTCCGAACTCCAAGTTAACGACCAAGCAAAATAACCCCAAGTATTAAGTTGTCGAGTTTTGACCACAGATGTCCGGGTTTACGGGTCATCCGCTCTGCCACTAGGACAACCCCTTGGGGTTAATTGCTCCTGCTGTTAGTAACCATAATGATATGTTTTTAGAAATTAACTCCAGCTGCAACACTCTAATCACCGAAGATTAAATGGTAAAAAACGAGAAATAAAAAAGCTGCATTCATATACATACAAACATAGTTTTATGCCTGCGATTCTGCATATGCAAGAGTTTCCATATATGTATGAGAGAGAGAGAGAGAGAGAGAGAGAGAGAGAGGCGTTAATATAGGAGTCAACTTACGGCGAATCGGAGAAGAAGACATGATTTTCCGACAGCAGAGTCTCCGATTAACAAAAGCTTGAACAGGTAATCACTACAACCGACAAATGCATAAGATGTATATGTAATGCGTGTATATGTCGATAAGAAAATCGGAAAGAAACTGAAAGAAAGCATCAGAAAAGTATCAGAGAGAAAGATAAGGGAGGCTTACTAATCATTGCTCATGCTTCCTCTCTCTCTCTCTCTCTTCTCTCTCTCTCTCTGGTTTCTCTTGTAAAGGAAAATAAAGAGACACAAAATGGTCGACACTCACCTCTTTAAGAAGACCAGTGTCTTTGTCTTTTCCTATCGTCCCTATGTAATTTACCTTTTTACCCCGCCAGAGAAGAGATTGAGGGAATTTTAAATTTGGAAATGGCTTATCTATATGACCAGTAAACCGTCCTTATCAAAAGGCAAAATGGTAACCGGATTTGGAGAAATTGTATTGCAAATAATATAATTTTATTTATTTTCTTCTTAAAATTATATTATTTTAATCTTACGTATTTTAATAATAATTTATTTAATAAGTCAAAACGATATAATTTTGAGTGCATAGTAGATAAAATTAAGTTATTTTTTCCGCACTACACGCACATGACAAAGAACTGTATTACGGCTCTGTCCAATTCATGTTAATCACCATTTATTAGGCGATGAATAATGTGTAAAAAAAAAATGCTAACGACCGCCTAATTGTAAAAAGTGTATCAATATTTGTAAACTATGTATTAATATTCATGAATATGCATAGATATTCGTAAAATGTGTACTGAGATCTGTATTTGTTTCTTTTCTTATGTATATTATTCACTGTCCATTGAGTGATGGTTAACAATACCCTTTGCAAAAGTATATTGATATCCATAAAATAGTATTAATATCCGTGAATATATATTAACATTCATAAGATGTGTATTAATATTTGTGTTTTATTTAACATTATGTGCATATTATCTACAGTATAGTGGGCGGTTAATAAGACCCTTATCAAAATACTATTTATCAATAAAATGTTACAAATTTATAATAAATTTAAACTATTATTTATTAAGATGAACAATTAAAATTAAACTGCATTTTGCAATTTACGTGTCAAAAAAACCGAGTCTTTTATTATAACAAAAAAGAGACGAATAAACTTAAACTAAAAGTCATGAAACATGATACGATGCTTTGTTTGCATCTTAGGTAATAGATGGGAATTCTTTTTATTTGTTTACATTTTTTGAATTCTTTTTCTTTGTTTACATTTTTTCTCTTTTCTTTACAAATTTAAAATTCATATGAAAGGTAATAATCGAAAAGCTCATGAGTTTCGGCTCGAGAATCAATCTCACCGGGCCGAGCGAAGGGGGAAAGAAGGGATGGGTGGTCCGGAAACAACAACAGGAGAGGGCTCGTAGCCCCCCCTCTCCCCTTAAAGGAAAATGAGCTTTGCTCCTCTAGGCGCTAGGTGCTCCTGTGGTTCGCGAGAAGGAAAAAGGACTCATATATATATATATATATATATATATATATATATATATATATATATATGCTTGCTTGGTACTCTATTGAGTTTTAGACTGAGTTTGAGTTATTTAATCATAACTTTATATTATTTGCCATAATTATCCTTAGGTATTACCGGATTAGGTCCACTTTTTTATATTAGTTTGACTTTTTACCTCTTAAGTGATATATATATGTAATACATTTGTGTATATAGGTTCCAGTCAATCTCAAAATTTGTAGAATTTAATGCTATCTAATAAATTAGGCATGAATATATGGTTTTAAATTGGGATAAAATCTTTCAAATTAAAGGATGTAAATATATTTGGTTTTCACAATAGACATTAGAAATATTGTTAGGCTAACAATAGTCTGAACTCATGGACCATTGGTACGATTGGTAGAAAGATTTTTCAACATTCATTATTCGAAGGGTTTTTTCAATGATAGTTCTTGTTTTGCTGTGAGTATATCGGTATTCCTTTCGTTCTACACTTGATTCATGTGTTTTTCCATGCGATTGGAATGATAAATGGTTGAACACTTAAATAGTTCGAACAAAAAAAAAAACAAATGAGAACAAAATGAATTGTACATGATGATGATAAATTTAGATAGTGTATGATTAATTTGGAAGAATAATGTTATAGTTTAGAAAAACCAAGTAACAATTTTACCAAATCAGATACTAACTGTAGCGGTATGAAGGTGCTGTCACTGCCATTAGATCACCAGCAGGGGAGACGAGTGAATTTCTCATCACAGTAGGATTGCACCAAGGGTCAGCCTTGAGCCCTTACCTTTTCGCTTTAGTTATGGATGAATTGACTAGTCAGATTCAAGAGGATATTCCATGGTGTATGTTGTTTGCAGATGATATTGTCCTTGTAGATGATACTGCTAGCGGTGTTAATACTAAATTAGAAACTTGGCGGGATGCACTAGAGTCTAAGGGCTTTCGGATAAGTAGGAGTAAAACTGAGTATGGTTTGCAAGTTTAGTGATACCCGAAGTGCGTACGAAGAAAAAGTGATGATTCAAGATCAGGAGATACCAAAGAGTGACCGTTTTAAGTATTTAGGCTCTATTATTAGTCAAGATGGAGAGATTACGGATGATGTGACCCATAGGATCCAAGTGAGGTGGCTCAAGTGGAGAAGTGCTACTGGTGTACTGTGCGACAAGAGGGTACCCACAAAGTTGAAGGGAAAATTCTATAGAACTGCTATAAGACCAGCGATGCTTTACGGGACAGAATGCTGGCCTATGAAGAAACAACAGGTGACCAAGATGAGTGTAGCGGAAATGAGAATGTTGAGGTGGATGTGTGGTAAGACTAGACGAGATAGGATTAGAAACGGAACAGTCCGCGAGATGGTAGGCATAGCACCTATAGACGAGAAGTTGAGGAAAAATAGGCTTAGGTGGTTTGGACATGTCTATCGTAGACCTACGGAGGCAATAGTTAAGAGAGCGGATAGGATAGCTTTGCATAGCAATGCTCCGGGGAGGGGAAGACCCAAATTGACATTAGATGCGGTAGTGTGCAAGGATTTAAGTCTACTAGGGCTAAGTGAGGAAACAGCACTTGACAGAACTCTTTGGAGGAAAAGGATTCATGTAGCCGACCCCAATTGATTTGGGACACAAGGCTCAGTTTGGTTTGGTTTGGTTTAGATACTAACTGTAGCGCCCGGAATTTCAAAAACATTAAATAAAAGGGATTAACTAAAAAACACAACCAAGTTTTCATTTCATAATTAGTAAAATAGAAGTTTGAATTATAAATATTGAGATAAAAGGAAGTACACTCTGAAATGGGATTACAGAGCACTAAAACCTTGGCTACATAAACCATGGTGCTATCAGATCTTCTTCTGGATTGATGTTGTTGGTGAACTGGAAACTCGGGTTCCTCTTGTCTATCTTCGGCACCTAGTGTGAAATGTTAAGGATAGAGAAATTGTACTATGAACAATAAGGCTTAGTGAATAATCTCACTCGTATGTCCCAATTTATCTGATAGACCAGAGTATGCATGTACATAGAATGAACATGTAATGAATAGTGGAAGCAATTAGAATGTAAGTGAAATAGATAACTGAGACAATATTAAGAGTTTGAGAGTAATTTCAGAGTCAATCACATCCCTCCATAGCATGTTCAAAGTTTGTCGTTCACAACGATTGGGATGTCGACAACATTACCAGTATTCCATCGTCAAATTATCAAGCATGTCTATCTCGCCCGAAAATTTTTCGACCCCCTTTGCGAAATATAAATTGTTGAACAGAGCTGAATAATTTCTTGATGATATGCGACGAAAAATAAAAATCGTTTAATAGCTGCGACTTATTTAAAACTTAGAGTCACCACTTGACATGAAATTAGGGCGTGTCAAGTCACCCTCTAAAGTCATTTCCGAAGAAGATGTCTTTAGAAAAATAATTTAATTTTGACTAAAAAATACGATTCTATTTATAAAATGACTCATTTTAAATAAATCTGATCTTGAAAACAGAGATGGGTATAGAAATTTACTGTTACGAGTTGAGAAGGTGTTAGGCACCCAATATCGTCCTTTCGATACTTAATTTTCTCATATTAATTCTATTTTATTATCCTTGGCCAAACTGATAAATATCAAGTGAATGAATATATAATATGACAGAAATGTGAAACAAGGTGCGAGGGCATAATCTCGGCTTACGTAATTTAGCTCTCGTTAGCAAAAATATTGAAACGGGCATATGTTAAACTTTGATCGAAACATGATATGCAAACTAGTATTTGCACGTCATGCTTCTATTTTTGAAGTGCTAGATACGTTAAATCTCTGGTAGGAACTTTCAAGTTTAACAATAGTCTGATTCTGTTTTATTGATGAATTACTATATTAACCTTTTTTAAAATTGCAATATGTCATTTCGATCTAAACCAAGTTAGCTGTTATCACATTTTCATTGCTTTCTTGCTGACTACCTATGTCACCAGCGTTCCAAGAATTTTATGATTAAATTAGTGCGAAGTGTCAATGTTGTTCTGATAATCTTTCAAGAAATCACGACGCGCAAACCGACATAACTGTCAATTTGCACAACAAACTTTAATTTGAGATTATTGGGACTAAAGATTGGGAGACATGGATAACACAAAGACTATTCATATTTCTCAATTTTTGGGCAGGATACATATTGCGTAAATTTATTTTTTTATTTGTAATTTTTCATTCCGGCAGCTACTCAATCATTGGCGGTCCAAATTACAGAATATGTTTGAATTTATTTTTATCCACAATCCTTCATCCCGACAGCTACTCAATCACTGATGGTTCAAATTGCAGAATATAATAAATGTCATTTCAATCACGATAATCTGTCATGAAAAGATAATGTACACCGCCCTCTCTCTCTCTTTCTGGCTCTCTAAAAGTTTTGGTGATTGAATAAAATTAAAGTGCTTACCTAGGTAATATATCAGTCAATCAACCAAGTAGGAGGTGTTCTTTTGTTTCTTGGTGTCAAGTTTTGATAAAAACTCGTCATGCAAATATTTAACGTAGTATATATCTATTGTTTGGGTTTGTTAAGAAAAATTATTGAGTGTTTCTCGATCCACCACCCTCTGTTGTAATGCTCCACTAAATCACGCCTCAAGCATAAATCGTTCGATCCAACTCTGGGGTTTCGAACACGAACTAAAATTAACGCTGGGACCACTTCCTGATTCCTTAACAAAAATCGAATCAGTGCTAAATTATCTAAATTACCCTAGTTATACCCTTAATTGCTAAATTCCGGGTCGGGGTCTCATAGTTTTTCAGTTTTTAAATTATTCCATGCGTCTTTGGCCCGACTAAGGGCAAAATGACCATTATGTCCATAAGCGTCACTGAGCCCATTTTGATGACATTTTTCATGATAATTTGAGCGCTGGGACAAAATTTGGTATCAACAATATCAAAGTCTGTTGTTTACAATGATCGGGACGCCGATAACATTACCAATACTCCATCATCAAATCATCAAGCATGTTAGAGTTCATTGTTTACAACGATCGGGATGCAACTATTCTACCAATATTCCATCATCAAATAAATAAGCATGTCAGAGTCTATAGTTCACAACGATTGGGATGCCAACAATATAAGCACGTGATAATTGCCACGTCAATAAATCTGAAATCCGGGTCATCACAAGCATTGCATGTAAGTACCTCAAATTTAGGTCGACACAAGCATTGCTCGTAATATGTGATAATTCATTAATTGTATTATAAAACACAAGTTAAGCGTGCATATGTTATTTAATAAGGGCATGTCAGAATCCATCATAACTACAACTGGGGTGCCGACAACGTAAATAGTTCGCGCACTACACGTTAGAAAATTAGGGTGATCACTATGACAATCAAATTCCTAGGACCATCTTCTTATGCACCATGATCGAGTGTTTACAGGACCCTAAGTCCAAGTCAAAATATATTCATAATTTCTAAGTGTTTCATCATAATCGAATAATAATATTCTAATAGAAATATGATGGGCAAGTGTGCATACAAACATGGATGTGATGTATGGTGTTTCAAGAGTACTTGTTCATTGTCAATTTATCACTTTACTAATCCAAGTATTTCAATGTTGACCAAATATTTAATTAGATGCTCATTAACAACCAATCACCAATGGATATCATAATAGCCTTTAAATGAGCATGTGAGATAAGAAATTAAAACAAGTAAGTTATGCATGTGGGTGTTGGATTATCAAAGTCATACATGTCACGTCCTACTTAAAAAACCTTGGTGGACGCGCACGATGGGTTTGAATCATGGCTTAAGTCGAGCGAGCTTAATTTTAAATTTTTGAAATTTTTTAATTTTTTTATAGGTCGCTCGAGGCTGCAGAAATTTTCAGCTTTAAGATTTACACAATAAATTTGTTTTGGCCGCTCGAGTGAACTAGGGTCGCTCAAAAAAACAGAACATAATTCCAGTATGCTTAACTTACTGTTCAGGCCCAAGGGGTCTAATTATAGATTGTATTTCGTCCACCAAACAACATGAACATTGTTCGGGCCCACAGACTTTGATTTATCGGGTATGTCTATAATGGTTAAGGTCTCTAGGTCAATAGGTTCAGGTTTCATATTTTGAGCTAAGAGAGAATATTGAATAGTGTCTTCTTGTGACCGGTTAGGTAGGAGTCATGACTAGTCAGGAATGACTAAATGGGTTCTGACAGTATTGATTTTTGACCGATTAGGACGAATGTATGTCTGGTCGCAATGTATAATTTCAGTCCAACAGAATGCAAATTTGACTAGTTAACATGAGTTGTATTACAAAACATAAAACAAGTTGGTATGAAATCGTGACTAGTAGCGTGGTTGGTAAGGTGACTGGTATAACTGATGTTGACTCCGTAATGTGTTCACCAATGAGGATGTAATGCGTGGCATTGTTCGATAAAAGTGGTCACACCTGGTTAAAGTTCCAGAATGTCGAACGATGTTGTTCGGGCTTCTAAGGCAGTTCATTAACTGCTAAGAAGGCAGACATGTAAGGAATGTAAAGCGACGACGTTTTGAGTGCATTGGTGCAGTTCATACAACGATTGACACGTGGTTGAGTTAAGTGCATGTGATAGAGCTCGACATGTGGTTTTAGTATGAGCATTTAGGGTATTTGACTACTCAGGACGTTCAACTCTTCTCATCTTCCTAATGTCGCAGAGAGGAGTTAAGGGGCTATTGTAGTAGGTCGAACATGTGAAGGTTTGGGCCTACGGTAATTTTCCACATTCTCGGCCCAACCCACTCCGAACATGGGTTGGGCTACATTAGTTGGAAATCTTTGATCAATCATAACTGGCTGAAGGCTTGACGAGTCTGCATGGCGTGTCACAAGCCCATTTCGATAGACGGCTATCGTTTGGACCGAAATTGTTCATGCTGTCAGTATGAATGACAACCATCATGAAGTTTGTCCCCTGAGGACCTTTGCTCGGTTGTGCCACTGTGGGCATGACGCTAGGTACAAGCCGAGGTGGATAAAGTGCCCTGTTGTGGGCGGTTACCGATTAGGTTGTGGGGAGCTTGGCGGTTGCCAGATGTGCTAGAGTGGCAGCCGATTGGTGTGAACGTGGGCACGTGGCAGCTACCCCATAATGTACGGCCTACGACACGATATTCTTGGCATCATTGACTTCACGCTAGGGATGACAACCGGGCGGATCGGGAGCGGATAGTACTATCCCTGCCTCCGATCTCCAAATCCATATCCAATCTCCATCCCCGAACGGAGACTAATTTTGCCCTCCACCCTCGCCCCGAACAGGGAACGGATAACTCCGAATGGGGAACGGATATCCGAAAATATAAAAAAATAATATTTCTAATTAAAAAAATTAAATTAGGAACTATGAGTCTATGACTTTAAAAAAAATTGGAACTATAAAAAATAAAAAAAAGTAAATCAAACAATATTAAAATACAAGAGTTCTAAAAAATAGTTAATATAGTCATGAACAATAGTCATCATAGCTAGCCAACAAAAAAAAATAAAAGAGAGCATAAACAAAAGCAGGAGTTATGAGTAATCAAGAGGAATCAATGGCAAACTATATCCCAGATAGGGACTATTCATGTGAGAAATTATCCTCGCAATATTACAACATCAACAAAGAAAATTATACTGTATTTCATAAATAGGAATCAAGAATTATCATGTATATTGCAAAAAAAATCGATAAAAAAATACTACACAATATAGTTTTGCATCAATGTATTACAACGTAGGACATACCTTTATCAACACAAAAGTAAAAAAACCTAAAATCAACAAATCTTAAGTCCCTAACATATTTTTAAATAAGGGTTAACGGGGCGGGGCAGGGACGGAGGCGGGGATCAGGGCAAGGATACACGGACTCGCATCCTACCGTTTTTCGAATTTTTTAAAATTTATTCCCCGAATTCGATCCAATCCCCGAAAAAATCCCCGAATCCCTGATCCATTCGGGACCGGAACAGGAGCGGGACAGATCGGATCGGACGAGATTGCCATCCCTACTTCACGCCTTGACAGACCCTTTTATAAATAGTGCTGACGTACTCTAATTTCAGGTATGCGAAAACTCACTCCTTCAAGCTTTTTGGTTGTTTCCTCGTCCTATCCAGACTAACTTAAGCCTCGGAGTGCCTTCTGACGACCAATGTCCCGTCGGCACTAACAAAGAGTTCAATATTTTACAGCTCAATTAAGAAACACGTTCAGGTCAATTGAAAGAGCAGTTACCAAGGATTCAGACTCCACAGGTTTTTTTAAGATAGAGAAAAACTACGTTAGGTTAAGCACAACAAATATTCGAGGGTCGTAACTTTACAGAAATTAATAGGTAAAACTACAAAAAGATCAAGCTTCTTTCCAATCAAATAAACGTTCGTTCGAGTAAGTCCACAACATCGAAAAGTTCCATATTGATTCTTTAATAAAAAATTGAACCGAACCATATATTGAATTGAAAAAGTGCAGGAAATATAGTTTCAAGGGCAGAAGGGCTTGTTCAATATACCCTTGTGGCTTGGGATTTTAAAATGCCTCAACCTTCCTTCTTGTTTCTTCATATACCCATCACATAAAAAAGCCCTAGAAAACTTATCCTCAACTTCCCTATTAACATCATGCACAAAAACATCAGTTTCTTCTCCCTCTTCTCTGTTCCTTGCCATCATCCCAGCTGTATATATAGCACTCATCCTCCCAGGGGCCCCTTCATGGTACCCAGTTGGAGCATCAACCATAATTAAATCCCACTTTCTCTCATAAACTTCACTTGGCAAACCCTTTAGGGCTAGTTGGCACATGGAGTACCTGTTGGGGATTTGGATTCAAATTTTTTACAATAACAATATAAAAAAAGAAATTATAAACTCAAGATATTAAGAATCAATGAACTGATAAGCAATTAAATCATATGGATCAAGTCCTTTCTGAAAGGCTAGTCAATACACGAGACTTCTGCTACTGCAGAATTTAGAAAAAGAGTTCTTATTCTGCAAATAGAGAGGCTATTTATGTGATGCGAACCCTTGAACATCAGATCACAATAAGGAAAAAAAATAGATTTACAATGTCAAATGAGATTGGATGTTCAACTGGGCCATGGTGGGCTTGTATTAATGAACCGACGTGCAAATATAATGAGACAAGAAGTCAAAATAATCAGATAACTGTCATTACATAATTGAAGCATATTTATTTTATAACATGAAGGAAAATGTGCCTTTTTAAGAATAAACCTTTCAATTTTTTGCAAGACGAATGTGATCAATCATGTAATTATCAATGTCCGATTACTTAAATTTTTTTAAATAGATAACTATATCAGCGAGCCGGCCAATGAATGAATAGATCTATCAAGATGGACTTGTAGGAAACCACAAAAGTCTAACTGGATGTTAACCCTGTCCACAACAATATAAGGGATTGAATTTCAAATTGCAACAGTACCTAGTGTCACCAACTGCTGTACACTCTGGGCCCTTGCCAACCTCCATTAGTATATCTGCTTGGCTAACTTTGCTATCATAACTAACATGATATGATTCTAACATGGGAAACTTTCTCTTGATTTGCTCAATCCACACTCCATCTTCCTCCAAGAAAACTGTATGCCCACCATAGTTGAGTGCACTCCACATCAGGCTATCATGGCCCAACCCAAAAACTAAGAAGTTACATGGGGACCTCTTCTCCAAAACCTTTGCTGTTACAGAGACCTCCTTGGCTGTTTGTTGTGGGGTGACTGTTGAACTTGAATAGTGGATGATGATTTTGGCTAGGGAAGGGGGTATTTTGGTGCAAATAGGTGAACAATTTGTGGGATTTAGTGTATCTTTTATTGGATTTGAGGGTTTCTTGAAAATGGGTTGGGAGATTGGAGAAGGGTTCTGATCGGATGATGAGAAAGTTGATCTTAGCACAAAGAGGGCAAGGAAAGCAAGGAAGACACCAATGATGAGGAGTTTAAGGTTGAAGGGGAGTTGGGATCTTTGCCTCATATTTTATTTGTTTGTTTGGATTGAGAGAAAGAGTGGGAAAGGTTCAAGAAAAATGGGTATATATTTTTGTGAACTGAGGAAAATGTATGTAAGTTTTGAAGGTTTGGGGGTATAGGGTTTGATGGAAAGGCTATGTTTTGGTTTGGAAATGATAAGTAAAGGAAGGTAGGGATTGAAATTAGGTGGTTAGAGATGAAAGCATTGATATTTAGTTTTGAGGATGGAGACTAGAAAACTGAAAAGCTTTTGGATGAAGCAAAACAGTGGTTGGGAGATCTGTTTGGTTAGGTGGAATTCCAATTTGAGAGTTTTGGACTATGATAGATTTGTGATAATATGTTTAATTTTGATGAGTTGGTTTTACCTACATGCAGAAAGGCTTATAGGAGAGAGCTTAACCTAAAAAAATCTCAGCTTTTTGAGAAGCAAGGTCCTAATAATGTCATCATTTCCTTGAATATAGTTGCTTGATATGTGATGCAATTTGAAGCGAAACTATGTGGGATGCTTAAGTTAGCAAGAATCTATGACCATGACTCCCATAGAAACCTATGAGTTATGTTTTTCGCTCCCCCTTGAGGCTACACTTTTTTCCCATCTCACTGTTTTTAAGGAGCTACGAACGAGGAAGACGATAATTTGACACGTATAGAGAAAAAAAAATGCTAGAGCCTGTTAGTGGCGCATTGAAAATTTTACAAAGAGGAGTTCAAATATGAATTTATTTGGAGTTTGGAGGGACTATTATAACAACAAAATCCATTTTAAAGGGGGGCTAAAGTAGAATAAATTAAGATTTTGAAAGAGTGGAAAGTAAATATCATTGTAAATATCAAAAAATACATAAGGAAAATAAGGCTGTATGGTCCTCTTAAGAAAAATATGGGTTGTCCCATGACAGCTTACTGATGCAAATATTTTCCCTCTAAACACTAAAATTTTCTTCTAACTTTCTTGCAAACTGAGCAGGTGGAAATTAGTTACTATAAATTTTCTGTTATTTCCTTCATTGCACTTGGCCAAGAAATCATTTTCTTGCGAGTCATTTGCTACGAATGAAAAGATTTTTCAAGAAACCGAATTCAACAGTCGTAAAGAACCACAAGCCCATAAAGCAAAACCATGCATCATAAGGAACTGACAGGACGATTGTGACTCACTTTTGTAAAGTATTCGTGTGTCATGAACTGCGAAAAAACAATTGTAAGGGCACTTCTTCTTTCTGGTTAGCCGAGATACACAGGCAATTGAGGTCTGATTAAGGAACATATGTGGTCTTATTCATCTTTGGACATCTGTTACACAAAATTGCTCAAAACCTAAATAGATTAGCCTTTACATAAACTGATCTAAAATTGGCTCTTCAGTAAAACCAGCTTTCAGCTGTACATAAATATCTCCATCAAAGCAAAACATCACGTCTTTTTCCAACTGAATAACTGACCAGTCTGTCAATCTCAGCAACCATAGCTGCACCTTATTGTGCGAAGGGCAATGGATCCGCTTCGCTTCTCAACTATTCAAAAGTATACTTCCCATCACCCAGCCCTTCTAACCCTTTTTGAAGGTTAGCACTTTTGAAACATATCTTGGATTTGGAAAAGAGATATTCTGACATTGCCAAACCCAAAGGTCCTTGAAATCCAAGTGCTCCCCTATTGACGAACTTGCTGAAGGCCGAATGGAGTTTTGAAATCAAAACTGCCCCGAAGGGTTACCGTCCATTTCCTGAATAGTGCAGTAGTGATTCAGTTTGCCCATTATCGCCGTACATTTTCTTGGTTTTTGTCTTGTCAAGACGAGCTTTGCGTACTGCATGTTGGATCTTTTTTTCATGCTCTTTAAGCATTTCCTCAATGTTTCCGCCAGGAGGAAGCAATGGTCCCGAGTAGTGTATCCTATTCTTCTTTGAAGCATAAACCTAACATCAAATCATGTGATAAAGCATATTAGTTCAAAAGGTATTAACATGAACATAAAAGTTCATCTGCTCTCATTTTTTCCATAATACTGACCGCAAACTATTGAGTACCATGGTGAGCGCTTGCATCATTAAGTCTGTCTTGGGTCTTGGCAACAAAACACATGAACAATTCAACTCTACGTTATTGGTGTTTTAGTTTTCCAGTTAAGATGGCTTAGACTAGTTGCTGTACAAATTATAAGGCAACATACACTTAAAATACCCTACAAGATGGGTATTCTTGTCGAATGTAATTGGATTCCATTATTCATCTGAAGCTTAGTTTTCCTAAGGCTGTGTTTGGATCATTGATCTACGGATGTTAATAGAAAATAAAGTGAAGAAGTTAAATTTATTTCCTATAATTTCCCCGATAAGTCCTTTCACAAGTCCATGATCCAAACACAGCCTAGACTTCAGTTTCTATTACCATGTGTTGTACTTCAGCAATATGACCTCAATCTCATGTAAATCCAAGAACCACTCAACACACAGGCATTTCTAAAATCTTTCTCAAGCAGAAAACCAGTCAAAGAAAGAGTTGATCCTTACCGTTGTAGACTCCTTTCCAGGTACAGGTTCATCCTTCTTATACGACTTTGGCATCTCAAGCAAATGGTGGGACCAGTCAAGACTTACAGAGGATCCCACATCATCAAGTTCATTATATCTGCCATTTTGACGCTCTTCTGGCCAATGTGTAGTCCCAACGGGCTCTCTGCTCATATCATATCGCGAACTACCACGAACCGCAACTGAATTGGAGAACCGGGACAACTGGCCCAATCCCTGAGATCTGAAAGATTTCTGGGTTCTCAATACTGGACCGTTCTTTGAAGAAGCAAGTGGTTGTTGAGAATCCACTGACGCTTCTCCTTCATTCATCAAAGATCCAAAAGCACCAGGTTTGACCTGTTGGCCAGATCGGGAGAGACCGTCTTGCGATGTTCCCCTAGAAGGCTCCATACGAAAGCCAGACCCTCCATCTTCTCCTGAATTGAACTGCTCACTGTTGCTTTTAGGGTTTAGCAGCCCTTGTCGCTTCTGTATGAATTAAAATGAAAAAAACCAAGGGAAACGAGAAAACGTAGTTATGACAAGATAATGAAACATAAGAAAACTGACATAATTTCAATATGAGATGTAAAGGAATTATGCATGGTAGGGGTGAGCATAGACAGGATGGATTCGGTTTTACAGTAAACCACAAACCAAACTAATACCTATGGATTATGAATTTGGAGAACCAAACCAATCCAAGAAATTCGTACAACCAAATTCATCCAAACCATTAAAATACGGTTCGGTTTTGGTTTTAAATCACTTTTCGATTCAAACTGTTATATCATGTTCGTAATCTATTTAAATTACTCAAAACCAATTCTACTAAAATCACCAAAACTTACGAGCATCAACCAGCTAAAAAGATAATAAAATACCAGTTGTTAAAGACATGTCTTAAACTAATAAAATATAAAGAGCCAATTAAGAACACTAATTACTATACGTCTAAAGATGGAACCAACCTTAAAATACCAATTAAATTGCAAGTTGAATTCCCAAGCTTGGCAGAGAATGAATAGGGCAATAGACTAAGATATAACATGGGAGTTGAAGGACTGTGGCTTAGTCTATGTTCATATATGTATATATATACACACACACACAGAGAGACACACGGTTAGGATCAGTTTGGAATCGAAACCGTTATACAGAGCAATCCATTCGACTCAGGTTTTAATCTTTTAAACCGAGAAAAAACACACTACTCAAATTCAAACCAAAGGGTTCGATCTGGATTGGTTTGGACTGGATTCGCAGTTTGACATTTTTTTTTCTCACCCCTACATGCTACATTCATTCCTGTATAAGTGTCACTGGTCAGTTCCAATACTTAACCAGTCAGGTACTTCTGTAATTTTAGGCTTCACTAGACATGGGCCATAGGTCACCCATGCGTTGTCTTGTTGGTTTGAGTTTATCATTTTGTTTCTTTCTGTGTCCTACTTGGTTTTAAAATTTTAGAAGTCAGAAGAGCTTGTTACTTTCTGTATTGTGCAGGAATCAAGCTCTTCAAAGACTTGGTTGTCAACTTGTCGTTGTTAGTCCTGCTTGCTATAAGAAGTCTCTGAAGTCCATGTAAAACATGTAATGACTCAAAGCTAATTGAGAACGCTTAAAATTTAGGATTGTGCATGATGCAACCAAACCATGTGTGTATTGCCCGAGACTTGTACAAGTGACTCCTAGACTAGTCTTTTTGTTCTTTCTACTTTTAATTCTTCTGCACTGCAACAGAAAATCAGATCTGTTATACTAATATATCTTCTTCTGCAACCCCAGCCTTGCCCCAGTTGATATCCCAACCTAGAAGTAAAATGCCCCACTTGTCCTACATCACATAATTCTCATTCTACACATATCTGTCGGTAAGATTCAGGGAACAGGGAAATACCACTATGGATGACTGCAACTCTGCATTAGCATCTGGTGCCGGCACTGCTTTAGATTCTCTGGACCCCTTTCTGGAAGATTCATGTGCATGCCCTTTACCAGCAGCTGCTCTTTGCCTGGTTTAAGAGAGAGCCACGTGATTATATTTGCCAAGAAAAACCTATTTTAACCAAAGGAGATGCAGTTATTCCTTGGATTACACCTCCACAGAGTCACAGACCAATTAAGAAATTATGGCGCATGCAATGGATCTAAACGAAGTGTTTCCCATTTCAATTCTTAATTGTTCCTGTCCTTACCACTTCCGACAATGGTGTACTACCAAGTTATGGAAACAGAGTTCACACTTATACAAAAGAAGGGAGTGCATACCTTCTAGCTTCCTCATCTCGAAGCTTGGCATCAAACTCCTTGCTTGGTGGGTATTTCGGCAAATTCGATGGATCACAAGGAAAAGGCTTCGTTGTGAAGAACTGGAAAAAAAGAAGGATACTCAATACATATGCAGCTCCAATAAATCAGGACTTGCAGCCTTGTCTAATAGGTGTAGAAATTCAATGATTTAACCATCCCATTCATTAGAAATTCGAATAGGAAAACTTCTTCGCAGGACCCATGAAAAAATGTTGATATATAACTTTAAAAAACTGTTCCTTGAGTATTTTTCTGTCCCATTGAACATTTAGCACCAATCACCACTCTATCAACAGTAGAATCATAAATAAGAGCATAAAGGTCAATGCAAGCTAAGTTGAGTATACAGCAGTTGCCGAGCGCTTTATACAGCCAAAAGTTTGTTGAATCAGTTGTAACAGTATCTTAGATAAATTTCATAAGCTAACCATCACTGAGACAACACCTCTAGGGGACTGAAATTTTAAGTGATTGAACAAGGTGATGTATAAAGCTTCCAGCTAGTGGTTCTTCCCATTGCACAAAGGAAAGAGACAGTTCAAACTACAGTCAAAACTTGAAAAGCTTGAACTGATTACAAAAAATGCTACATGGGAAAGCACACACATGAGAACATGATATTACCTCACTTTGAAGTGCAGCAGAAGCCGATCCCCGATGCTCAGGTTCAACTGCAAGGAGAACATCTAAAAGAGCTAAAACTGAAGGAGAGAAGTCCTTGAATGTCTCGGCAACACAACGCTTGTAAGGATGTTGCGGTTTAAAGATAGTTGCATGTGGCAATTTTGACTTTTGCCAATATTCATCAGACGGGGAGCCACAAAGTTTGAATATTTTATGAAGTTGTTCCACCTGTCAACGATACAAGGAGAGTATCTCAGTGACCAATCAAATCCACCTAATGCACACCCATCAAATGCATTTATTATGTACTTCTTCTCAATTGTTCAAAGCTTGAAACATAGCATACCAAAATTATATACAGCAAAACCTGGTACAAACATCTAAAAACTAGTTCTTTCCTCCAAGCACGGTGATCATCAGCCATAGATAATACAGATTTCCAACTTACACAATCCAAGGACATATTTATTACCTGCTGCAAGGAGCATGGATATAAATTTTGTTTCGGGATGTTGTTTAGGCTACCTAGGAAAACAAAACGTTCCAAAAACATCTCGGGAACATTTTGAAACGTTATTTGGAACATAATGGAAAAGTCAAAAGAATTTGGTTATGGATAACCACAGTTGTTTAAGACAAGAGGTGCACCGAGGCACAAAGGTTTGATGGGTCTAGGCATGAGGCGCGGGAATTTCTACATATTGGATAAAGGAAACATAGTGACCAAGGAAACACAAAAGTCTATATCGAACCGGAGAGGAGGAGAAGAATAGTCAAAGCAGAGACAAGAAGAAGAACCGAAGCAGCAAAGATGAAGAAGCAGAAGACCACGAATTACCTCAAAAATCAATCGCCCAAATCATTGAACTCTGATCGATGGTAGTTGTCCCTAAAGAATCAATGGTGTAAGGTTTCGGTAGTCGATAGGAATTTTTGAGTCTTCAATAAAATGTATATCGATATATTTTTGGTTTATTCCCTATTTTCTATTCCAAGGATCTATTTGCTGCCTTTCAATGGCTGGAGATCAAAATTAAAAACTGTTATTTAATTATAAAGAGGCGAGAGCCTCTGCACCCTTTGCGCCTCTTGGGCGTTGCCCTGCCTCCACCTCTTCAAGGTGCAATAGCAGGGCCTTGATGCACCTCGGCGAGCCTTCGACGACTCTATTAGGGCTGTCCCTCCAGTATAGATAAGTAACCTCCTCTTTCTTGCACTTCTTTCAAGTACCGTGGCCTAAAAGTTTTCGCTGCAGCCATTTAACCATCATGAAGGATTTTTAGTCATCCTTTTTTACTTAATTCCCAATGTGAATTACATCTTCCACATCCAGCTAGTTCATACGAGCATTCTCCCACATTCCTTGCGCCTAATCCATTAAGAAATATCCTACAATTATCCTTAGATTTCAATAAAACCAGTTTGTCAGTTGACTTGGTTTCAATCGCTCCAGTTTTGTGCATTACATACTGAAGAAAAAAAATCGCCCCTTTTTACTATAATCAATGTCGAAACACCAACATTCATCAAAACTCTCAATGATTTCCTGAATAACACTAGTTCTTCACATTGTTAGTTCCGTGACCTAGTTCTTCAACCCAATTTCCCAGCTCTTCACCCATTTTCAGTAAAGGCATCTTGTGCAACAAGTACAACACAGATGGATGCAAATCAATGGCCTTCATGTTACTCAGGCCAAATATGTTTGTAAGAGGAAAACAGATCCACCAAGAGAACATTTATTGATTTGATCAAGCATGTCCTATTGTGACGTCAACAGCATGCGAAATTGACCATGCCTTTGCTCTTCCAACATTTCTCTGCAAGCACATAAGCTGCTGTTCAATCTTCTGTTGTGAACCCACCTACGACTAGCCTAGTTAGCCACCCTTGTACATTCTCCTTTATGGGACGTCCTCCATTGCTGGTTTACTTCTTTCCTATTATAGAATTACTTCTTTGGTTGTTGTCTATTCAGCTTGATTTAGTTTTGCGGACTCTCACTTGGTTGATTTAGTTTCCCACTGGCCACTACTATAATTCGCATGGCATTGATGAATGGAATTCTCCTATCGATTGGGAAAAAACAGCTCTTATGTAGTAAATCATTAATCGTGGAAAGGACTGCCATCTGAACCAACAAATACTAAATTTGTTATAGAATCTAAACAGGGAAGATATCAAAACACACAACCAGCTTTTACAAACCACGAATTAGAAGTTTGAAGCAGGTAAAAATCAATACCTCCGTTCTGCCGGGCATGACTGGCTTCCCAGCATAGAGTTCAGCAAGAATGCATCCAGCACTCCACAAATCAACAGCAACTCCATAATCTGTAGCACCGAGTAAAAGTTCAGGCGGTCGATACCACAACGTTACTACGCGACTTGTCAAGGGTTGCTTTGGATTGGGGCGGTAAAATGTTGCCAACCCAAAATCACCAATCTTCAGATTTCCTTTGTTGTCAATCAGAAGGTTTGAGCCCTTGATGTCACGGTGGAGTACCCCTCGACTGTGGCAGTGTTCTAGTCCACAAAATAGCTGTTGCATGTAGCATTTGATCTGCGAGAGTGAAGATTTTTTTAGCTTGTATGTTTTAACAAATATTACTAGTGTAGGAATATATATGGTGACTGACTTTCAAAGATATGACAAGTAGAAAAAAGGTCACGCGGAAAAGACCTATCTTTATGAAGGCATCAATGCCTGTATTGATCCAGATTAGTAGAAAGTCGAGAAACCTAAAGAAATGATCCGAATGAAGTATGCATTAAACTGACTTGCCACTTTCTGGCCCGTAAGTTGGTTTTCTTGATTTCAGGGATCGTTTGTTAGAAATTTAAAAAGGAAAAATCCACGTAATCTTCTGTAACGAAACACCAAAAATAAGGAAAACATTTTTGCGCAAAATCTTTTACGTGCAAAGAAACAGAGCCTAAATTCTGGTACAGAGTCCAACTTCTGGGGAGAGTTCAACCAATAGCACACCAGAGTCTGAGAAGAATAGTACACACCTGTGGTTCAGTAAACTTGACATTGGGTGATGCTACAAGTCCAGCAAGATCATGCTCCATATATTCAAATACAAGGTATAAATTGCCTGACATCCTTGAGGTTACCAATCCTTCAAGCCTCATGACATTTGGGTGATCAAGTCGACGCAGAATAAGGATTTCTCTTGCCATAAAACGAACACTTTCTGGGTCCATGTTTACAAAACGGACCTTCTTTAATGCAACAATCTTTCCAGTCTCAAGGTCACGGGCCCGGTAAACACTGCTGTAAGTCCCTTGTCCAATCTGCATCATTATCAAGCAGTTAAAGTCTCGACAGAAGTGAATGCATAAAAACCATAAACAATAAGTAATAAATTAAATGATAAGCTAAAGACGACTTCAAGTCGCATACAAGATTTGAATTTTGGATAAATTGTGAAGTCAAAGAACTAGAAATAAATAGCTTTTTGAATTGAACCCATGTGATCTTTATCTTATTATTCACTTGTTTGAGTTTTAAAAATTTTAGAATTGACAACAGTCAACCCTCTTAACTATTCATGGTCCTGACTCCTGAGAGTCTGAGACATAAAAAATGCGAAACAACTGAAATAGTTAATAAAAATTTGTCCCTGGTTAATTACATAATTACTAGCTCAAGTTATATGCTTTTCAGAATAGACAGGACACATACAAATTTAATGTATAGGACATGGATACACACTCCAAAAGATAATGCAACCTTTTGCCAAACAAAACCATGTACCACATCCATCTAGGCCATAGATAACTCCTAATTTCTTTCTTTATTTTTGGTTTGGAAGATATTGCTAAGTTATGAGTTAAGAAATATCAAATTCACCACAATCGTCAAGTTATATTAGTTGTTTCTGCTTGCTCTTGTTGTGCAAATACAAAATAGATCATTTCATAGAAGTGAACCAATCCCTTCGAATAACCATAGCTTTGAACCAAATTGAACAAGGAAAAGGAAAGTTGTGTATACCTGCGGTTCCTCTCTATATGAAAGCTTGCAAAAATTCCATAACGGGGAGTGTGGAACCAAATTCCATCACAGGGCAAATAAAAAAGGAGGAGATAAATATAGTGCGTACAAATGA
This sequence comes from Arctostaphylos glauca, assembly GCA_019985065.2. Classification (NCBI taxonomy): domain Eukaryota; kingdom Viridiplantae; phylum Streptophyta; class Magnoliopsida; order Ericales; family Ericaceae; genus Arctostaphylos; species Arctostaphylos glauca. The sequence goes on from JAHSPW020000005.1 coordinate 7,506,044, forward strand.
ACATAAAAAGGAAAGGAACAAGAAGAGTAATTTCCTAAGGGGTAAATGGAAAAACTAGAACATAAAATTTACCAAGTGTGCAGTCATATGTGAAACAAAGTGCAATCTATGCAGTAGTTAATGGGAGAGAATAAAAAGTTGTGAAACTTAAATAGACCTTGTCCAATTTCTCGAATGAGTCCGCCTTTCGAGGAACCCACCCTTTGATAGCTTCCCCAGCCACTGCAGTCAGCCAAGAAGGCCATCCTGCAGAAACTTGTGCTGCATCAACTCCACCACTAGTGCTAAAGACCCGTGATATCTGGTGGGGTCCACCACTCACCCCAGCATCCACTGTCGCACGTTTTTGCAAATGGGGTTTGTCAACAACCAGGGCCTTCTTTTTGTTCCCCTCATCCCACACAGTTGGAGTGGAAACATTCTCCAAAGTGACCTCTGTTGATATAAGCCTTGCAGTTGCTTCATTAACCCCGTTATCAACCTCAACTATAACTTCATCTCTTCTAGTGGAGGCCACAAACCTCTTTGTAGATTTCTTGGATTCTCTCTCTCTCACATTGTTATCAACAGCAGAACCTCCTTTTGAGCAAATGCAGCCCATAGTGCCCCAAATTTACGCTCCCAGACTCCCGACACAAAACCCTTATTAATTGGCTGCAATTCATGCGATTTTAAGGCTGGGATTCAAACCACATTTGCCCTGAAAATGCCCAATGATCAAGTTAATCAAGTGATTCCCAAAATTTTCACACCTTAATCTTCAATCTGAATGGATGTACCATTCAATGTGCACTGTACATGTATGAATTCTGTGTATCAGAGATTCGAATGTAAACTACACAACACGTGCACCTCAATACGCAGTTTTCGAATGGGTTATCGCTTGAAGAAACAATACTTGACCCAGTCGAAATGTTTCCCAGATCTCCAACTTCAATCCTCAGAGTAAAAGATTAAAATCAAACGAACATAAGCACGGACCAAATGAGAGATGTAGGGAGGCGTGCTACAACCGGTTTGATGATCGTGATAATTGTAGGTATTGACATCCCCAAACCAAACCAAACCAATTCGCAATCCCAAAGTTCAAATCTCGGATCTATCCAAAGCAAAACCCTACTCCACGTACAAAATTCCCAGCAGCGTGCAAATAAAACACCATTCTATAAGCAACCAAGATCCAATTCGTTCGATAAAAATTCACATTGATACAAAAATCGCGAATGCAAACCACAAACAACGGAATTGTAATCGAAAAGTGGGTTAAAGGAGAGCCAAACCAAACCAGGAACTGGAATGAGAGGTTCAAAAATGTGGCATGAATTAGGGTTCCGATATTTTGTACACCCAATCGGCTCAAGTCTTTGATTGAGTTGGAATCCAGCAATGCGCAGCAACGGACACCCGAGGATGATGCACCAACATAATTTCGAAAATCAAGATGGGAGATTCAAGAAGGTATCCGGATAGAGAAACTCTATAGAGGATAGAGAAGGGAGAGAGAGATTCGGAGCGATTTTCGGATCTGGGAAGCCCCTAGAAATGCGAGAGACCAATTGTAGTTTAATTCGGACGGAAAACAAAGAGGGAGAAAATGGAGCTTACGTGACATCTATTCACGTGTATAGTTTATACAGTGGTGTGTGTGTGTATATATATACACCTGCATGTATATAATAGAGAGGGAGGGAGGGAGGGGGAATTCCTCTCGAGGAGTATAGTTCTGCAGCTGTGCTCTGCTTTTAGAGAGAGATTCTGTATGTGAGAGAGAGAGAGAGAGAGAGAGGTACACACGGCAGTCTCGTGATGACGAAGGAAGGAAAAAAATGTTACACACACCCTTTTAACACACTTTTTTTACATAACACCCAAATCGACATCGTTTTGGGTGTGGACCAAATTTAAAAAAAAAAAAAAAAAAAACAGAAAACCCCAATCGTTCCCACCCCCACCCCCACCGCCACCGTCCCACCTCCACCTCCACCTCCACAACCGACGGGCCATCATCTCCGTTCGCCGACGACCACCACCATCGTCGTTCGCCGACAAGCTTCGAAGACGGGTCTGATGGTGCGCGCGAGGCCGCGAACGGATCTGATCTCTGGTCTCTCTCTCTCTCTCTGATCTCTGGTCTCTGGTCTCTGGTCTCTGATCTGATCTCTGGTCTCTGATGGTGCGCGCGAGGCCGCCAACTTCGTCGCCTCCGCCGGCGACGAACACTACTTCTCCGCCTCCATCCACTACTCCAGCGACATCGCCGCCGCCTGCATCTTCTCCGCCTCCTCCCGTAGTATTTCTTTCTCTTTATGTATGTGTAATTGCTTACATATCTCTACTTGAAACATTCTTGGATTACTATTTGTCTTTTTTGATCAATTCATTTTATCAGAATTCCAGTTTCTTCCGTACCCGAATTTCGCTATCGAGGAGAAGTGATCCGGTGTGCCGGGGTTTTGCTCGTTCCATGAGGGTCCGATTGCCCACTCGGACCCGCAGGCAAGGTGAGCTCTCTCCTGTTGGTAATTGAGTTGTTTCTTGATTCTAAGGGTTTCAATTTGCTTCTGAAGTGTTATTGGGCATGAAACTATAGAGCAGGCGTTATTTGATTGAATATGTAAGGCAGAGGGACTGAAATGAAGTTCAAAATTTTGATTAGATACTTGGCTGAAATGAGTAATTTTCAAGATTTGTTTGGAGATGACATGTTTGTTTGTTTATTGGAAGTGCATTCAGCTGCAATTGTATATAGAATTTGATCACTTTAAGTTTGTGGAATTTGAATATGGGGGTTTGAAAAAGGACAGTTTAGGTGAGATTGAGGAGAAGTTCTGCAGGTGAAGATACTGGCTCCTAATGGATATAGAGACAATAGACTATAGATTACACGCACACATATATGTAAGTAGCCATGAATTTTGAACTATCGGTGATGGGTTTATGACTCTTACGATAAATATTGTACCATGTTTGAGGTGCTTAAACCTTGTAGTCAAAGAAACTGAACAAGCATCTTCAAATAGGTGAGTAGGTAAGAGGGTAGTCTTCTAAGCTTTTGTACAAGCTTGCTATGATTGATCAGAAAAATACCAACGCCTTTCGGTGATTTGGAAGATCCAAAACCAAAGGTACTGGTACCAGAGCAAGCTAACAAGTCAAATGTGACTCAAAAGGTTTTCAGGGGCACACCCCCTGAACCCCTCTGCGATTTGTGTCGGTCTTGACACAAACTCCGAAAAATATCAAAAAGAGATGTTTGGTCGAAATTGCAGATATGGTTCTTTCATTATGTCTTCAAAGTTTTCTGTTTACCGTGTCAAAGCATGTGATTACCTCGAACTATTTGTGGTAATGAAACGAGATTTCTATTAATCTATACATTCCCTCTGTTTTTTACGTCGCAGTTGGAAAGGCTGTTGCTACTCCACATTCAGCTGTGGAGTTGCCCTTAACTGCAGAAAATGTGGAGAGTGTGTTGGATGAAATCCGGCCGTATCTCATTTCAGATGGGGGTAATGTGGGACTACATGAAATTGACGGCAATGTTGTAAGGTTGAAGCTACAAGGAGCATGTGGCTCCTGCCCAAGTTCTGTAATGACTATGAAGATGGGAATTGAACGTTGTTTAATGGAAAAGATTCCAGAAATAGTTGCAGTGGAGCCAATAGCAGACGAAGAAACTGGCCTTGAGTTGAATGAAGAAAACATAGAGAAGGTAGTATTCCATCCTCATTGGCTATAAGGGCTATACAGAAAGGCAAAGCTTTTGGAGCACATGCTTCTTTTTACCATGTTTGTTCACACCCCCTACAGTGCGTTTAAATGATTTGATTCTTTAGTGTTCAGTCTTAGTACTTGGTATACGAGTTAGTCAGCTTGTAGGACATGAAAAGAAGGTGAGATGTCTATTAATCCTCACATCATTTGAGATCTTTAAAAAGTTCACACGATCCTTTACGCAAAGTTACTGGATCCAATTAAGATAGACAGGAAAATGGCATCTACATAGGAGCAGTAATACTATGCTTGAAGCAAAGGGTGGCATTTCTTAGTGGGTGTGCCTCACCACCCCCCAGAACATCCTTTACATAACGGAGATGAACGAAGCCGTTTGAGATGGCAAGGTTCTGGTTTGTTGAAGAGCAAATCCTACTTGGCAAGTTTCCAGTCAGTGTGCTCGTGGAGCAGTGGAATTCCATTTTGGGTGGATTGTGCTCAATCATGAGAAGGCAAGGGCGTGATAGTTCACGCGGAGGTAGTACAAGGACCTGAATGCTAAGAGTCTCTCAGTTGAGGTCTGAAGTAACTGTCTATTGGCCTTTGGTCTATAAGAAAGATCATACAAAATAGGAATCTATTAGAAAGCCATGGGACCTGGCGGAAGAGATGTGGTGTAGCCATTAAGAAATTGCTAAAGCAATTTAGTTTTGGAATGTCTTCAGTAAGCTAGTAGAAAGTGTGCCCAAGTCTACGGTGGAGTTAAAAGATTAAATCCTTCTGTCGCAAAAAAATTGACAGATTGATTTTAAAAGGATTAATTACCTTTGTTCTTTACTCTCATACAAGAAAAGGAAAAGAAAAGGTGAAAGTGAAAGCGAAAGCGAAATGAAATGGTTAATTACATTTGTTGATGTTTTTTTTTCCCTCCGACAGCAATGTTTAGAGGTACAGAAGTTTTGTACACTGATATTTATTCACTGAAATAGAGATGTAAATGGCGTAGGCTCTTATCAGTGGCATTAAGCTTGGATATTATAATTCCTACTATTTTAGAAAATGGAATGCAGAGTCTACGATATAGTCATCCGGTAGCGGCCATAAATCTTCATTTTTGAATCTTTGGCCTCTGTAACCCTTCATAGAAATAGTTGATTAAACCTGACAAACTAAGATAAGGTATATTATTCTACTCTTGTTAATATTGTCTGGAATTGGTCGTGATTGTGCCACAAAATTTGTTAGTATAGCTATTATGCTGGTTTTCTGGGTGCATTCTCTATTTTGTCAGAACTTCGTGGGTATTGGAAATAGGTTCCGTTCAGGAACATTGGTCCGTAGTTTGCAATGTTCTCGTCGTTGATATCTGCGTGCTTTTGGCATTTCTATTGTTAAACAAATGTCATATTGAGTGGTGGTGTTTTCTATTATCTATGGTCTAATCCACGTCTTTCTTTCATTCGAAGTCCTGGCTAATACTATCATGATAAATGTTTCTAGGTCCTTGAAGAAATAAGGCCGTACCTAGTTGGGGCAGCTGGTGGATCTCTTGAATTCGTGGCAATCGAAGAGCCAATTGTCAAAGTTAGAATCACCGGTCCAGCAGCAGGGGTCATGACTGTTCGGGTGGCCGTTACACAGAAACTGCGGGAGAAAATCCCGACCATTGCAGCAGTTCAACTTCTGTAAAACCTCAGCATATATGGTTGGAACTTTGGGGTATCTTTGTGAATAAAGGATGTAAAAAACAACTACTTGTTATAAGATGTGAAGAAAAAGATCAAAAAAAGTGGGGGAGCTTTTGGTGCTAGGGCCATGTTATGATGAATAAACAGCAATTGTTTTGTATAGTTACAATTTCTTTTGGCTATTACCTGTGATTGCAATGGATATAGTGAGGAAATCTACGTATACAGAAACCTTTGCTTGAATTTGGAGCCGCAGAGTAATTCGTGCAATCTCGATTTTCTCAAGTGTTTTTAATGATTCAGATTTATTAAGAGACTTCTTACTACAGTTTTCTGCAGTCCAACTTGGACTTAGTGATAAGGTTTGGGTTATTCTGTTCCTCTCGAGGCTATCTTAGGATTGGAGTTACGTAAATGTTTATATCAAGGCACATTATGAACTGTATAATGAGAGAATTTATATTACATTACACAAAGGTTTGAGATTTTTTACACATTTTTATAACAACAGTTAGGATCATTTGATCTAATGGCTGTGGTTTATTGTCAAAAAAAATTACATAACAATCTTAATTGGTATTTATTGGCTCTATAACTTTTAAAAAGAGTAAAAATAAAAAGTTATATTAATGTTCTCTCCCTCCCTCCTCTCTCTTCCTCATAAGTTGAAGACTTTATTTTTTATGTAAAATTCTAAATTAAAAATCTTTTATTTTTTTTCAAGAGTCCATTAAAAGAATTCATTACAGATAAATAATTCAAAAGTTGTTTGAAAAATTATTTTTGTCAAATATTTGTAAGCCCAATAATCCTTTAGCTATTATTGAAAATTAACCTAGTCACCATCACATAGACCTCATAGGCACGAATAATACGCTAGTTTCTTATATGTGAAGATGGAGATTCCATGTGCAGGGGTAAGGATTTGTATAAGTGAAAAATGTCATATGCAAACAGAAGAAAAAAAAAACTATAATTCATTGAAATTTGTCAAATAAATGTCGGTGTTTAGGAAATGATAAAAAAAAACGCTGTCCTACCATGGCCAGATAAATGCGAGCAATATGAGATTGAAGAAACAGAATCCAAACATGAAACTTGAAAGAACAGCAGCTCCTCTTTCATTAAAAAAAAGGACCAGATTTCTCAACTTCCCGAAAATGCAAGCGCAAAAAAATTCAACATAATGTTCAGTTACAATGGGGCATAAAATACAGCCTATTAAAAATAACACATGAAACAAGTACCGCTACAAAATTTCATTCACGTGATGACCACTCACGTATAAGTATTTTTTGCTGCCGAGTATTCGCAATGAGAGCGATTCATCAACCAGTTTAGTTGTAGTTGAATGCCTTTCATCCACAGGAACATTAAAAACTGGGAAGCTCACCCTTATTAGTGACAGAAAAGTCTGATCACTGAATCGGCACCTGCAGTGAACAACCACGGCTGCCTAGGGTGGAATTTACAGTCCATTACTCCTGCAAAACAAAAACCAAATAAGGAAACACAAGACACATTCTAGACCTTTCATTAGATTCAGATTCCGGATTAGTTGACTTGTAGAAGTGGCTACCCTCGGGTTCAAACTTACAACCTCAAGGTTGATAAGTCGAGTTTTAAACACTCAAACCAGTGGCACCCTCTTAACATATCTACCAGGCGCATGTGCATGATGCATCCCCTTGCAATATCTCCACAACTAAATAATGGGTATGTAATAATACAAGAGGCCTGGGGTTTCATTGAGCCTTCATTTTTTCAGCTCAAGGTCAGTTCTAAAACATTATTACCTAGTTTAAATCACTGCTACTTCTATTTCAAACAAAACTAGAAGAAAGACAGAATAGAGATAGTCGAAGCACTAACCTCTCCCATTTGCACTCGCATGCCCCCGGAGTATTTCCAATGGAACAATAAGGGGGTTTTGATTTAAATCCGAATAAACCATGCCATGAAAAACATACGCTGTGCAATCATCAGAGCATGAAGCAAATAGAGGGTACGTCCGATGAAAGGCCACACCGGTAATGTCTTTTGGGTGACATCTGAAAGTTTTATAACCAGATCAGAGCAGTTATATAGATTGCAAACACATTGTGGGGATTAATAAGATATTTATAAAGTACAAGACATAAATAGTTTGCCTTCTGTTTAAGCAAAACCTAGAGCAGTAGCATCTAATGCACCAAACCTTTGTAGGGAATATGCTATGCTGCGAAGTGTCTTTAGGCAAGGGCATATCCGCTAGTGTGTGTGTGTGTGTGTGTGTGTAGACAAAGCATTTGATGTCCTTATGTGTCGTATGCAAAGCAACACAAGTTCACTATGTCATAATCCTCTTCTTGCTATTATGGTTCTTAAATCAGTGCAATAAACTTCTTCATATATTTTTTAATGCACATATGTTTGCTTGTTACTTCAATTGCATGCTGCTTTTTGAAATCTGCTCCAGTGTCATAGGTTTTTTGCACATTTATTTGGAGGTTTATAGCTATTTAAAACTGGAAGGCGTGTCTGAACTGAACAGTTCTCATCACAATTAAAAAGTCATGGAAAACCTGTACAAAGAACAATTTTATCCCACGTTTGGGTTTGATGAGGGGAATAGAGAAAAGTAAGAAACATACTTCAGAATACGATAAGGTTGAGATGACAGGTCCATGTCAAACCAACACAATTTCCCTTCTCTGCTCCCAACAATAACATTATCACCTGCACATTAGGGGCGCCAGAGACATATTTCAAGGATAAAAAGAGACAAGAATTATAAGAGATCCTTAAATGAAGCACGAAAGCAATGGCACAATAATCAATCTACAGAACTAAAGAAAAAAATAATTGTAAATGAGGAAATCACACTCAGAGACATACCACCAGGATGAATTGAAATAGAGGAAACTTCGCGAAGCCCAGTTTCAAGCTTTTTAACAAGCTTTTGCTTCAACAGATCATAAACACGAACACTCTTCTTTGTGGAAACAAAAAAGACAGAACGGGTTGGATGGAAGGTTGATGACACTGGAAGCCCATGCAACTTGAATGGAATTCTTTGGGTAACTTTCTTCGAGAGCTGGTGTATCAAGATAGCTCTTGATTCACGTAAGAAGTTAGTTAAGAAACACCGCATGGAACTAAACGACCAAAATTTTCAGTCTCAGATGTCACTAACATAGAATTATTAGGCTGGTCTTATAGTCAAATCGTGGCATCTCTTATGAGTCAAAATACATTCCTTGCTCCATATCATGATTTAAGTCCCCTTTGGGAAACCAACTTTTAATCCCATTCAAACCAAACGAATTTTATTTCCAACATTTCCACTTTTTGCCCTCACTTCTGAGAGTATTAACAACCATCTGTATGGACAGTTGTGGAAAACTACAAATTTTTGTGCTGTGGCTTTTTAAAGTGTATGTCCATTTTGGAAAATTCCAAATTAGAAAGATAAATAAACAAAATGGGAAGGAGGGTGTACTATTTCCAATTGCTCCAGCGTAATGGGAAGAGCTCAGTAAGACTGGTACAAGGCACAGCAAAATCAGTAGAATCATCAGTTACATACTCTAAAACCTGATTATCTTTTCGCAGATGTTCTCCCTTTTGCCATGACACCATAAAGAGAACTCAGCAACAAGTTGATGTTCTAGCCGAGTTTCCATAACTGGACACTCTCTTAATCAACCAAAGTGACTCGTGGGCCTCTAGTACATAACACTAGCAGCATTCAGAATAACGAGAAGTAAACAAAATTACTTATGGAATGCCTAACAAAGGGCAGCTTGAATTCAAAGGATGAGATAAATCATGACTTATATACACAAACAAGTGGGATGAATAAGAAAGCAAGGTAAAAGCATGTGAGATACTGATACAGCCACTTTTGCTTTATGTTGGAAGGGTGATTAATGCTTGTCAGCTTTGCAACCAAAAAAAACCTTTATACAATAGCCAAAAGGATATCAGACGGCATAACAGTAGAGAAGTAGTCTCCTTTGCGATGCCATTCCACGGAAGACACAGTCTGCCGGCAAAGGTATACGGATATTATACAAGTCGAACTACTTTTTTACAAGAAATTTAATAAATGTCCAACCACAAAAGAATGAAGGACAACACAATAAAAGTACCTTAAAGTGATTTAACCTGACTCCCTCATGTCTGGCATCTTGAGCCCAGCCAACAATAGATGCAGCATTACCTACAAAATCAGATACATGCAGAGGTTAAACAACAGTCACCGTATATTTAACAGTCCAAAGTAATACTCTGAGCTAATTCACACTAACTAGATTCATCCGGTCCTGGGTGTGTTTCAACATGCAGAAGTTCTTTGACCCTTTTCTGATCTTCTTCATTACCAAATCCAGTGTTCAAAATAAAAACATCCCGTCCCCTGCAAAATCAGTTAATTCTAGGGCCAATCAACATAATGCGTGGATTTCAGAGAGAGACAGAGAGAGAATTGTAACGCCACATTTGTTTGTTTGGATTAACGCCTCGGATTGGATAACAAATTCAAGTGGATCATATCCACATTTGGTTGGTTTACAGCTTCGATAACATATCTGTCGGGGATTATATCCCACAAAACAAGGGGGGTACAATACCTTGGAGGTGTGGTATTACCTATGTAGCACGGACACTCCTCAGAGGTCCCCGTACCCGTGTCGGACACTATAGGGACACCGACACGCCAGGGACACGCCAAAAAACGTATGGGACACGCCAAATGGCATGTCCAATTTATTTAATTTATTTTTTGAAGGGGGACACCGTGGGGATACGGATTGGGACATCACTGGGTAGATTTGGTTTTTTTTATTTTTTTTATTTTTTGGAGTCAAATATGTTGTTTCATATTATATGGGTCAAAACTGCAATGAAAAATTTAAAACCCAAAAATACCCAAACAGATCTATGTTTCATCTCCATCTCCATAGCGATCTCTGGTTAGTTGTATGTTTCTTCCTCCAGATATATATTTTTTTCTTCAATATATTTAATATCTCAACCATAATACATTCATCGAGGACATCTCTTTGATTTGTATTGATTGTATTGTTTTGTTTTAGTAGTATTAATGTTCATTCATTAATCATTATATAGCATGTATTTATATATATATTATATGTTAAAAAAAATTCTATGTCTGTATCCGTACTTTTTCAAAAATTCCGTGTCGCGTGTCTGTGTCCGTGTTCGCACTACACAGGCTATTACTAAACCCTTCACTACCACTCCAAAGGAATTACTTAACTCTATGGGATAATCTATCCTCTGGCCATTACTCCAGCCAAACAAACATGCCCTTAGTGTCTTTAGCCTTACGCAGAAACTGCCAAGATAGGAAGGTCGGGCGAGGGATTCCATGCCACATGCTGAACAGCTTCACCAAGTTCCCACGTTCTAAGACATCTTCCAGTTTCAACCTCCCATACACGTACAGTTCCATCGCTTGAACCTATGTGGAACATTGTATATAGTAAACTCCCACTCAAAATGTAGTCTGTAAACTTCATAGAACTAAAAAAATGCAGTGTAATTACCAGAAGCAATCCATTCCCCTGAAGCTTCAGTAGAGATTGACAGAACTGCACCCTTGTGACCTCTATACTCAAGATAACACGTCGTCGGATAAGGCTTAAGGTTTTTGCGACTTGGTAACTTGGGCTTCAAAGACTCAGGATCAATATTAATCTGAAAAAAAGATGGAAATTTTACATAACTGATTGACCAAAATAAAAGAAAAAGTCTTGGCAGTAGAAACAAAAAGGAAAAAGCATATTATTAATGTAATCCTCTAACTTACACGCTTTTTTCGTGCTCTAGGGCACAAATACAAATCCAAACAACGCTCAAAAGATTCACTGACAGCCTTCTCATATGCTGGGACACTTCTCAAAGATGTAAACCTAGTTTAACACAACCAGATAAGGACATGTTAACTACTAAATAAACGAAGCAAATGAAGAAATACTAAACAAAGAGGATGACAATTGTAATACCTTTTGGGAATAAATTTAGGTCGGTCCTCCTCAAACATAAGCTGATAAGAATTGATCTCCTCTTGGGTTGGAATATATTCTAAAGAAGGATTATAGGATTCCTCATGCCCTAAAGCAACATAGACAGTTATGAAAAGCTATCTTCAGTGTGAATTCAAACAGGATAAGCCATGAATCTGTAGATATGATCATCGTCAAACAATTAGAAGATACCTGGCAACTTAGGCTTTGGTGCAGGAATATAAGCTAATCCATGACCAGTTTTTTCTTTTGAGCTTGAATCATCTGCCCACAAGTGATAGACCTTTGGTTCATCTTTTGCTTTGTCAAATTTTATTAATCCCTTCCGGATTGCCCTCACAAGCTCGACAACCTATAAATAATAAGAAACCACAAAAACTGAAGATTGTCATCATATGGAATCTATAAGAGAAGGAGTTACTCAGTAATTTCACAAATGCATTTCATGATCCACATGAGACCAGCCACAGGAATCCATCTTTGACAATTTCCACCGATCTTTTAATGGGAAAAGACTTGCAGTTTTTGAAGACAATATGCAACAAGGATAAAGTGGTGGTCCCCATTAACGAGGGTATGAGAATGGTACATTGGATACAGCTGTATGCACCTAATCAAAATACGCACAAACTGACTGCCCTCATGTTCGAACCTATAACCTCAAGCTTAATTGGTTGTGTTTATCTACCTGAATGGTAATGCAAAACAAAAAAGGCTACAAAACTTAGGTGTCACAAAAGCCTCAAAACATAGTGAAAAGACTCACTAAAAATGACAAATCAGTTTGTCATCATTATAACTCTTAAGTCAACGTATCCAGGAATGACTTTGACTGGTCGTTAATGAAGACCTAAAAGATTGTAGTCGTCACTATTTTAGCAACTGCAGTACCTCCAGGGACAGGGAAAGTGAAAGGAATGCACACATTGTCAAAGATGCATACAACTATAAAATGCAAATGAACAGAAGAGACTTCCTGAAGAATCTATTACAGGATAAAAGAACACCAAACTAGTCTCTGCCCTGTTATATTGCATAATGACAACACAACAACATATTGTCCCAAAGAATTCACCTTTTTACTCTCCCACTTGGAAGGAATAAACCTCCTCTTAGGTTCTGGGGCACTTGAAAGTGGATGCTTTGAATCTTCCCAGACAAACCAATCAACATAAGGCTGTATTCACAACACAGTTAACTTCAAAAAACTCTTCAGAGAAGTAAAGGAGGTAGACATAATAGAACAGAGAAGGCATTTTTGAGATTGCCAATTTAAACAAATTATGAGAATCATAAAAAGATCAGAGGATTAAGAAACTACGAACCGCATATGGATCAAAGTTAGCATGCGGTGCCTGTCCTTTCAGCAATTTACGTATGATTTTAGTCTCATGTTTTGTCAACTCCACTTCCTCGTCGTTATACTCATCATAGATTTTGCGCCTGATAAATAGACATAAATGAAGAAAATAACTCCAAACACCGCTTGTTTAGCAGTTGGACAATGTTAGAGTCCAAATAGACGGTTGGTTCTATCACGTATATTTTATAAAATTTTAAACATGTCCTTTCAAGTCACTTATCAGATCCATGTTACTTTCCACGCAAACAAAACCTCAAGTATAGCACTTAAAATTCCTGTATAGCATGAAAACAAACTCTAGAATCTCTCATAGATACGAACATTACTGAATAGCACTTAAAATTGGATTTCCTGGTCATCATTTGAAAACTCACCAATTTTTCGAGTCGTCAGCACTGGCAAGAAATGAATCAAGCTTATCTTGTCTCTCCTTTTTCTTAATCTTCTTCCCAGTGATGTCATACCCAATATGTTCCTCATCCTTGTACCATTCCAAGGGAACTTCCCCCACCGTATTAAGAGGTGCAACCTGTTTTCACAAAAACGGATCAGTTTATTAAACCCAGGGGAAGAAAATATATTGCCCAACCAAAACTGTCAAGAAAATGGCTACCCCACATGCTACAATGAATCTCTTTGTCATCATCTAAGAACCAAGACAGCATGAAATGGCTCTGTTGCTTATTCTTTGAAAGGAGAGGAAGAACCATAATTTGCTATACTAATTGAAAAGCAGAATCAAACTCAGGTATACAAGCACAACTGGCATCTTGATTGAATCTCTAACATTTAACACGTGGACTACTCCTAAAAGATACAAAGACAAAAACGACAAACCTCGTCTTCCGACGAGTCACTCTCTTCAACTCCTTGACGGTCTTCAACACTCTCATCTTGATCTCGTAAACCATTATTAACATCTTGATCTTGTTTTTGCCGACTATTACCATTATCAGTATCACCATGATCTTGCTGAGCATGATCCACACCATCAGTTGAGCCATCATCATCGCTTGTATTACCTATCTCCTGCTATAATCGAAATAAAAAGCATTAAAAAATACAGACAAGAACCAAACACTCTGACAAATAAGCATATCTTCCAGTAAAAAATCTTGAAAAATAGAATCATGTATATTTGAGAACAGCAAATGTACAAAATGAGAAGTAATTTTTTCACAAGATTTAAAATGATGGTAGTGAACTACCACGTACCTCATTTTCTGAGAATTCACTATCTTCTGATCCTGATTCAGTCAACGTATCATCATCATCCTCAGTCAAATCCTAGAACCACAGAAACTAAGCTTTTGAACAGCCAAAAAAAACGAAGGCACAAAACATACAAGAGATCATTATTCCAACTATTGTCAATCAAACTCTTTAAATTTGGCACCAATGGATCCATTTATTCTTGGTAGCCAGAAAAGACTGCCCCAATATGAGTTTGCAACCAACTTTAGTGGCACCAACCGCTAAAATTCGTGACTTTTTACGCATCTACCCCACGGAACTTGAGGATTTTTATGAATATTTTTTATGGAACATTGATACCTAACTAACAGAATGCTCAGAGCATCTCCATTACTTGATCAAACGATCTTGTCAGTGTCGTTATAAATCAAGCCCTCTTAAATTGGAATGTATTATTGTTAAAAAAATTAACCAAGATAACCTCCAAGTCAAAATCAAAACCGAAAGCTAGGAATTCTCACTGCCAGGATTAGAATCTTTTGCAACTAAAAAAGCAGAACATAATTCATTGAAACCTAAATATAATGTTTCATGTTTTGGAATCAATAGATCATTATGTGAGATGACCTCAACTGAGCCACATGCGTACCCTTCATGATCAGTTGAGCGTGGGCTTCAGTGACAACTCATCTTAGATGTAGGATAGATACATGAGTCAAACAAGCCAAGCAATCAATAGTTCAAGCTTAGTTTGAAAACTTAAGGAGTTTCAAAATATGTTCTGAGCTTGATTTATTTAACAAGTGGACCAATAGCAAATGAGCTTTAATTGAGTCCTCGAGTAGCTTAAACTTTACAAAAACTATAAGATGAACTAGCAGAGTAATAGCTTGTTCAAGTCTGTTTCAAAAGCCTAAGCTTGAAAGCTCAAGGAGCTTCAAAAATATCCTTCAACGTAGGTGTATTTATGTAACAAATCGATCTCGAACAAGCTTGTAATAAGCGACCACGACCTCAAACTCGACTACTATAGTTCATTATCAACCTCACTCAAATAGAGATAATAACTGACCTAAATTCTATGTTAGGATAACTCTAGAGTTTCCAAATTTCCGAGAAACTAAATAAAGATATAAAACTACACTAAGTACCTCATCATCATCGTAATCGGAAGCAGAAGCAGAAGGAATTTCCTCAGCAACTTCTTCTCCTTTGCCATCTATTTCTCCGTTTGGTACTACCTCTCCTTCTGCCTTCAACTTCATCTCTCTCTCCTTCCGCGGTACCTTCATTCTCCACTCCTTCCTTCTTCCTGTATATCTATAGAAGCAAAGTCGTCAATTCCGACGTACCACCACATGTAGCTGCATCAATATGGATTGACATACGGAGGTTTTTTTCCCAGTGGAGAATATGAACTCCAAAGTGTAAACGGATTTTGTCCGTTATGACTAGGGCAACTTGTGGGGGGAAGAGAGAGGGAGAGAGAGAATACCTTGAATAGGCGCTTCAAAACAGGCCAAACCCTAGAGGTGGCGGAGAAAGAGATGAACGTGAGCTATATTGGTTTGTGTTTTTAGCCTCATTCCGCAAATATTTGAACCCACGTCGATCGAGAGAGAGACGGGCGGTGAGGGAGATAAGAGGAGCAACGCTAGGGTTTTGTGAGTGGGCAAATGAGCGAGAGGCTAAAAGGGTATATGCTGAGTCGGATTTTTTTCTTTTTCTTTATTTTTTCTTTGTTCAGGAATGGACCTGATTATTACCAGGTTTGGTTGTTAGACTAATTATTCAAGAATAAATTAGGCCATATTTGGTTTAGTATTTTCTATATTTTTTAGAGTAATATTTATGAACCATGTTTGAAAAACAATTTTACAAATATTTTTTAATTTATTTGTGATTAGTATTAAATTATTATATTTGTCAATAATTAATGTATTAAATAATCATATTGATCCCTTTTAGTGTTGTCCGACGCCATTCATTTGATTTTTTTTATCGTGTTCTTTAAATTTTATTTTTTTAAAAATTAAAAATTTACTGTTGACTTAAAAAAATATTTCAAAATTATCTGCAAACTCAAAATTTTAAAATAAAAAAATTTATAAACAGAACAGTGCACAAAGCACACAAAAAAAGTTTTGTTTTAAACACGATACTAATTTTTCTGGGAAAAAAAGAGCGAGCGCGCCTTAAAAATATCAAAAAAAAAATCTAACCTTGTATTTTTTTAAAACACTTACATCAAACAACATCTGAGAGTTTTTTTTCCTAAAATCTATTCAGAAACTATCAATCGAACATAACCGTTGTACCGAGTCCCAACTGTTAATCAATAATTAATAATCTTGGAATTAAAAAAAAGTTGTCACTTATTTATTTTGGTCCAGTATTAATTGAAATATATAAAAAAAAGAGTTGTTTAGTGTTTGATTGCTGAATTAAGAGATGGATTAAATTTTAAATTTTTTGTCTACCCTCATCATAACACTAAAATGTCTTTCACCGTAGCTCTGATTTTCGTTCTCTCTGATCTCCGATTTCTCCGTCAAGGTATGAAGCTGTCGCATGAGTCTTGGTTCTGCAATCATTTGATTATTTTTTGTACATCTTTTTTTTAGAACTCTATTATTAGTGTTATTTGCAATAAAGTAGATTTCAGTAGTGTTACACACCACACTCTAAGAGTATAAAAAGAGTAATAAAATAAATTACAACATCTCAAAAAAATCATTAAAAATCAATAAACAGTAATTCCATTACATCAGTAATTTAAACCACTCAATAAATGAATTAAGCAGGGTCTATGATCGTCCAACTAAATAATAGTTCAACTAAAACATTAAATAGCAAAATTAAATCCTAACAATGCTTCGAAATATCATCCCAATGCACTAATATCTTTGTTAAATATTTAGCTTAAACATTCATCATCGAGAAAAAAAATTAATATTAAACATTTCAAAAGATTAGAAAAGTAAGCACCAGAAATAGAACATCATCCCTTAAAAGTTTTTACGACGTCGATGAGTTTTCATCTTTTGAAAATTTTGCATAATAACATTCTTATCAATCTCATCAAAAACATCTCTTTCTATGTATACCATCAAGATGAATGGTGACCTGGCAGTGACAGTCCTTTCGTCCTGTTCGCGATCTCGGCCGTTGGATTTTTAGATGTCATTTAGGACTTTTAGATCTGTCACGTCATGTGTCAGGGGCTGTGTAGTGTTGCGCCTGCGCCGGATTTGAAGTTTGAACTTTAGTGCACAGTAGTGCTCACAACAGTTGAGCCGGCGACTAATCTTCAGCTCGGCTTGACTCAACTAATTTTTCCATTAATTAATGCTGGTAAATTAACTAAGGTATTTGAAATTCTGTCATGTAAACAATACAACTTTTAATATTTTTTGAAACTCGTTACAAAGAAACAAGTCAAAGAAATATACATGTTTACACAAAAATTTCATCCAATAATGGAGGATTATGTGGCGACAATTATGGAAATGCACGCACACGATCAAAACAACGTGATAAAGATATAACGCGACGTCATTTTAAGGATATAATAGTTATTGATGGTTAAAAATTTCAAATCGTAAAGAAATAAATTTTAAGGGTTGTAATGTAATTCTTAACCCAATGGGTTTCAAAAGGAGAGGAAATGCCTGAAAAGAAGCCCTGTTGAAAAGGTGAAAGTTGTACTTGAATAGCGTTTAGTTTCAAATCTTTCTATTGAGCTCAAGGTTGTGAAACAAGCACACGAATTCCTCGTCTCTTGTTCGAGTTCCTTTTCACCTCTTCACAGCCTATATGATCTCTTGCCAGGGTTTGAAACCTGTTGCAAGATTCTTCTAAGATCTAAACTGAGGACGGTAGAAGTTGCAACTTTATTTGAGCATATTAGATTTTGACTACACGTCGATCTTCCTCTCTTTCGAAGAATTGTCAAAGGCTTGGAGCATAGGGAAGAGAGAAAGCTCAAGCTGAAGTCGCCAAAGAAAATACTTTGCAAGCTTGCAATGCACATGAATGTCAAGCATAAATTGTCAAAAACTTAAAAATTTGTCAAACAATCTTAATTGCTAAACTTGTACAAGTAACACAGTCCTTATTTGAAACTTCATCAACATTGAGCGACTTCGCAAACTAAGTTAATGAATAATGTGACAAAATACAATGCAAGATCTCTCCTTAAGCCATTTTAATAGAAAAAGAACGACAGGATCGTGCTATCATGGATGACTGTAAAGGAATAGGAAAGGAGTTTTGCTCCCTTGTATATAATCTTGTAACTCCTTGATAACTTGTATTTGTCAAGCCCTTGAATTACTTTTGTGAATGAAAAGATTCCCCAAATAGTTGGAAAATACGGCTTCAAATGTTTACCATTTATTTTTCTTCGATGAACGTCACCGTTTATATCTTTTAGATGGTATGCTCAACCATGAAGGACTCTATGAATTAAATATGGTCATTCCCAATTGGGTACCCATTTACCATATCCAGCATTTCTAGACCCAAATGGCAAAATAACTCGCCATACTAAGTCTCTTTTGTCAAAACTTTTATAACTGAATTTCTTGTTAGAAAATCTTGTTACTTTGGCTTTTTACAGTATGATGTGGTGGAGAGTTTTAATTCTCTTTTCATTAATGTTCTCCAATTCCATATTCGTTGCTTGAGCATATGGGTGGATTTCAAGTTCGTTCTTAATAGCTACTCAGAAAGGCCTTACAGTGAGTTATACTTGAAGAACTGCATCATGCCTATAAGTTAAAGCACATGGAGTAGTTCTTGTACTCGATCTCTTCGAGGTTCTATATGCCCACAAATTATCAAACAAAAGATTGTGTCAATCCCTCGGATTCTTCTGCACCAACTTTTGAATTCCCTTTTTAATAATCTTATTAGTGGATTCCGCTTAGCCATTGGATTGAGCATAATAGAGAGTAGAATTCATTAATTCAATCCCATGTTTCGCTGCTTCATTGGTTTTCTCATTCATAAAAGGTTGGCTGTTGTATAGTTGAAGGCCCTGGTATTCCTATAAAGGGTTGATAAAGTGGTGATAGAAGTGGTACCCCAAAATATGCCTAATTAGGCGGCATATATAATGTTATAGGTGGCATACTAAACTATGCCTCAGTAACACTTGCAGAACCGATGTCTACTTTACATGTTTGGGTATTGACTCTAATGTCCTCTTTCAAGCCCCCAAGTGTAGGGTCAAAAGGAGAATTTTTTGGAACTCTACTCCAACCCACTCTCTAGGTTCTAGATAGATCATTCAAGATTGGGGTGGCCATTTAGACATAGTGAATGCTTGAGTCTTCACTCCCTAGTGTCCCTATAACAAGTCAATGTCTTACTGGATCATACCAAGTTGATGAGTAGATTGAGGAATTTCCCTCGATCTATATGTTCCTTGCCACATATTTAATCTACCCTCCTTGTGTCACCCTCATCTTTAAGATTACCTTCAACCAAACCATGTGCAAAAGGTACAAATCCTGGAGGATGTTGTGTTTTATGAGTTTGAGTCTTGGAGATGGATCCACTAGAGACCACATGCCTCATGGCTAATGTCCATTCTTCCATATGCCTTAGCAATGCTTGCTGAGACAAAGAAATTTCTCTTAGTGTATTCAAAAGTTAAACATTTAACTGTTGTAATCTCACATCGATTGGATCCCTGAGTATGTCACTCATAGGCATGGTTCGACCCATTATGCTGGTCTGACCCCCATGGGTAGAAAGACCTCCTTGGTCATATTGAATTCTAGTGAAATGGCCATGACTCACAGTTTGAGTTTGGCCAACAAGATCTGTCTGACCATTGTGTTGGTCTTTTTCTACATGAGCATTAGAGGTTTCATCGATTGGACTTACCTCTTATTCCACATCTTATATTCCTTCTACCTTGACTTCAAAGGAAAGAGTGATGTTTTGATTTCTATTTTTTTACCATACTCGACACTTATTTCCACCAAGCATGCCAAAAAACATGTTGGTTCCAATATTTTATAGGACAAAATTGATACATGAACGTGCCAACAAAGAGTGTAAATAGCCTTTTTAAAAAATTTGTACTTGTGACAATTAAATCAATAATTACCTTTGTAAGTAGTATTTTAAAAAAAACTTATACTTGTGACAGTTAAATCAATAATTACTAGGCGTTTGTATTTCTAAAGTGTTGACACATGACAAATCGAAACCAGAAACAGAGATGAACAATCACAAAGAATATGAAACGAACTAGTTTCGAATGATAAATTTAAAGACAAACTTATATCAAAGAAGTATAAAAGATCCAGGTTGCTCTGAACTAAGATAAGAACTACTCCTATAGACATAGGTGGAAGTTATAAGTACAACTACTGCTACGACTAAGACTATGATAAGCTAATCTAACTAAGTGCGAGAAAGAAAAGATAAGTGCAAAAAATGATAAGTTGTATGAAGATTTGTCCTCCTTTTTATTTTTACTCATTTGTCATATTTATAGACCACTAGTATTGGATGTCATCTTTTTTCTTTGAATTTTTCTACCTAATTTCTTGCGTGATCTATCTTTCGATATAGAAGCTAAATGAGGTTCTGCTTCGACTACCTTCTCATCTTCCTCGTATGTTCCTGATGCACGTTTTGCCACCTTCTTACTCTAATTCATGCGCATGCATGACCATTGAAGTAACTGCCCACGTGTTAAATATTGTGGTTGTTAACTTCTTTAATATTAGGTGAATACTTTTCGAGGATGTCTTTAATTTCTTTTTATTCCGACTCTCTCTCTCTCTCGTGCTGATTTTTTTAATATTGTGGTTGTTAACTTTTTTTTTTAATTTTTTGACTTCTTTTTTTAATTTTTTTCTAGAACACAGAGGACGTATCAGTTTCTCATCAAGCCAAAAAAATTTCACTTGTTATGTAGTAAGTTCCCGCTTTCTCTGAGTTTGATTCCAAAGGGCAGACCGGCCAAGGAAGCATCTTCGTTCCACGTCACGCAGAGAAGAAAACAAGACAAAAAAAATATTGAGGTACATTTTATTGAGTTATTCAATGACAAATAGTAATTATTCGACACTTTCGGGCAAGGGTGGATCCAAATAAAATAAAGTGGGGCACTTGACAACCCCACGCCTAGTTTCAAACAAAAAGATTTATTTTATATCTAATATAATTTAATTAGTTATTTATCGGTATCTAAATAACTTAAATTTTTGCATATTCGTTCGATTTTAAAAATAAAAAGCTTGGATGATAGAAAGATATTTCGATAGATTTTATTTAAGAGCACGAGAGAATTGGATCAAGTCTTTATTCTCTCTTCACACTTTTGGGTGATCTTGTTGGAGTGCGTCACACCACAAGTTGAATTCTAGGTCCGCCTTGCTCTCGGGGTATTTCCAAGAAATATGTAGTTTTAATTTTTAAATAGGGTAAATTATGTTGTCCTCCCCTAATGATTCTAACAACTATTGAAATTACCCTTAAAGTTTCTGAAATTGCACTAACTTCCTCTGTCAGATTTGTTAGGCAAGCGGCGTTAATTTCAAGTGGTTTTTACATTTTTGCCACCTCTTTCTCCACACATCGGACTGACCTTTCACAATTAGTAAAATTTACCTTTTGTAATTTTTTCTTCGAAATTAGAAGTATTATTTGGTTAGAATTAGTAAACATAATATATATTTATTTGATATTAATTTTTACTATTATAGTTTAAAAAATTTATATATGTTCATTAAATAATGGCTATGTATTGAGATCTTATTTCGGAGATATCATTATAATGTATAAATGATCATACTATACTAAACCACTCGATGTATGATAATATTTTTTAAAAAATCCATGTATACTTTGTAACAGTAAAACAATAATGGTACTCGGGATCGGATGTATCTTTTTTTTTTCCAAATAGAATATTACGTGTTGAGTGACCGTCATACTTCAAAAATCTCACCAAGACAGCTGTCATCCAACACCCAAGGTTTGAATTAAACGTGCAACTATAAGCAATCAAAAGACCAACTAATTTCGAAGATCAGACACTAACAAACACAGCTAAGTCTCAGTTCTAATCAATAAGCTGATTACGTCATTAGTATTCAAGAAAAGACAATAAGGGACTTCATAAACTAACAATAAATATTATTGATCTTAACCGTATTATTAAGCACCTCAAACACAATTTAACATCTGCCAAACTTCAAGTTAGAATAACAAGTCAAACATACAGACTACCCCAAAAACATTAATTAACAAATGCACCTACTTGGGCAAATAAGGATCATCAAAATCATCTCCACCCTCTCCTTCATGCTTAACAACTTGAAGTCTCTCATTCTGCCTTTTCTTCCACTCCTCCATTCTGTCTGTCCACGCAACTGTAGCATAGCCGTACACTGCCAAGTCTTTTAATTTTAGTCCTGCAAGGAATGTGTGTATGGCGACAAATGGAATTCCAGCAACATGTCATGTCGTTCACGTTTCTATGCAGCGACATGGTTTTGGCCCAGCCGTTTGTCAAGTCGTTCACGTTTCATGGGTTTTTTGTACGTTCACACCCAAGTCGTGCACGTTTTCAGCCAGCGACATGGTTTTGGCCCAGCGACATGCCAAGTCGTTCACGTTTCCAGGCAGCGACATGGGTTTTTTGCACGTTGACACCCATGTCGTGCACGTTTCTAGGCAGCGACATGGTTTTGGCCCAGCAACATGCCATGTCGTTCACGTTTCTAGGCAGCGACATGGTTTTGGCCCAGCCGTTTCTCAAGTCATTCACGTTTCATGGGTTTTTTGCACGTTGACGCCCAAGTCGTGCACGTTTTCAGCCAGCGACATGGTTTTGGCCCAGCGACATGCCAAGTCGTTCACGTTTCCAGGCAGCAACATCTTATGCCCAGGTCATTCTTTTTTGAATTATCCCCGCAGACACCGGTTCTGTTCATATTAGTGCAGTTGTCACCTACTAATGATTTCTAGGTGACTCTCCACTATTAATTCCTCTCTTTTTACAAAAAGTAAAAACTTCGTCAAGTAAAGAATCTCATCCCATATCCCTCATCACTTTGAATCTTCTTTTGGACATTCGAATCAAATTCTGGGCATTCAGAAATATCTTGATCTTTCTCTTGTAGTGCTTCGTGATCACTCTGATGTAATGGCCAATACTGCTTTCATCAAGTGGAGATTGAGTTCAAATTCAAAAGACTACATCAAGTTCTTCATTACCTTTGCTTTTGATAGTTGTTGTGAGTTTGTACCATCCTCAAAGATGATTTGAAGCACTTACTGCGGCATACATACTCATTAAACTAACTAAAGTATTATAGCGCAAGCCCCATCTCGTATCCCCAACACGTTTGAGATTAGTTTCTTGATTTAAGCATTGGCCACGTCAAAGCTCTTCAATACTAAGTGCCTTAACAACATTGACAACTTTTATTTCTCTAAGCATATCACAATATTTACATGATGCTCCAATAATGTTCACCACTTTAGTATACATAAAAAAAACATAGAAATATCTAAATGATTCTTTGTCACTGCCACAAGAGATAATTGTAATTGATGTGCAAAGCAATGTACATAATATGCATAAAAATTCTCATTTAGTATTAATATCTCAAAGGCCATTGAACTCACCTTGCATATTAATCGCTCCGTTTTAGTCTTGGCCCCTCAGCCTAGATATACTTAATTGAAATCGACAAAATAGATTTTCCATAGTTTTCTTGAGCGAGAGAGCATTGGTATTTTCTACATACTCAATGCCCATAACATGCTCAATCACATTCCTCGTTTTTGTTGACATGGCGCATTGAAACTGCCATTTGCTCTTCGATTGACATATCCCGTGGTTCATCTACCAAAATAGAAAATAATGCACCATCAAGATCTCTCACAATAGCTCTTATTGTTTCAAATGCAACGACACTCACAATATCCTTTTGAATATTAGAAGTAATCAACTTTTGATTATGTGGAGCATTATTCAACGAAACAACTTTGACTACTTTATTATGGTCAATAATAAATTTCAAAAGCTCAAGAAAATTACCTTGGCTACTTGATCTTGAAATTCATCATGAGCACGAAATACAAGTCCTTGTTTAAGGAGAAACCAGATACAATCAAGACGGACTAATAAACTACAAAACATTGAGGTTTAAACAACAAATACAAAAAAAAAGAATAAAGACAAAAAAAATGGAATAAATTAGTTAGGCCAAATCCACCCGTCATGGTGATCAAGATGTGTTTTTTGGTGTATTTTTTGTTTTAGCTTTCTATTTTTTAAGTTTTTTTAAATTATTTTACGTTATCTTGGAACTCAATTTCGATCTGTCCAGTAATGTGTGAATAGAACATGAGGCTATCGTCAAAGTAGTGTAGTTTGACTTCTTTAATTTTTGTGGTGAACTCTTCCTGCCGCCTTTTTTTTTTTTTTTTTCCTTTTTATTGATGTAGAAAAGATCTTCTTGGTCTCCGTAGCCTTTTCGGTATAATATATTATGTACAGATCTACAACCTTATTGGAGATGCCTACACCAGCTTCAATCTAATCTGTAGCACATTTGTTTAATCACGAATTGGATCTCACTGTTAAAAACTTGGTCTATAAAAGGAAGATAGCCCATCTCCTCCTCCATCACCCATTCCAAAAATACATAGATAGATAGATAGATAGATAGATAGATACAGATAGAGAGAGAGAGAGAGAGAGAGAGAGAGAGAGAGATGGGTTCCATATCAGCATCCCAAAAGCCTCACGCAGTGCCTCCCTGGGGTCCCAATTCCATGCCTTCTACTGAAATGGTTTGCATCTCGGGATGCCTGAGCCTCTCTCTAAGAGTGGGACCAATTTGCACACGTTCTTCAGTGGGCAAGGCAGCAATATGTTTGGCAAGCTGAATGATTTTATCAGAAGGTGGAGGCCTAGGGCCATATGGATCGTAGAAGGCAAGATATTTGTACCTCTTGGGCTTTGCTGTGGGATCCCTAGGAACAAAGTCAGGTTGGAATGAGCGAGATTGCAAGGGCCCGGCAATTTTGCGAAGGCTACTGTGGAGGTGAAAAGTTCTAACAATTGCAATGAACATCATGGTCTTGTTAGTTCATGAAAATACAGCCCACAAGGTGAAAAAGGACCGTTGGAACCTATCAACTCTATTAATGTCAATATGGCACAGATGCGACTGCTCCACAGAAGCTTTCTACTTTCTGATTGAAATTGGAAGAACTCTTACCTGCGAAAACAAACAAGAGATGAGCCAACTAATCTATTCCTTTCTTTGAAGAACTCTCCAAAACTTGGAAAGGAAGAGTGCAAACACATAGGGAAATGACCATAACTGGGAAATTTAAGTTTATTTGGCTACTTCAAAAGCCAATAATAACCAGAAAATTACAAGTTAGACCATAAAGGGTCAAGATTCAGGAAACTATATTTTTAATGTCATACTTACTACAAATAGAGGTAGAAAATCAGTACCAAAGCTTAGGTGTAACATTAGTTGCGCTGCAGGATATCAAAAAACAGGGAAAATAACTATGGTTCGGTATCATATGGTATAAAAGTAGAGTGCAATTGTTTGGCATCACGAGATTATGCTTAACCAAACACAAACAAAGTGAAAATACTTTTGGAAGGATGGGTGTACAAATCCCTGAAAAGGGAAAAGGAGGATAAAAACTTTTGATGAGAACAACTTGGAGGTTATAGGGATAAGCTGCATAGGCAAGGGCGGAACCAGGAATCTAATATAAATCTACGCACCAACAAGAGTTATAATCAATATCTAGCAAAATTGTACAAAAAATATAAATGTTCAAAAATCTATGCGCACCCACCAGTGCTTTGCATTAACAACATAACTACAAATCTAAACACACCCACCACGCTCTGCATAATAAGTGAATACTTACAGAAATTTATTTTGTAATTTTCTTCGCTTTTTACAATTTCCTTTGCAAATTTCCACAAAAATATGAGTGTCATATAAAAACAAAATTTTATCAAAAGGCTCAAATAGTATTTAGCATTTAGCACATAATTTTTAATTAGAAGGCTCAAAAACATATAAATGTAACACAAGCTTAGAAAGAGTAAAGACTCCTAATGGGGCAACATCATAACATAACTAAAGAATCTGAAAAACTATAGGATTGAGGCTAATCAACCTAAGACATGTCAAGCAATACCCTACAAGTAGAAGAAGAAAAAAGGCTGCAACTGAACATTAAATGGAATTGTCAAACTGCGACAATAAGGTTTGGTGAACACATATGGCCTCTCGTTTACCGGAATTTTCAGTTCCCATTTCCTTCAATTTTATCTTTCGCCTCAATTGGAAATTGTCATGCAGTATAAAAGATGGCCGATGCTGAGGATATCCAGCCACTTGTCTGTGACAATGGAACTGGAATGGTGAAGGTATAGCTATTTTTTGATATTGTTGAAATTTCTTAACCGGATGTTTTTTTACCTGTTTTAAGTTCTATATTTGTATAACCTTCGATAAATTTGATATATGATACCCACATCCAAGTCTTTAACGTGTTTATGTTCGAAAATTTTAGGTGGACTAATAGTGTAAGGGACACGACTAAGACTGTCACAAACACTTGACACAAGACCGCTCACTCATCTCACAACACTTCCACAAACTGTACAGCAATCTTACAGAGATATTTGCAGCTGATTTGGACAGACTACGTTGTATAAAATCTAAAGTTATATAATTCCCAACATGATCAACTGGATTGACTCATGAAATGAGACGACAAAATTGACATATTAACAACTAACCATCTCCAATTTCAAGGAAAAAACGAACAAACCATTCAGTTATTCTTCTTATTTCCTCACTCACTAAAGAATTTTATTATGATTCAACTACTCAAGAACAATGTTGTAGAAATCGTACGATTCCCGATTCGAATCGGGCGATTCGATTCGATTCGGTAGACAAACGGTTCGAACCGCAGCTATGAATCGCAAAGTGGCATGAATCGGAAAAGGGAATCGGTGAATCGGAGGTGAATCGGTGAATCGGCTGAATCGTCCGATTCGGTCTTGAACTGAAAATTGTAACTAGAAGGGAAGTTTGGATCAGAAATGGAACCGAACAGTCCCGGAAATGGAAATGAATGACTATTACACTTCCCAAAGATGAAAATTTGCAAAAAAGATGTGTTTCCCAAAAAATTTCAGTACTTATTTTCAAAAAAATCATATCAGTCGGACTTCGTTTTTTCCAACCTTACCAAAATCAGAAAACCTTACCACGCCAGAGCCATCTAGTTTTTCCGGCGTCTCAGACTTCATTTTTTCGAACCACCGTCTCAGACTTCGAACCGCAAGAATCATATCAGTCGGCCATCTCGTTTACACCGTCCAGCGCCGCGAACGGCGACCGGCGACCCGCGTCTGGCATCCCAGCGACCCGCGTTCTTGACGGCGTCCGGCGTCCGGCGTCCGGCGACCCTCGTCCAGCTCTGGTTCGGTGGTTCCTCGACACAAGTATGAAGTTGTGAAGTTTCTATCTTTTGTTGTAGGCTTATTTGTATGCATTTTCATATATCAATGCAAATACATACATATTTAGAGTACTTTTATAATTTTGACCGAATAGTTACGATTCACGATTCGATTCGATTCACGATTCAAAAAGTCAACGCGACGATTCTCGATACGATTCACGATTTGACAACCTTGCTCAAGAAGTAAAAACAGTACCAATTAAACAAGTAGAAACAAAAGGAAATTAGAACGCTATATCACCTATGGATACCCAATTCATTGTGTCAAATGAGATCTGCTAAAATGAATACATTACTCCAGATCTCAACTACTTAAAAAGCACTGAGAAACGAGTTAGATTTTTACGGTCTTCCGAACTGCAGATCCAGATGAAACAAGCTCAGATAAGACAATTGAATCAACCGATAACAACGACACCATCATGATACAGCGATCATTAACAAAAGGATAGAATATGGGTCTCAACCACACGATAACTCAAAATCGACACAAATATGCCCCAAAAGAAATAGATCCGAGGTAAACGAAGCTAAATCCCAGATTATCATGACAATCAACTAGGTATAGATCAATAGAAGTAACGAAGATCGATCTTTTACGCAACAGATTCCGAAGCTAATCAGAACTTTTTTTTTTTCATAATTCCTGTTTCAAATTCTCGACAAACATCGAGACATTCATTTCAAATCAAACAACAAAAAATCTAACAATAGATCCAGATGAAATGACTGAAAGAAGGAATGAACAAAACAATATCTTAGCTCACCTCCATCGGTTAAATGTAATTCCCCTAAAGTGAATTCCCACGAGTTATTTCGATTCAATAAACACTAATACTTAGAAAATGCAAATTTATAAATTCATGTGTTTACAAAGGGCGATCTAAGCTGCCAATCATGTTTGCTTAATCTAATCATGCACAAGATATATCTCATTCTAACAATATCGGCAATACCAATAAGGACAGCATATACAACTTACCAGCGCCATTGCTTATCGAGAAAAACGTTCGCTTTTGATATCAGATCTGCAAAACCAGTGAAGATCGAAGAAGAAGACGCGGATTTGAAGTGAGAGACAGAGGGAGATTGGACCTCAGAATACGATCGCTCTTCCGGAAGCAGTGGCGCTGATATCGAGAGAGAGAGAGAGAGAGAGAGAGGGGCGGTGAGGGAGAGCAAGTGCAACAAAGTGAACAAAGAACTGTTCACTTTGTATTTTACTCAGTAAACTCAAAAAACAGGCTGCAACAAACTCCCTAAACAGGTTAACAAAATAGGTTTCATGAACAGTAGCTCCCTAAATCGGGGTTGATTTAGGGAGCTACTATTCACTCCCCTTTTAATTTTTTATTATTTCTCTCTCTCTCTCACATTGGCTACTTATGTTTATTGTAAATATTTTAAAAAAGTAAAAAATAGTATTTTAATAGTAGAGAGTGAGTATGGGTAGTATTGTTGGAGTGTTGAAAATGACATGGGTGAATAAAGAACTGTTCACTAATTTTTTTGGCTAAAGATTTGTTTACCCTTGTTGGGGTTGCTAAGAGGAGCAACGCTAGGGTTTTGTAAGTGGGCAAATGAGCGAGAGGCTAAAAGGGTATATGCTGAGTCGGATTTTTTTCTTTTTCTTTATTTTTTCTTTGTTCAGGAATGGACCTGACTATTACCAGGTTTGGTTGTTAGACTAATTAGTCAAGAATAAATTAGGCCATATTTGGTTTAGTATTTTCTATTATTTTTTTAGAGTAATATTTATGAACCATGTTTGAAAAACAATTTTACAAATATTGCTTAATTTATTTGTGATTAGTATTAAATTATTATATTTGTCAATAATTAATGTATTAAATAATCATATTTGATCCCTTTTAGTGTTGTCCGACGCCATTCATTTGATTTTTTTTATCGTGTTCTTTAAATTTTATTTTTTTTTAAATTAAAAATTTACTGTTGACTTAAAAAAATATTTCAAAATTATCTGCAACATCGCCGCCGCCTGCATCTTCTCCGCCTCCGCCTTCTCCGCCTCTCCGTTCTCTCTCTCTCTCTGATCTCTGGTCTCTCTCTCTCTCTGATCTGATCTCTGGTCTCTCTCTGATCTCTGGTCTCTAGTCTCGCGGTCGGTGCTACGGGAGGAGGCGGAGAAGATGCAGGCGGCGGCGATGTCGCTGGAGTAATGGATGGAGGCGGAGAAGTAGTGTTTGCCGCCGGCGGAGGCGACGAAGTTGGCGGCCTCGCGCGCGCCATCAGAGACCAGAGATCAGATTAGAGACCAGAGAAGATGATGGCGGTGGTCGTCGGCGAACGGAGATGATGGCAGTGGCCGTCGGTTGTGGAGGTGGAGGTGGGACGGTGGGGTGGGACGGTGGCGGTGGGGTTCGAAATTCGGGTTTTCTGTTTTTTTTTTATTTGGTCCACACCCAAAACGACGTTGTTTTGGGTGTTGTGTAAAAAATGTGTGTTAAAACGGTGTGTGTGTGTAGCATTTTTTGGGATCCATCTTGGGCTCCTGCTCGACGCCGCACAAGTAGAGCGATGGGTTCCACTTGTTGCCATGTGGTGGAATCGTGGAACATATGTGATTGACTGGGCCCCACGCGGAAATAATAGTGAGAATTAGATCGTGATGTACTTTAGTATTTTTTCAAACTAATCGGGCCAGTCCAGTTTGATTTAAGATTTTTTTTTTTAAATTCAGTTTAATTTTTTATTTTAATTATTTAGAAATCAAATTAAATTGGACCAAATCGGGTACTATAATAACCCGAAATTTTTAATGTATTAAAAATTAAAGTTAATATTTAATTAAAATTATTTTGTCTTTATGTTTAATTGTAATTTAGCCACTTATACATTTGTTTTTATTTTTGTTTTAATAAATGGTCAAGATCAATTGAAAGATGGACGGATAAGATTGTGTGTGATGTATATCGTAATAGAGCGAGATACACCGAAACAAAATTTATTTTATTTTATTTTTATTTTTATCAATTAAGTGACTTTTGGCTTTTCAATTTTCCTCAACAACTCAACCGTTGGAACCTTTGGAGTCTAACCCATTTGGAATTATGATTTGTAATGATGGAATTCATGGTAGATAATTTATATAATTTAAATCGCAAAAGAAACCAAGTATATTCCCTTCATTTTTCATTTAGTTTATTTCCGCACCAAAATGTTAGAGAGCGAGTAAGAGTTCTAGAGTGAGAGGGGATGTTGTTGGAATCAAACTCATGTCGTTCGTCGTCGTTCTTCACCGGAATTTCAACCGAGGTAGGATTGTTTATCTCCGACCATTGGTTTAAGTATTTTCTTTAGTAGAAAAATGTTATCTCTAATTCTTAGAAATATATTTGTGATACAATTTCATGTTTAGTTTTAGTAATTATGTGATTTTTGATCGATTCATGCTAGGAAGCGTAAACACTAGAATGTTACGAATCTGAAATAAATATAAACTTGGTGTGAATCTGATTTTGGGAATTTTCGTTAAAATTGTTAGAAGGCTCTAAAATTTTTGAAATTTTTAATGAAGATTCCTCTATGTGTCTTCTGTATTGGGTAAAAATTTCGAAGCCTAACTCAAAATATAAAAGTCTATAAAAATCCGTAACTAAGCTGTTGCGGATTCGTCACTATGCAGACTGGTTTGACACACGTTAGGAAAACGGTCATAACTTTTAGCACGAGTATCGAAATTGCGCACCGTTTGTTTTATTTGAAACTAGATACATAGAACTTCAAAAATATTTAGATTTTGTACTTTTCTTTTACTTAATAGAAATCAATTTTTCTTTTAAAATTGATAATGCAGTTTGGTATTGTTTTGTTGAATATGGATCTTGTTAATGATAACATGACACACACTAGTTTATGTTCATTAGTTTCCGTTGGATTTTGTGTGAGCGGGAATGCTGTAAAAGTTAGGGGTGCTCACGGTCCGGATTGGTCCGGATTGACATGAATCCAATCCTAATCCGCGAGTCACGGTTTTTTGAAAATGCAATCCGTGTCCGATCCAAAAGTCTCACGGTTCGGTTCCAATCCGAACCGCGAGTCACGGATCGGTTCCGGATTAATCCGCGGATTTTCAATTTATTCGGAAACAAACAAAGATAGTAGCCAGTAAGGCACGCACGTACCAAATGCACTAACTAGAAAACTTATATTACAACAAAGGCAGATAGTTATAACTTATAAACACAAATAAAACAACAAAGGCAGCAAGCATATTGTTACTTCCAAACTTCCACACTTCCAGATCACTCACAATGGTTACTTCCAGTGCAGTAACAAACAGAGGCAGATAAAAAATATCTATATATAAAAATTATAAAATTATATATATAGTATATAACTATAAAAGTGATAAAAAAATATATATATATAAAAATTATAAAATTATATATATATATATATATATATTTTTTAAAAAAATTATATATAATAAAAATCTCACGGTCCGGATCGGTTAATCCACGGTTTCAAAATCAAAATCCGTGTCCGATCCAAAAGTCACGGTTTTTTATTTTTTGAATCCGTGTCCGGACCATTAATCCACGGTTAAAATCCAAAAGGTACGGATCGGTTCGGTCCGGACCGGATTCACGGTTCACCGGTTTTTTTGAGCAGCCCTAGTAAAAGTGACATTTGGTGTTGTTTTGGTGAATATGAATCTTGTTGGTAATAACATGATAGTTGGTAGAAAATCCTGATTGTGTTGATAAGAACTTGGACAAGTGATAAAAGTGGAAATGATTTAATTACAGCTGTCGTGCTACTCGTTGATTTTTCGGGTTAGATTTCCAAGATTATTCCGGGTTAGATTTCTGAGGTGATTGTGGTTTGATTCCCCTTCACTTTTATTCCGGGTTAGATTCCCAAGGTGGTTGGTGGTTCGATTCCCCTTCTTACTTTTGTTCCGGATTAGATTCCCAAGGTGATTGGTGGTTCGATTCCCCTTCACTTTGTACTGGGTTAGATTCCCGAGGTGATTCGTGTTCTGGGTTAGATTCCCGAGGTGATTCGTGTTCCGGGTTAGATTTCCGAGATGATTGGTGGTTCGATTCTCCTTCACTTTTGTTCCGGGTTAGATTCCCGAGATAGTTGGTGGTTCGATTCTCCTCTATTCTTGTATTCCGGGTTCGATTCCTGAGGTGGGTTAGATTCTCACTGGCCGTCGTGCCGTGTTGATTATGGGTTAGATTCCCTGGGCGTCATCCCGATTAAAAGGGAAAAAAAAAAGGAAGAAGAATGGACTTAATACACTTAAACGTTACTTTACAGTTTTTGATGTATTCGCATTTGTTATTTAAAATTCTGTTGTTATGCTTTATTTTATGTATTCTGCTGTTATGCCATATCTCCTGTTATATGTGTGCTTTTACCTATGGGTTCGGTTTTCGGATAAATCTTCCTACCGAGTTTTATAAACTCATTGGTGCAACTTCTCTGCCTCTGGTGTTTCATACCAGATTTCGAAGAGCAGTTGCAGAATCTGTGTGAGTAGGAGAAAGTGGGAGCTGCTGGATGACTGTGGCAGCGTTTAGTTGTCATACCCTTAGATGCTCTGTTATTTTATTTATTTTTAATAAAAATATAAATCTCAAGAGTATTTTTATCAATTTCACTTCCGCATTTTAAGACTCTGATTTATCTTATTTCCTGTTATTTTAAATTAAATAATAAAAGGCATTTCCTTGATTTATGTTTCAATTAATCAAATAATTAAATAAACGATTTTAAATAACGTACTGAGAATCGGGGTGTTACAGGTACTATACTAAACTCTAAAAAATAAAAAACTTAATTTACACATATTTTTTTAAGTCTTAGATTATTTTTTCTTTGAACTTTGATTTTTTCCCAGACTTTGATTTCCAAGATATATAATTTTGTGCATCAATTTTATTATACTTTAATTTTTTAGAAGTGTATTTAATTTGGGCTTATATCGAATCAAATCAAAAATTAATTTTAAAATAAAAATCAACCTGGACCTGGTCTATTTGAAATAAAGCCTCTTAATTTTTATAAAAAAAATTTTAATTTTGACTCAAGCTCAACAAACCCAAACCAGATAAAAACCAAATCAAAATCGAAAAAATTGAACTGAACTATACAAAAATAATTCAATTCGGTTTTGATTTACAATAATTCAAATCAAAATTACCGATTTGATCATAATTTTTTTGCCAAACTAGATCAAACCGACCGATTTCACCCCTAAGAAGAGTGTATTTCAAAACCATTGAATAATTACTCCTATTATGAGCCCATTTTAATAATCATATCTGTATTGTTTATATTCTCACTTTCATAGAAAACATCAGTTATATTTAAAATTTTATTTGCTAAGTTTCTGTGTGAAATGCATTTATAATAAAATTAAAAAATTAAAACACAGTACAGCAAACTCATTTTATATAAATAAACGTGTTGTAATTAGGTATTAATTAATACATTTAAGTAACGTTATTGTTTTTTATATTTAATGTTCTAATTAAAGTCTATAAATTGTACCGTTTGATGGTTAAGGATAGGTTGAGGCAGGCTCCACATGCTTAAGCATTGCAATGAAGTCTCCTCCTTATTAATTTAAAAAAAAAAAAAGAAAAATCTAACATACATCTTGTAGAGAAAAAGACCAATATTACATTTTTGTGCATAAATTTTTTAACATCAAACTAAAAAAATTCAATTAAGTTTCACATAAAACATAAAAATAAGGTGGTCAAATATGTATTTGCTTTCAAATCTAGAGAGCCGCATAAACATACAGTTTCAAAAAAAAAAAAATCGATTTTTTTTAGGTACATTTTGTCTCTATTTGGTTTTTTCACATGTGTTGTTTTAGTTCTCAAATTTTTGTAGATTATTAATCTGTCTTGATGAAACGAAAAAGTATAAAATCATATTCAAAAAATAATAATAAGTCACTAAAGACGATCAATAAGTAAAAAAAATTATATTTTTTAAATTATTTATTTTTATTTTTTTAATTTAATTCATTATTTATAATTTTTTTAAATTTCTTATGGAGACGAACTAATAATTTAAAAAAATTAATAAAAAATATAAGAATCTGAAAAAATTACATAATAATAAAATAATAAAATTAGTTCAAACTGAAAGTGACTCCAGTAATCATTTAGCTTTGGTGCTAGAGCATATGACACAACACAAAGTCTTAAGGGCTCGTTTGAATGGAGAAAAGGAAGGGGGATAATTTTTGGAGAGGGTAAAAGGATCGACATGATATGTTTAGCATGGTTTGGGAGCAAAAAATGCAGGGGGATAATTTTTCACCCCTCCAAAAATAATCCCCCAGAGAGGGATAAAGGGGGATAATTTTTGGGCCGGAGAGAAGGTGCCCAAAAAATAAGAGGGGGTATTATCCTTCTCCCTCATTACAACTACAAAATAACATTATCCTCCTATTTTATCCTCCATCCAAATCAAGTACTATTTTATCCCCATTTTTTAATACTTCATCTAAACTATCTACTTTTTATTACCCCCTCTATAAACATCACATCAATGTGGGTCAACTCTTTAAAAATAATACCCCCTTTTATCTTATCTTCTCTCAATAACTTATCCCCCATAAAATAATTCCTCATCCAATAGGCCCCTAAGTGATGTGATTCTGCCCCGAGTTTCGATTGGACACTTTGCTACCATTATGCCAAAAAAATTATTGTAAAAGGGTAAAACTTAGAATTATGAAAAGATATTACCTCAACTATGAGAGCAATTGATTCTATGAATTATCTTTTTTTTCTCTCTTGATTCTGTTAACCTACAAAACAGTAAAATATTCAAAGAATCTATGTGACTGTGGTGAGAAGACATTTCGATAGCTAGGTTAATAATAGAATTCCAAAATTGCATGCAATAGCCATGAACTGTGTAATAGTATGTACGTTTCATCTTAACCACGAACATTTATTTATAGACTTTTGTTATTTAATTAACCTGTGTTCTACCCGAATTCTAATTCTTCGTTAGAAACATATTAGAAATGTTTTCCAATAGATTACTAACAAGATAAATTGGAGACTTATTTTCTACCATTAGAGTTTCATTCAATCTTAAACTTTTCATTCTGAGTTGAATTGACTTAGGATTTATCGTCCTTATCTAATTAAAATTTATCCCAAAATACTCGGATTCTACCTAATCTCAACTAACTTGCATTTCTCAGGTCGACCGAATAATGAACCACCTTTTTCAGATAGGCCATTGTCACCAGTATCTCAAGAACACTTATGTGAACAAGAGCACTCTTTTATCGAGCTCCATAATATCTTTAATACTTAATCTTGAGAAATTTAAAATATTCTCTATTTAAGTTTTTCGTCCTTCATTTTTTATATAAACAACTTATGATGCGTTGTGCCTAAATTATTGAATATTATCATCACAAGTTTTTACTATTATTAATTAGATTCATGTCTAATTTATAATGTTTTGACGAGAATAATTTAAAAAGTATAAAATTATAATTAAAAGTCTTAAAAATTCATTAAGAATAGAAAAAATTAAAAAATAATAATTTTTCTCTATTTTTAGTCTTTTTAGGGTATCTTATCTGAATATTTTTTAATTTTTGTCTTTATTTTTAATCTTTTCGATAGTACTGTCCAAACAAATGTTTAATTTCAAGCATTTTAGTAAAAGTTATATAGACATCAAATAATACTCTATCTTTAACAAAAATTTAACCCCTTTGTCTTACATTTTTTATATTATTATGGATTTTTGTTAATATGTGCCCTAAGGGCACATGACAAAGATCATTAAATAGCTTAATTCTATTTCCACTTTTATTGAAAACAATAAAAATCATTAATGTCACATTCAATTTTAGAGTAAGAAAAAATTTGTGTTCTAGTGAGACCAAAATACCCTCTCTTTTTCCTTTGTGTAAAAAAAAAGTTAAAAGTTGACCAATTAAATTGTAACCGAATTTTCAAGAGTAAACAAAGATGTTTAGAATTTTATTTCATTCGATTTACTTCAAAATATTCAACAATGTGGCTAATTTTTAAAATAGTGTTTAATTCAGATCCCATGTATATGCGCGTGTGCACAAAATTCATGAAGTAAATGAGAGATAATCTAATTTTTTTTAAAGATTATTGAATTTTTTTGTTATTAACTACCTTTTTTTAGATAAATTATATAAAGAATCTTATAATTTTTTCACCATACAATTAATTAAAAAATCAGATTCCCCATTGTCTGTGTTTAATTTTTTCAAGAAAATTTTATTTTATGACTAATTTGCCTTCCCCAAAAGTTGTGCGTATATCACAAGTTTTTCTTTGTAATTTGTTGACTCATCAATGTGGATTTAAAAGTCGCCAAGAGTTCTAGGTATATATATACTTTTCCCTTTGGCTAAAAACTAGAAATATCTAAGAGTTGGATCCAGTCTTCTAATGGCTATTATTGCCTGAAATCGTCAGCCAACTCATTGCTACGTACTGGACCAATTATGGCCAACCCTGATATAGTTTTGGCTTTTTTTCTTTTGGGTAATTTACATAAAATTCCCTCCATCTATCTAGGAGTGTACAAAAAAATTGAAAAAAATCGTTAAACCGGATCAACCGGACCGAACTACTCTTTTGGATTGATTTTGTGGTTTAGTGGATTGATTATGATTCTAAAACATTAAGAACTAGATCTTATGATTTGGTCCAGGATTTTATAATTACAAACCGTGATTTGAA
Source organism: Arctostaphylos glauca (assembly GCA_019985065.2). Taxonomy (NCBI): domain Eukaryota; kingdom Viridiplantae; phylum Streptophyta; class Magnoliopsida; order Ericales; family Ericaceae; genus Arctostaphylos; species Arctostaphylos glauca. Next base: position 7,543,338 of record JAHSPW020000005.1, read on the forward strand.
CTGAACCGGTCCGATTTTATTTATATGTGTGTATATATATAAGATCACAACTTTTCCAAACTCTTCCATTCTCCCAAAAAAGTCACTTCAAAACTAAAAATTTTTCATTCTCAATGTATTTGTGTTTTCTATAAACTTATTAGATGTTTATTTTGTTCGTAATTTTAAAAAACTAGTGTTATTCTATTCATATTTTTTTGGGCAATTTTTAAATGCTAATATGGTTTAGAACCAAAACCGGAACCAAGCCGGATTGGTCCAATGATTTGGTTTCATATGTGTAACGGTCTGATTATGATTCTCAATTCTTTTGAACCATTAGATAAGGTTTGGTTCCTGAATTCTTATAAAACCGGTCCAATCCAGACCATGTACACCCCTACATCTATCACTCAAATTCACTTAATCTTCTTCATCTTCTAATTGTCCCAATACACCCCCTGATCTTCCCTAATGTAACGATCGACCCCTTTTGGATTAACACACATGATTACTTATCATATTCTCCTCTAACTGCGTCAATTCAAAAGGGGTCAATCGTTATATTTTGAAAAATCATGAGGTACATTAGGACAATTGAAAATAAAATGGGTTAAGTGAAACTAAGTAATAGATGAAGGGAAAGATACCCACAAGGAAAAGCACTTGCCATTCGTTGGTTATTAGCGGCATCCCAAAAAAAGTCCGGGTCGAAATATGGCTTTCAAATTAAGTTCCAAATTAGTAGATGCTCCCAAAGGGAGAGGTGGGGCCGTACGCAAAAAGGAAGAGGCTCAAAGAGTAGCAGACACAAATAGAGTTTTGGCACATTTTTTAATTTTTTCTTGCTTGATGACATGCTCTTCTCTCGAAACACTTAATAGTTGCGATAAATACTTTGATAGAAGTTTGACTTAAGAAGTTATTAATTTCAGGACTCATGGAACAAGAGGAAGTATTGATATAGTCTCTACTGTGAAGGTTTAGTCACGATTGTCCTAATTTTTTTTAAAAAATTATTTGAGATGTTTTTCCTTTGAACCAATTTTCAATTAGATAGAAGTGATAATTTTCTTTGGTATAGGTTTGCACGGAATACCAACTATTGCACATAGGAATAAACTTGGATGGGTATAAGAGTTTCTACAATAGTGATCTCTTTACAGAAGAAGCAATAAGGGAGGACACATACACTGAGGGACACATGAAGACAATAAGAGATACAGGAGAGGATACAGTTGGGTGGCATTTGTGAACTGGGACCAAAAGTATAGAGACATGTACCATCAATTTGACGCATTGGATAATTTACCAACATTGGCCTTGTGCACATTTGTTTGATGTTGTCCGACCCTTGTACTTGTGGATGTCAAAACACCATCACTTGTTTTATATTTGGTCCGGATCGATTGAATTTGTGTTAGCAAGTATCTTTCTTCATGAAATTTTAACAATGTTATCTCAATTTCGTTCAATGCATTGTACTTTTTCTTCATGTTCCCCAGGTATCCATTTATTTGTATTTCAATTTCCTCTCAAGTTGTATAGATTCTCAAAGTATGCCCAACGAAAATCACCAAATAGTACTCTTTTTGTTCACCTATCATTGAAAAATTCAAAACAACATTAATCACATTTTAGTGTGAACGAATCGTAACACTTTACATACAAGACTTTGCTAATAATTAGTTGGCTCGGATAATTGTTTCACCAACACACAATGCACTAGTTGGCTACAACTTATATTTCCAAACGGTGATAAGCCATTGGTCATCATAAATTGTCTTGCCAGATGAGTGCCTTGGCACAGAGTTGTAATTTTCATATCATCATAGCTCTTAAAAGGGACGACGATGTTCAATGAACTAGCATGGTAATCAAAAAAATAACTTAGTGTCGTTTCAAGGCAAATGCACCTTAATGACAAATTTGGACAGCAGCACACTCAAACTATAGTTGCACACTCTCATGCTTGCACCTGCACCTCCACTTTCACACACACACGCACACTCCTTAACTCACACACTCCTGCACTTGGAGATCCACACTTGCACTCACACAACACACAGATTCACTTGCACACTTGCACTTGCATAACACACAGAGATGATTTTAATGTATTCGCAAGTGCCCGAATCATATCCGAATATAGTATGACAAGAGCGAGTCGAACCCATAGGAACTTGTGACTTTTATTAGGAATAATAAATAAATCGAATCAATTTAATTCTAACCTAATTAACAAAATTTGTGATTTTTTGTATTCTAACTAAAATTAAACAGGCGAAGACAAAAATAAATTAAAAAGCTAAAATTAAACACTCACATAAAATAATTTGGATTAGGTGTTGAGAGAATAACTAAGATTTTGGAATTCACATCCATAAATATTTATTAATTAATCTCACGCAATAATTTTTCATATGATTTTTACATATTGATTAGAGATCAATTTTAATCATCATGGATAATATTCTTTTAAGCTCTTATTACTTTTACGAATGTTTGTTCTTCATTTGCTTTAGTGTTTAAGCATGAATCATCAACTATATCTGTAAAACTAAATCAAAGATGATATCCAACACTTAAATATTAACCTTGATAAACCAAGCATAAAATTAATTGAATACTATCAAATCATGAAAAAAATCTATTCTGATTGAATTCATATCCGATTTGTAACTAGATTAATTATTTAAGCCAATAACTCTTTTCAATAAATGCATGTGGGAAAAGTCATATGCATAAAATTAATCAACAAAATTCATAAGGTTTTATCATTAACTCTAATTTTAATATTTAGCTACTCATTGAGTTAGTAAAATATGAATCAATGTAATCATAAAACTTTATTGAAAAAATATAAATCTTACAGCATATAAAAGATAAGCCCAAGATTTCGTTCTTCCTCCTCTTAATCTCTTAGTTACAACAACTCCTTTGTGATGCCTCTGTCTGTAAACTCTCATCTGCTGTGTTCTCTTCTTTTTTCAATCATGTTCACCCCTCTATATAGAAGCTTGACCTCTCAGAAAAATCCTAAATCCAAAGTAAATTCGGATTGAACTTTTTTAGCATCTTTTACCCATCTTTCAAGTCTATTTTGACTCCTTAAACCTCATAATTGAAAAATTACTATTTTACACAAAAATATAGCCCTTCAAAATAGACCCACATTTGAATCAACTCATTCCGAATTATAAGCAAAAAGTTAATGTCTAAAATACTAAATGCTGTCCAGAAAGACTCTAACTTGGGATTGCTTCCAATTCTATGTATACTTTCTAAATTAAGTTGGATTCTTTTTTCCTTGAATAGTTCCAATTGTTTGCACCTTATAGATCTCTAATTTGGGTTAGACTTGACTCATTAACTTGTATTACATTATTGACCTTGCATAAAGTCTATTCCATAATAAATTTCTATTTTTTTTTGTAAACACAAATAAATAATAATTACTCATAAAATAGCATAAAATTAAGACTACTAAGGTCAATATAAGAATAACTTAATTGTTATATTTCATGCATATCAAGATGCACACTCACACACACTGCTGCACTTGCACGCCACACAAAGTTGCACTCTCTCTTTTTCTCTCATACATACACATTGATGCACTTGCACTCTCAAACACAAACTACTTCATTGACACTAGGGGTGAAATTGAAAACCGGAAAACCGGACCAAACCGAAAAACCGGACCGGACCGCCGGTTTAGGGGACAAAAAAATCGGTCCGGTCCGGTTTCGGTTCGAAGGATTCTAGAAACCGATTTTTCGGTCCGGTTTCCGGTTTGGCGACACAAAAAACCGGACCGGATATATATATATATATATATATATATATATATATATATATATATAACAAATCTAAAATTTTAACAAATCTAAATTTATATTCCAAATCTGAAGTTAAAACCGAAGTTAAAGGACCGGTTTAACTTATAAGTTTTAAGTTTAACATATCTAAATCTATATTCCAATTTTAACTTTTTGTCTTTTTCGGCTTTAGCCCTTTTTCATTTAGCCCTTTTCCTTTTCTAGGCTTGGGCCCAAAAGTTTGTCTAAAAAGCCCAAAAACCGAAACCGGATCGAAACCGGGCTGAACTGGACCGAAACCGAACCGGTACAATTGGTCCGGTTTCGGTTTAGAAATATCTCAAACCGGAAAACCGGTTCGGTCCAAAAAAATGTATCAAACCGGACCGAACCGGACCGATTACACCCCTAATTGACACACTCCTGCACTTACACAACACACAGCTACACTTCCACACACACACACACACACAGAGCTGCACTTGCATAACACACAATTGCACTTGGTCGACACACGCAGTCGTACACACACACACATGCACACTCACACACACTCTCTCTCTCTCTCTCTCTCACACACACACACACACTCACACACAATCCTTCATTACCACGCTACCACAATCACACACTCTTGCATTTAAACAACATAGAGCTACACTTCCACACACACAAAGCTGCACTTGATTGACACATACTATTGTACAACACGCACACTGTAATAACCCGTAAATATTTTTAATAAATAAATAGTTCGAAAATTTTTATACTCCTCGTATAATTTTTTATTACGTTTAAGTACGATTTTTTTTCTTATTTTTTTTATTTTTTTTTTCTCTTCTCTCTCTCCTCTCTCTCTTTTCTCTCTCTCTCTCGGGTTTGGGCTGCCTGGGCGGGTTTTGGGCTGACCGGGTTTGGGCCGGTTTGGACTGGGCCTGGGCCGTGCCCGGCGCCTGGGCCGTGCCCGGCATTTGGGCCGTGCCCGGCTCCTGGGCCGTGCCCGGCTTTTGGGCCGTGCCCGGCCGGCTGCCCGGTTTATTTTCCGTCCGGTTTTGGCCGGTTTTGTTCCGGTTCAGTGGGTTTTTTTGGCCGGTTTTCGGGTTTTCCGACCGGTTCCTGTCCGGTTCTGATTTTATATATATTTAGATTAATATATATATATATATATGTGCGTATATCTGTGTGTGTGCGCGCGTTGGAAAACGGAGAAACAGAACGTCTTCCCCAAGCCTCCTCTCTGACCACCCCACCTCATCCCCGTCAAGTCGCCGCTCCCATCAATCAACCGCCTCATTACTCCTCTCTGCCTTAGCCACCTCCTCCCCGTCAAGTCGCCGTTTCCATCGCTCCCATCCCTCGTCAGCTACTCCTGCCACCAGCCACCCCTAAACCATCATCACTTTCGCCCCCGCCGTTGGATTCCCGGATTTCCTCCCAGCCGTTGCTCTGCCCCTCCCTTTCTCTATAAATAGGAAACCTCCCTCTGTTATTTTTCACCACGGAATAGCAGAAAGAAGAAGAGGAAGGAAGGAAGGAGGAGAAGAGCAGCCACTCTGCGAACCAGATACGCGATCAAAACTCCAAACCAATGTAAGATTCTTACTCTGGAGTGTCCGTTTTAATGTTCGGAGTATTACGAGGTCCTGTAGGAAGAAATTGGTGCCAAACGTGAGACGGCAGTCCGACCAGATAATTTCAGACAAAACTTCTGTTTTATTTTGTTAAAACAAACTTACATTTTTCCCCGTAGTTATTAGTTTATTTATGAGGATAAGTTATTTGGTATAAATTACTATTTGCACCCCAGGTTTAAAATATAAAGTATTATTAATTATTATGTTACACATTAATCTTATTATTTTATAAAATTACAGATTAGTTCTTAATCTATTAAAATTACAATTTTATCCTTAAAATATTAAATTACAAATTGTGCTAATTTATTTAATTATAAGTAAATTTCCTTTTTATTTTATTATAATTAAAACACTATGATATTAGTTTAAATTTTTATTTGCACAACTATCTTATGCAATTTCTCTTTAATAGTTGAATATTAGTCGAGCATGAGATTATCCTGATTATTGCTATGGTTACTTGACTCAGGGTGTCCCGTGGATACCCGAACGTAAACACACTGATAATAATATACGTTTAGTTGTTGTGGATTATTCCCCATGGGAATATTATGCGTGTCTTGTAGCCGTGATGCGACATGAGCCGAGCTTTGACTTTAACCAGAGGGTGTGATAGACCCAAGCTTTTGTATCACCCAAGCGCTGTAATTTAGCCGTGTCGTGCGTTTAGCCAAATTTCGCTTGAGCCGAAATTATATCTAGCCCTATCGTGCCTTTTCTAGTCTAACGATCTTCCAGTGTAAACTTTAAACTTATATTGTCCGGCGCGATAGGAAAGGATATAATGTTAGGGAAAGCATCTTGATTGGGAACATGACGATCGGGAGCAGTGCGGTTGGGGCGCAGGGCGATTGGGAAGCATCGGTTAGTTGGGCGGTCGGGATCGTTATCGTTCGGGAGCACCATTTGGACTTTATTGATTGAGAGAAGCCTATTCGAAATATATGACGATGTCATTGATGTTAGAAAAGCCTTTTCGAATTATATGACGTGGTCATACTTTAGAATATTTTGATTAAAGTCGAGTACTGTGAAAGATTTGGAATTGATATACTCTGTGTTAGTTATAAACTGCAATTCTATTCATTCGGTTAAATCTTGTATTTATCACTGTTCACACTTATTGTATGATACTACCAAACCTTGATTATTTCTACACATTTACACATTGCATATCCTTGTAAAATGCTCTAAAACATTAAAAGGGAAACTTAAGGGTAGGAAACTTACTGAGTGTCAAAACTCATGGTGCAACTTCCTCCTGCCCCTGGTATTTCATAACCAGGTACTGACAATGATGGAGCCGGACCCGACTTTACACCTTATGATGACGCTTACCCCGCAGAAGACGTGATCGAGCCGTGGATCACTTAGACTAGTTTAGACTGCTCTGACTTTACTTTTAAAGTCTTTTTGAATGTAAACAGTCTCTTCTGAAATGTATTTTGACGACCTCGTGTATCAAACTCGTATTTCATTATAATGATGGTATTTTAGTTACTTTACTCTTTTTATTAACGTGTCCGAAATTCGGGGCGTTACACACACACACTAACTATTGCAATTTTATACTCTCTCTCTCTCACACACACACACCCCTTCATTGCCACACTCACACATTCTTGCACTTACACAAGACAAAGTTGCACTTCCACACGCACACAAATAGCTGCACTTGCACAACATAGAACTGCACTTGGTCGGCACATAGAGTTGCACACACATGCACACACACTACTGCAGTTGCACACTCACACTCACACACTCTTGCACTTGCACACACACAACTGCACTTGATCGACACACAAAGCTGCATACTCACACGTACACGCACGCTGCTGAACAACACACACACACTCCTTCATTGACACACTCACACATAATTGCATTTGCACAACACATATCTGCACATGCACATCACACAAACTCCATTGCACACAAACACACACTACTGCATTTGCAAACTCTCACACAGACTCCTTCACTGGCACACTTAGACATAGTTTCACTTGCACAACACACAAAGATGCACACCAACACACACTCGTGCACTTGCATGCGCACGCGCGCGTACACACACACACACACACACACTCTATTCCATTCACACACAGACACTTGCACTTGCACAACATTCATCATTGCCCAAGTGCAACTATGGTGTGAGTGTACAAGTGCAGATGCAGTGTGATACTGGGTTCAGTTTGACCATCATTGCCTAATACAATACTCCATTCAAAACTCTATTCCGCATCGAAATTGCATAATCACTGTCATTCCGGTATATAACTATAAATGCATCATCATTGACATCTATAAATAGCTCATAATTGCATCACCGTTGCTATTCAAATTAACAAATCAACAAGGCCAATCGATTATAAGTGAGGGCTCAGGTATAGAAGTACAATTTCATCCAATAGGGCTAAGCATGGCTGCAACTAATGTTGCCCCGCTAAGGTAGCAGCCTACATTTGCATTTATATTCATTCATCATCCCTCGATGGACAGTATAACACCTCTCAAAATCTGTCAATGCGAAAAGATGTCTTTAATTACAATACAATACCAACATTTCATTAATTTACATAAAAGTGCATCATAATCTTTGTACTCATAATAATAGAGTTTTTCTACAAAATGAGGAAGGATGTCTTTAATCACAATGCAAAACGCGGCCACTTCAAAAATGCGATAAAATGCGACCACTTCAAAAATGTGCCTAATGTGTATGATGTGAATGATCAGCCTCTCCACAATTCTTGGCTAAACGGGACCAAAAACGTCACCGTTGAGGATGGCTTCAACCCAAGCTTGCTTCAATTCTTGGCTAAACGAAACCAGTAGATTGCAGCCACGTATCCAAGGTCTTGCGACAGAAAGGTTACACCTTGTGGTCAACAACTGTTCTTTACCCAGTACATCTGACCTTGCGGCCGAGACCCATAGGTCATGCTCGTTGACTCATACCTTGCGTCTGCATAGTCCAGAACCCAGAAACATAATATTCTATTTATTACAGTTTGACCCTGTGTCTTTATATATATTTACATATTTTACACTATGTTTCTGTTATTTACACATTTTCCCCATACTAGTTTAATTACAGTTTAACCCTAGGTGTTAAATTATAGACTTAATCCTCTATTTTACTTAATTGTATTTTTACACCTATAAAGCTCCACTCAATACCTTCCATTTTTTAAGTTAGATATAACATTTTTTATATTGTATCAGAGTAGGACCCATTACATACCATATTCTAAACATTTACAATCGTAAATCTTACGATAACTGGCCCAACTAAAAAGTGTGACGATAATAAATTTAAAAAGAGGCTCAAAGCTACTACACATGAGAAAAAATGTTTAAAGTACAATCTTACATTGTTCGGATATAAAAGATGTGATTATTTGATACCATATTTTAAGTTCTGCACTTAATGAATTAAATTTATGGGTTGGATATAAAATCTTCTACTACTACAAACGCTTAAACACGCAACTTCAAACTTAATAAAACCACGAATTCTCTTGTTTTGCAGCTAAGCATGGCATAAACAAATGATGTTAATTGGCTAGCTGGTCTACATAAAGGGGTTTGAAGGTTTGTCCCCTTTTTGATTTCAAGTTTAAAAATATCGTTCGTTTGCTATCTATTTTTTGTGAGGTTAATTGTCCATATAATGATTTGTCTCCATTTTAATCAAACACCCTAGTAGTAAATGATAATAAAATTTGGTCATTGAAAATTTAGTCGAGGTGTGCTGCCACACTTTAAATTATCAACAAAACATTTGAAATTTGTTGTTGTTATCACCTATTTAAACAGACAAGTATAAGGGCTCATGCACCCTTTATGTGTTTGGTGCATGTGAGCTCTCATGTTTTTATAATCATATGCAAGGGCAGATTTAGAATTCGACGATTGGGGAGTCGAGTTTTTTTTTTTTTTTGTGAGAAATGGAAGGGGATGAATGTAATTTATTTTTGTTTTTATTTTCCTTTGGTCCATCACCGTGGGGATTCGTAAAATATTTTGTTTATTAAATTAATTCTTTTTACTGGAGGAATGAAAAAAATTAAGCTAAAAGAAGCTGACTTATTTTTTAAATAAGTATTTTTTTAATCTTTGTTTGATTTTAAGTTTTCCAATTATATCATTGATATGAACTAAAAAATAAAAAAATAAATCCAAAATTAAGAATAACCTCTAAAAATACAGAGATAGGTTAAATCAGGAGCGGTCCTAAACGGGGACACGTTAGGTCACATGTCCTCACTCAAGATAAATAAATTGGATTAGTAATTTTTAACATGTCTTATAATTGTATAAATTTGTATTATATGTCTAAAAAAAAGTAGGGTACTTCCTAGTGCCGTCAAATTGGGGATAAAAAATAATCTTCACACTGAGTCTGTTTATTAATTGTCAAAATTTTAGAAGAAATATGAGAGATATAGTAAGAGGTGGGTACGGTAAAATGAGAAATTTATTACAAAGAGCTAAATAGTTAGAACATGTTTGTTTAAGTAATTTTTTAGAAATGAGAATGTGGAGAATATAAGTTGATGAATGATACTTTTATAACTAACAAAAATATTTTTTAATTAATAACAATATACTTGTAAATGGAAGAGGGGATATGATAATTTTATCCATTTTCAAGCAGATATAATCATTTCACGAATATCATGTTCTAGGTACAAAAAATCTAAACGAATTCCAAATAAATAGATATATTTAGGGTAATAGTATTGACCCCTAACAAATAGGTTGTAACGACCAAGAGTTCAAGATTAAAAAATGATGATTTATAGGCATGTATTTGAAATCGTTCGACACACATGAGGTTTATACAGTAATAACAAGGACCTCGTGTGACTTAATAACAAGGACCTCATGTGAATCAAATGATTATGAACTTATTCATGTTTTGAATCTATCCACAAAAGTCTATGTACGTAGCCTTCCACTTAATAAAATACAAGCATTGTATTCATGTCAAAATGTATTTCTTTTAATTCTGATAAAAACAGGAAATTATATTATCAGGGGATATGTGATGGAAGAATTTGAATATTAATACTCCTTGTGTCCCAAAAGTTTTTAAAATCGTAAGAAATATCATAGATTGTAAAATCTAGGCAATTCTTTGGGTGGCTTGATTGTCCAAAAAGAACGAGCAATTTAGAATAAAAGAAGCAAATCAAAATAAATTGGGGCTGTCAATGAAATCACAGAGAGAGAGAGAGAGAGAGAGAGAGAGAGAGAGAGAGAGAGAGAGAGAGAGAGAGAGAGAGAGAGAGAGAGAGAGAGAGAGAGAGAGAGAGAGAGAGAGAGTAGGTGAATTTTTTAATTTTTCATTTAAAAAATAAGAGCTTGTCATATAGCCTGCTCCATCCTCATAAGACACCCAGACACTTTTTCACCTCTTATTTGGTATTTATTTTTGGTCATTATAGGCTTTGTTTGGTAATCATTTTATTTTTTATTTTCTGTTTTTATTTCCTGAATTTTTTGTTTTTTGAGAAAAAAATATGTTTGGTTGATGTTTTACTTTCAAAAAATTGAAAACAGTTTTCATTATTTTCAAAAAAAATGAAAGTATGAAAAGTGAGCTTTCATTTATTTCAAAAACAGTTTTCATTATTTTCAAAAACCAACTATGTGTATATGTATATGTATGCATGTATATATATACACTAGACGTATATATAATTATATATTCGCATATTATAGATTTATTTATATATACATATATATATTTATTATACATATAATATATATATTTATATAATACGTATAATATATATACTTATAAGTACATACTTATATACATATACATATATGTATATACATATACATATGTATGTATATTTATACATATTTGTGTATATGTACTTATATACATGTATATATACACACACTTATATACATATATCACACACACACACACACATATACACATACATACATACATACATACATACATATATATATATATATATATTAATATATCTAAGTGTATACATATATATACATACTTATATATATTATATATTAGTATACTACAAGTATGTATATATATGTATAATACATAATAAACATATATATACATTATAATACATATATAATATATATATATTATATATATATTATAATACATATTACATATATATGTATAATACATATATATATTATATGTATAATGTATATGTATATTATAATACATATCCATATGTATATGTATAATTATATAATTATACATATATATAATTATATAGTATTATATAAGTATTATATATATAAATATATATGTATGACATATATATATATATATATATATATACACATATAAATATATACTTGTAATATACTAATATATAATATATATATGTATGTATGTATGTATATGTATACACTTAGATATATTATAATATATATATATATATATATGTGTGTGTGTGTGTGTGTGTATATATATGTATTAATCCCCTTCTATTGAGGGATCCCTCATTTTGTTAAATATATACATATATACACTTATATATATTATAAGTATATTATACTTATATAAATATATATAAACTTTGATATATACTTATATACATGTATATATGTATATAAGTCTTTATATACACACATTATTGAGTCTATATGTATAACAAACTAAAAACAGGTTAACACAAACAAGTTTTTTATTTTTGTTTTTTTAAAAATAAAAACAAAAATTAGGAAACAAAAATAGAAAACACAAAACAGAAAACAGGAAGTGTTACCAAACAAGCTCATGATTTTAGTTCCCTCATTCTAGCGCAATACCTAAATTATTTGTAATTTTTAAAATTTTATCATACTCGTGTCAAGTTTTTTAAATTAATTCTTATCTTGACAAAACGAATCTAAAAAAGTAAAGCTTATGACCGAACAGCTAAAAAAAAATACTAAAGAGGAAAAGAAATTAGAAAATGACAGTGGAAGGCTGGAAGCTTTTCACTGTCTTTAGTATCTTTAAGTTATCTCATCTAATTTTTTTTTTCAAATTTAGTCTATATTTTCATTTTTTTAATTTTTTATCCTTGAGATGAATAATTAATTTCAAAAATATGTATAAAAAATAATACAAGAAATACTAAATATCTAGTAATACTTATTATATATTTCAAAAATTAATTTTTTTCAAAGAAAATCTTGGACACGTTTGATTCCTGAATTAAGATTTTAGCCAACATATAATCTCAGAGATTTCTCTAAACTAATTAGTTTGACTTTTTTTTTTATGCAATAAGACTAAATCAAGATGAAATTATTTGCATATATAATAGTATCTCATATAAATAATTATATAATACCACTTGGGTGGTATTTAATGGACATTGAAATTCTCCAATCAAGCAACCTCAAGAATGAACACCCTTTATTTCATTCTTTATTGCATTTAAATCAAACACAATATATTTAATTTAATTTATTCGCAAGCCTCATATGTTATTTCTATTATAATTCTTAATCCATCTTTTTTAATCATTCTACAAAATATTCCGCAAATCAAGCGTACCCTTCACACACAAGTCAAAAGAAAATTCAATTGGCATAATCTTCGTATAAACTTACTATTAACGTGATAAAAACTAGGGTAAATTAAATCAGGATCTTATTTACCCTTACAGTGTAGTGTTTCATCCTATACACTTTTTTAACTTATGTTTTCATCCCTATTTTATATGGTTTGACAAGTTTGCCCTTATTTTTGAGTGTTAGATTACTCCCTTATCCTTTTTTAATTCAAAACTTATATTCTGATTTGGTATGTTTATAACCATAAGAATAAATATGACTAAAATTATGAGATTAAATAAGGTAAAAAGTTTTAACTGATTATGGAATCAATTCGCTAGATTTTTTCATGGATATGCAACAGAATATGGTAAATTCGTGACGGAATTTACCAGATTTTATTATGAAACCATAATCGAAAATCATGCAAGGAAGCGGTGTAACGCATTTATTTATTTTTTCTCTATGTGGGTCTATTTAACTCCAAAATCATATGTCTAATTGATGACTTTTTTTTTTCGATATTTAGATTACACTAGGGCTCTTTACAATGATTGGATGTTTAACGTGTTTTGCGGATTTAATTTGGTTTTGGATTTATTTTTTTACGACAAGTATATTGGGTAGTTGGTTGGAATGATGATTGCTAGCAGTTTAGAGATGGATTATGCTCGTTATGGTAAATTTTCAATGCACAGTGGTAAATTTGTTATGAACATGGTAAGTTTGACGGCGGTTGTATGGTAATTCGATGGGAGATGGATCATCCTCGCTATGGTAAATTTTCAATGCACAGTAGTAAATTTGTTATGAACATAGTAAATTTGACGACGGTTTTATTGTAAGCTCGTGGTTCTGAAATTTACCGTTTATATCATGTAATGAAAATTACCATCAATGGCACTACGTAGATTTACCACCCCTTCTACGAAATTTACCACCACACATAATAAAGTCTATCACCTATATGGTTATTAAATTTACTATCAAACCTAATTATACATGTCAGCATAATTACATCAAATTTACTATTACTAGTAAATTTACCATCGTAATCAAATATACCATAATTATCAAATTTACCATCTAAGAATCAAATTCACCATCATTTTAAACTAAGCATAATGGAGGAACAAAATAACAATTCTACCATCAAATTTTTCAGTTGGATCAAAATTAACCATCAGAAGAAGATTAATGATATAGTCAACACCGTGTCAAGATGACCAAGTGTAACATCAAAATATAGTTTTTAGACCATTTTGTGTAACTCAATACATAAGGAGAATACAAACATATTGAGGATGTATTAAATCGTTACTCAGATACCAACATCTCCAATTGCAAATCAAAAATCGATTACAGCTTTAGGGATACCAACATATTACAGTCCAACGAGACAATGATGTTCAAGAATGAGTCAATATGCAGGGACAATGTGGAACGATGATCGATAAGAACACGAGATACTCTCCTGTAGGATCGAAATACAACCTAGCCCCGTGAATACGCACTTAGATTGCCGTTCTTCACCACAATGGTCGGACATTGATGGCCTTCGAAACCCTAGATTGCCGTTCTTCACCACGATGGTCTGATTTTGGAACCCTATGACGAAAAATTAAAACCCAGAACCATAAAAAGAAACTGTTAAGAAGGTTTTTTGATAAATAAGGTATGGTGTTAAATAAATCTCTTTTTTTTAGGAACAAAATGCTGATTTTGTGCTAAATGTATTTTAAGGGCAATTCGGGTATTTTTAAAAAAATAGGATGTAAAAATAACTTTGAAAAGTGTATAGGATGAAACACTAGTTTTCTCTTACAGATAGGACTGAACAATAAGTATCCCTTTTTACTATTCATTTTGATTGGCTAGTCCTGTTATTATTATTCAAAAATTAATGTTGATCAGACGTCGATACTCGCATGGCTAATTTCTTAAAAAGTAGGAGTAATGTTTATTAAGTTTTAGAAAAAAAATGTGTTGTTTTTGTAGCCCACGTAGACTCGTTTTTTTGTCAGCTCCTAGGATTGTATTATCAAGTCCAGCTCTTTGCGGTCCTTCTTGAAATTGTGATCGTTTATTTTTTAGAGCTCGTCATGCATATTAAGTATGTTAAAAAATATGTTTTTTTAATATTAATTAGTGTATCTTTGGAATATGTTTATTTTAATAAATACTTAATAAAATAATTAATCAAATTCTGTTTGTTTTGACCTAAACCAATTAATATAATATGAACATATTTTTTGACGTGATTAATATTTTGGCTTAAAAAAATTAAGTTCTATATATTTAAGTAGAGTCGGAAAGAATTTACAAAGGGCGGAATGGTTCCTTCAATAACAAGAGGAGAGGATTCTATCCCATTCTAAGACCCAATTTGGCCTAATTTATTGTTGTTATTATTATTATTATTTATTATTTATATTTATTTAGTTTGTATCATCTCTTGTTATATTTAGTAATGTGTTTATCAGAGTAAAAAAATAATTTTTTTAAAAATTTATTAAGTACAAAAATAATTTGAAATTAATAATTTTTTAAAATTATTATTATTTTTAAATTTTTTTCTTTATTTTGTTTACTTTTCTAATTATTCTAGGGAAGATAAATTAATAATTTATAAAATTCAAAGAAAAAGAATTTACGTCAAATAAATAAATAAATAAAAAGCTGAGGGCGTAAAAGTTAAAACCCTCGAAGCTATAGGTTTGGATAACCCAGCTGTCTGCGTACAGCCTGTCATTTCGTAAGTTATTTGCTGGAGACAGCCTATCAGCAGCAGTCCCCACTCTCTCTCCCTCTCCTATTCTCGCTTCTCTTCCTCTCTTCATCTCTCGCATCCCTCACCGTACGCTCTCTCCCATCCTCTCCCTCGGTCCTCTATCTTAGAATTTTCGATTCGCTCCCGGGGCCTCGAGTTTCGTCTTTCGAGCTCGACGGATCATTGCCTGGTAAGCTCTCCGGTCATCTATTTTTTATTCGATGCTGTTTCGCTTTTGCACCAGTTAGGTTTATTGGTTTACATTCTCGGACGAATGCGTGATTAATTTTCTCTGAATCTTTGATAAATTGTTATTTTTTATATCTGTAAAGTATTTACTTAATCGCGTATTTTGTGTTTGAGGTCAAGAATTTGATATTTCAGCTGATTTTGATGTCATATTTGCATTGTATGGTTGTCTACGTGTTTCTATGAAAGTACGATTTGGAGCTTTGAACATAGATTTTGTTTATCAGCGAAGGCAGTTATATGTATATGTTTGATGTGAATAAATGGCTAGCTTTTGGCGTCAAGAGCTAGGAGGGGAGGGTGTGTCGAAATGGATTGATTGGTTGGGGTACGATATCACGTTAAGAGTATTAAGTTTGTAGCTAATATTTTCTCTTGGCTAGGTGAAAGCCGAATTAATGAAGATGATCTTAGTAAGGTTGGTCGCAAAATAATGGTTTTGTATTAGTGTAGTTGTTATGTTTTGATAGTTGGATCTGGTATTTTGGGTAATAGTGTAGAATTCTAGTAATTATGAGATGGGGCATCTATGTGCTTCAACCCAAAATGAGTTGGTTAGAATTTTGGCTGGTGATTGTAATAATTACATGCATGTGAAATTTGAAGTCCTATCGCTTTGACTTGTTGGAATTTGGCTATAGGTCACTACCATCTTGCATTTCGGCTTATATTGGCAGAGTTCTAATTCTTTTGAGTTTCGACATCTATGTGTTTCAGCCAACATGAGTTGGTTTGGAATTTGGGCTAGTGGTCATAATAGTTACATTTATGTGAAGTTATATCGTCTGACGGGTAGGAAAAATGGGTGTAGTGCACTACTATCATATTAGCAATGCAGAAGATTCTTAGAGTTCGCTAAATCCATGGGGACGTGTATGCCTTTTCATTAATTATTTATCTGCTGCTATTGAATCGACACTATCCTTCATGGTTTAATGCATATGTTCTTATATTATAATACATCGCATTTGGTGCTACTCAGCATTTAGGACGAAGGTGATTTGAATGCATATGTTCTTATATTATAATACATTGCATTTGGTGCTACTCAGCATTTAGGAAGAAGGTGATTTGATTTACATTAATGTGTTCATAATACACATATGTATATATGTAAACTAGAGGCTGGGGAGCCGATAATAAACTGAAGTAGCAGCTGAAAGGTTGATGAAAAAACTTATTGTAGTGCATATTTGTCGTAAAAACAGCACGATACGATCTCTTTTGGGTTCAAACCAACTGGAATGCTTGCTTTACGATGCTGATGTATGCCGACAGATTTCAGTGGATGTAACCTATGCACGGTGACATAAAATGAGGTCTTACTGAATTTGGAGTGCTATGTTAGAATTAGATGTCAGAGAGCACATGTGTCCCCCCACCCCCCACCCCCCAAAAAAAAAATAATAATAATGCACACACACACTTAAAGCTCCAAAACATATACACATATTTCTTTACAAGAAGGCAGTTTGTTTGAACAATTTACTCTTGACGATTTCACTTCATGACTGGCAAAGAAGCAAAATTTCTTAGAAGTAACAGGCCATGCTTTCAACTGAATTTGTTAATAGCAGATATGTACAAGCTGCTAGACTCTATATATTCATATAATGGTGCTGTTATTTTTTCTATTTACTTCTGCAGTGTATTTACTATTAGAACAAGTGTGTCCTTACTGTCCCATAGGTAAACTGAGCATTAAGAGCTAAAAAGTAGATATGAAGTATGAACTGAAAGAAATCTGGGACTTCTAATTAAAATTTTTGCCAATTAGGCATGGATGTTTTCATAAGAATTGCTTTCATGGAATGTTGATGACAAAATGTGATTGCCTTAGTATATTTCAGCTGTTTAATAAAATCCTACTTCTATGTCAATGTTTTTTGGTGTTTTTTTGCTGCATGTTGATCATTTACATTGGTTGTAAACTTTATTGTTTCACAGCTTAATGTACTTCCATTCTGATGTTTTTTGCTTTTTTATTAGATATTTGATAGAATTTTGTTTTTCTCCTTTAAGTGTCGAACTTCTTTGCCATCTTGATAAAATATACTTCTCTTACATTAACGCTAGACTGACGTGGACCCGTCATTCAATCCCAATTAAGTTGCTTGGATGTACCTACTTTTATTTCAATATGCTATATTTGGCAAATTTTTGTCTCCCCGTGCAAATTTCTTTTTTTCTAAGATGGTTCCTTTTTCTGTTTTGGCTCATCCATTTCTTAATATTTACTCACAATTTTAGGTTGTTTGACTGGGTAGTTGATCTCAGGGCTTAAACGCGAAGGGTCAAATGCTTATGCAGGATTGAGATCACACTTCATATAGCAAAGTTTTTTTCAGATCGGGGATACATTGTATTCGTGGCATGTTGTCGATATTATGAAAAGGGATTGAAGTTTGAGTATGTACAAGGGCTTCTGGGTGACCAATGATAGTTGAAAGAATTTCATAGTCAACAGAAGGATATGCCGCATGATTTGTGCTGAGAGGTTTATTGTCTGAAACCCCTAGTTTTTATTATGTGCCATTGGTTCTATCCATTTTCATGCCTTGAGCCGGAAGTACTTTCGTGTCAGGGGATTTTTCTGCTATGCTGGTAAAGAGCATGCGTGGAATCTGTGCTTTGGGTAATGCCCCTGACTAGGTTTGTTCCTGATGCACTTGGTGTGGTGACAGTTTGTCTGGTCGCTCTTTTAGTTCTCCTCAGCTTGTTTTGTATCCTCTACTTATTCTACTTCCGCTCTCACATTGGCAATCAAGGTTTTATTCAACTTGGTTATTTCAACGGTCCCTGGATCATCCGAATCACCTTCACCCTGTTCGCAATCTTATGTGGTTGTGGTGAAATCACTAGGTTAAATTTGTTGAGACACGAAGGCAGAGTATTGAATGCCCTCAACTCGAAATGGCAGGAAACTGTTTGCAAATGTTACATTGTTTCAAACCTTGGATTTACCGAACCGTGCTTGTTTCTCACCCTAGTGTTTCTCCTTCGCGCGTCACTACCGAAGTCAGAGTCAAGCACATTGAGCCAAAAATGGAATGGAAAGACAGCAGGTTATGTTCTTTTGTGTTGCCTTCCAATGTTTCTTTGTCAGCTGATCGTTATTTTACTCGGACCACAATTTAGCAAGGGTGAGAGTCTTGCGGACAAATTACCCCATTATTTTACCAGCACAGCTGCTCCATCGAAGACAACAGACCAAGACTATATTGCCCTTTGCACCTACCCTTTATTGAGTACCATCTTACTTGGTGTCTTTGCTACTGTCATAACTACCTATTTGTTCTTGCTCGGAAGGAGAATTCTAAATCTGGTCATCAATAAGGGTTTACAAAAGAGGGTTTACACATTGATATTCTCTGTTTCCGGGTTTCTTCCATTAAGAGTTCTATTCCTTGGTCTGTCTGTCCTATCTAGGCCCGAACACCTTCCCTTTGAAGCTCTCGCATTCTGTGCTTTTCTTTCCCTTTTATGTTGTGCCGGCGTGGGAATTTTCATGCTCGTCTACTACCCAGTTGCCGATTGTTTAGCTTTGAGGAATCTACAAGACATTGAGGCTAGGGGAATGAGTGGTGATGAACAGGATGATACACTCCCACTAATTGCTAATGCTAACCAAAGCCCTCCAGAAGAAATGATTGAAAATATCCCGGGGAAGCAGGAGTGTCTCTCTTTCCGGACTATGGAGAGAGATGAACCCTCAGGGGCATTTGTGGAACTGAGCCTTATCTCTGAAAGTCAGCTATTCTCCCCAACTGGCTCGTCTTGGTGGTCTATGCACCCTCCGACACACATCTGTTGACCATGAAAGCGAACAAGAAATGCCAAATTTTGTAAAACTCCATTTTTGTGTGTTTTTGTAAAGGGTTTTGGGTTGAATAAGGATTGCTAGCTGTGGTTTTGTTTCTATCTGAGGAGTAATGTTTTGCCTGTTGCTGCCCACCTTATTTTTTCTTGGTGGAACACTTGTTCTGTATCTCTATTTCCGTTACAAATTGAAGTGCATCCGTGCACGATATTGTTTATTTTAAGGCTGTCAAACGATGCTCGGTTTAAATTATATGGGCTGTCTGCCTTGTTTTGAACCCGTTGGATCTGTTCATTTAATACCGAACATTTTTTTATATGATCTACATTCTTCGTATTCGGCATATATGGTGAAGCGAGGGTGAGAGTGCGGACAAAAAAATGTGCTGTTCATAGGATTCCCTTTCTGAATGCAGTTTTCATTTAGATAGATTACTTCTATATAAGCAACTGTTTAGTTGCCATTTAGATGTTCTTGTCTCATATCTGTCTTTTGAGAACAAATCATAGAACATTTGTTGTTCCCTTGTTAAAAGCAAGAGTTATCTAAAGGAAAACAATTAGTTAAATATAGCATGATATCCCAGCAGCTGTACAAGTACTAACAATGCTTCCGTTATGGGGTTTTTTTCAGTTACCTTTATATATACCAACGCAATTGTCATTATTGTTCCACAGTATTTTTATGCAATAAATTTGGATTCTTCTCGGTGCATACGAAGACATTGTTTCTGGGTTCTAAAGATACGTGGGAAAATGATACATCCGAGGATTTGTTTGCTTTTTTAGACTACGAATATGATATTTGAGTACTAATTTATCTCTTTATAAGGAATAAAAAAATTTCGCCTCTCCCAACCCGTACCTTATTTCCTTTTATCCAGGGACGGAGTTAGAAATTTTGGTCAGTGAAATCAAAATTTAACTGTAATTACATAACAAATATGCTTCTCACCTACATATTATTTTAAAAAAGTAGTCAATAATTTTTTCTATTTAAAAAAAATAAAAGAAAGGGTCATTCATTAGGTAAAAATTTAATTTTTTAATTATATACGTGTAAAATATTATTCATCAGTTAATTTTTTTAATACCAAAGAATTTTTACACAATTTTCATAGTAAAAATAGTTATGTTTTATTTGGATAAAATACTCATAATTTTATACAATATTGGGGTTGTTTTAATGGATCAAAATTACTAATTAATTTTCATATCTCTAAAAAATTATAAGTCTTGCAAAATTGAGGGGGTCAATTGACCCCACTTACCCCACGCGGCTCCGCCACTGTTTTTATGTCCATCTTCTATTTACACAAATACTATTATTTATTATGAGAATGTAATTATTAATTATGAAAACGTCATACACCTACTCATAATTTTATACTTTCCTTTGGCCTATAGTATTTATTTATTTTTATTTTTTGTCTTTATTCATTTTTTTTTACATTTGTTATTTAAACCTCGATGTTTTGTAGTTTATTGGTCCGTCTTGATGAAAGGAATCTAAAAAGTATAAAATTATGTCCAAAAGTTAAAAAAAAATCACTAAAGACGACGAATAAGTAAAAAAAACTCTGTTTTTGATTTATTTTTGTCTTTTCTAAATTTTTTTCAAAGAATTTGGCCGATTGATAACTTTTCTGAAAGCTCTTGTTGAGATAAACCAATAAATCACAAAAAATTGATAAAAAATAAAAAATTACAAAAATATTTCAAATAAAATGAAAAAAAATTTCAATAAATACCACCGTTCAAATTTACCTATAAAATTTAAACTCTAACAAACCGACAGTAAAGATTTAGTAATAAACAAACTTGAATATGGTAATCCCAAGCTCACGTAGGTGTATTTGTATGGAAAATCGCATGCAATGGCGAAGACGCGTGGCGTGGCATCTCGACAAAAAGCAAGCAAGTTCCAGAGGAAGAAGAAAGCCCTAGAATCCTCTCCACAACCGCTCTTCGGCGTTGTTCTAAACACCGGTCCGTAATCAAAGTTAAATCTGAATTCAAAGGTTTTTGGAGTTGAGCAAATGGCGACGTTCGACGAAGCACCCCCAGGCGACCCAAAGAGAGGAGAGAAGATCTTCAGGACCAAGTGCGCTCAGTGCCATACCGTCGAAAAAGGCGCCGGCCACAAACAAGGTTCCCCAATCGGCCTTAAATTGTTTTTAGTTTTCTGCTATATTTATTACAGATTATTCATACTGAAATTTTGAGATAATGAATTGGAATTGGCTTCTTTGCGGTCTAGAATTTGGACTGTATAGAGATTCATTCTTGTGATTTCTACTGTCTAGAAGTGTTTTTCTGATGGTTTATCTTTGTTGAGATCTTGAGATTGAACCGTTTTTTGCAGTATGAATTTCTGAGTGCACAGAAGTCGGGTCCTAAATTGGGTTACATGTGTTTTATTTAGGAAAATGTGAGTGTCACGTCATTCAGGGTGATATTTTCTTCCCGAGCAATGTTGCGGTCTCAGAAATTGGACCATAAAAATTTCTCAAATTCAAAATCAATGGCCATGATTCACTGGGATTAATGGAACCGCTAATACAAGTGAATTATGACCATTAATTTTGAATTCGGAGAAGTTTTCTTGGTCCAATTTCGGGACCGCATACTTTTTTTTTTAATTCTGCTGTTATATATAGATATTTCATGTATATGAAAGAAAGGATCTTTTTCTTTTATGTTCTCTCCGTGTGTTTTATTTTCTACTGTTAACATTGATTATGCATTCAGACGCATCATGACTCTGCAAATGAGTTAGACTCGGGTCGACCGGTCGAGCCAGGTAGTTAAATGTCAACAAGCTTCCAAATGGTGTGCATGTTGATTTTTTATTTGGCGACTTGATCTTAAATGAGCTTTAGTCGAGCCAATCACGAGTGGAACTCGAGTAAATTGGCTCTTTTTCGTTGGCAAGGCCTAGGTTGATCAAACTTGGTTTAAAAAAATTGGTAAAATGTGTTTGAGCTTAGGAATGTTTGTGTAACAAGTCAAACTCAATCGATCTTTTAACAGGCACAACAAAGTGGAGCTTGCATAGTTTGGTCATTTAATGACTCTATACACACGTCAGTCTAGAATCTATATAGGTTTGTCCTTGGTTTTACTAACCCATCTGTTCTGCCGAGATTCGATTTTGAATTTTTGAGTGATGACAGGCTGACTTTGAGGACTATTGTTCGATGCACGTGGGGTACCCATCATTTTGGAGGGTTCCATGTGCATCAGATGGTTCTGGACACATCTATATCCGGATCTGTGCATGAAAGGGTGTGTTTTATAGACTTTCTGTTTGTTTTCTCTCTCACTGAGTGTTGAGGATTGTAAGATTATTGGTACAAGTTACTTGATTTGGGCAGTTTGGTGGGTTTTGAAAACATACTGATCAATTTTAGCATTAGCCCCTTGATGGATAAGAAAAGTGGATTTGTTTGGTTGTAGGATGAAACAACTAACAAATTGAGAAAATGCAGTATGTTAATCAATTTTTGGGTGCATAGGACTATGTAGTCCATAATTGAGAGTTCTAAAACAAGTTTTTCCTTAATGCATGCATGAATTTGAGTTGTCTCTTTTAAAAATCAACAGATTTGATAACCCTTTGACCTGAATTTGTCGTTAATAATGTAATTCTCTTTTTGGTCATTTTTGCTTAATTTCCATCAAGTTTGTGTTAAAATTATTGTTCTTCTTGGTGAAAGGAATCTATAAAATGAAAAAATATGAGTAAAAACCTTAAAACGTTCGTTAAAGAAGGAAAAAATTTCGGAAAAAATAATTTACCATTTTTAGTGTCTTTAGCATCGTCTTTGACTGAACTTTCTTCAATCTCAATCTACATTTTAATAATTCTTTGATTCTTGTCGTCGAGACAAATGAGAAGATGAAAAAAAATGACAAAAAATATGAAATTTCAAATAATGCGGATTGCTTTTAACAAAAAATAATTTATTCCAAACTATCCAAGTGAGGTGTGTATTTGTGCAACCAAAGTAGTCATTTGCTTTTCAAAGATTTCCACTGGGTGATGCGCCAAATTCAGGGCAAAGTTTTGAAATAAATGACGAGGCAGTGGAGGTCAATAGGTCTGAGCATTTCAGACAGTTCTTTTCTGCTTAATATATCATGTTGAGGTTTAATGTTTGCTAGCCCATCTGAGTGTATCTATTGCACAACAGATCATGGTGCCTTTGTCTAGTGTGTCTCATTTGCCTTATTATTGCAGTTGTATGTGGGGCGCTGATTTTGTGGTCTAGTTGAATGGAGTGTTGTTAAAGTTTGTATGTTTGGAATGCCGTTGGTTGTTCTTGGGCATTGAAGGTTATGTTTGATGCAATTTCCTAATGATCGCACATTTTTCGTTCCATGACATGTGGGTTTGACAAATTTTCCTATTTATGACAAGCAAAGCCAACACATTGTGCTGGTGAATATCTTTTATTTGAATGTTTATTCTGTCCAAGGTAAATTTGCAACGTGGTTGCTGTATCTATATCTATATGTATGTATGAGGTCTAATTTATCCATATAATGAACTTCATAACTTCAAACATTTAGAAGTCTTTTGCAAGGTAAAGAACTTATTAAGGGACTGCAGATGACTAAGATTCCAAGTTTCCTAGTCCTCATAAACTTGAATCTGCACGTTTCTGTTATTCAAACTCATTGCGATGAATTTTTTGTGACTTCCTTTATGCAAGTTCTGCATTCTTCTCATTTAATTTCGGAAGATTGTTTACTTGAAATATCAGGGCCAAATTTGCATGGCCTTTTTGGAAGACAGTCCGGTACAGCTCCTGGGTACGCTTATTCTGCTGCTAATAAAAACAAGGCTGTTATCTGGGATGAAAAGACGTTGTATGAGTACTTGCAAAATCCTAAGAAGGTAACTAATTGTGCTTGTTTTCCTTTTAATTGGTCTGTTGCGAAGTATTCGTGGAAGTCTGTTTAACATGTAATAACTTCTGCATATTTTGTCTTACACAAGGAGGAGTATGCATCTTAAAAACTGGTTGGGAAAACAAGTATTGTCAGCATCCTAATGGTGTGTTCAATATGAGTAATGGATGCTGAATTTAACCAGAAAAAGGGATTTTATTGACTTGAGTAGAATAATATAAGCAGCTAATGGGGGGAATGGAAAATAGCATCATTGTCCCTTGTCTATCTTTAGTCCTCGTGCCAGCGTGTCCATGTTGGATCATCTCTTTGGCTAATGTCTGCTCACAGTTTTGAGATTGGTACATATTACAGGTAGTATGGATACAAGTAGCTAAATTTGGAGGGTTTGAATGGATTAGTTGTGGAAAGCCAATTGGGCTTTCATTCTAATTCTAGGTTATAAGGTTGGGTCCGAGTTCATTAGTTTCGGGCAGATGATAAGGTTCTGTCTATCAGATGTTTTTGGATTAGTAAATTGGTGAAGGCTTAAACTATGACACCCTTTCCATTTTCGAATTGCACGAGTGATAATTGCAAAAACAGAAAACCAGAGCAAAAGGGAGATAAGAAAGAAAGAAAGAAAGAAAGAAAGAAAAGTGAGAGAGGTTTGCTATTATGTCATTCCTATTTGCAGCTTGTAGTTTCTATATTATTTCTGTCTTTCCTGCTTCTCAGAAGATATCACAACTCTCAAAACAAAGCCAATGTAGGCTGGGTGTCGTGGGTAGCATGCCTTGTGGCATTGAGACAGCTCCAGTTAATTTGGTGGCCTAAATGTTTCTGAGTTTCCCATTTAGTCGCTTGGTCTACTTTATTGGAGTTTACTGTAGACATTGTGTTTGTGTATCTGGAACATTCTGAGTGACACGTTAACTGAAATTTTCCCGAATGCTAGAATTGAACTCCCATTTAGATGGCTAGCAAGGTAGTTCTGTGTTTTATTTTTGCACGTAATATTTGCGTTGATTTGCTTAATGGAGTCCTATAACGTGGACTCGTATTCCACTCAGTCATACAGTAGATTCAGGAGATTACGGCTCACCACTTATGTTTCTGTAATTGCTATTTTGTATTTGGTAGATATTTTTTGGACAAATTTTCACTCATATGCAACAACACTATAAAAGATTTGGGTATGGGATAGCGGGAATCGAACCCGTCTCTTCTCCTTGACAAAGAGAAATTTTACCTTTCAAGGGATAGAACTTCTAAATGAGAAAAAGCAAAAAATGAATAACCCACTACTAAAACTGTTACGGCCACACCATACAAGCATACCAACACTGAGGAATCTCAGTTCTGAAATTTTTTCAGTTTCAACCATTCCCATAAGGTTACAATCTTACATGTAATAAAAATAAGATCTAAGAAAAGGAGTTCCAATGGATTGAACAAAAAAGTTACCCATAGTCTCTTTTTCTACTTCAGATTGTACAGAATATCGGAATTTCTGAACTTGTGTTTTTTTTTTGTCTCTATATTTTCTACTTCAGATAGCAAATGACATGGAACTTCTATGTGTAGAGAAATTGCTCTCTCTCTCTCTCTCTCTCTCTTACATGTGCATGTTAGACTAAACAAGAGAGAGTTTTGAGCTACTAGTGTGTATGTTGTGCGTGCAGTATATCCCAGCGACAAAGATGGTTTTTCCAGGACTGAAGAAGCCTCAAGAACGTGCTGACCTCATAGCTTATCTGAAGCAGGCTACTACTAGTTGATTTTTGGGGGGGTAACTGTTTGGCATAATATTAGAATATGTTCTTGATATTTCTAATGAAATAGCATAGGGAGAGAGACCTTTAAAGGGTCCTGGGTTGTAATTACAGTAGGAGGAGCATAAGTAAATGAAAAGGTCTAAGACACAGATGTGTCCATAATCGTTAGATATACGTGGGGTTCACAAGTTATTGAGAATATCATGTGTATCTAACGGTTCTAGACACAGATACACGTGTCCGGAACATTTATGTTCCTAGCATTACTATATGTAAATAGATGGGGTATTTTGCTTCAATTCCATTCTAGGAAGGAAAAGTCGTCTAAGAACAATGAATTGAATTTTGTTTTTGATGTTATTAATAGAAGATGTCATTTACACGAAATCGTGATAATTACGGTGAATTAACCAGACGCTACGTACGTCAAGCACATGGGAGAGAATTTGGTAATAATTTGACTAAACTGAATAACCAAACAAATTTAATGCATGCTGCAATTATTGCTTTTTGAGAATTTTGACCTTCTGGACTTCCACTGGCCACTAAGGAATATATTCTGCGTTCATTTAAAGTTGTTGGACTTGATTTGGTGGCATGCATCATTAGATAGTTTTTTTTGATAACCGTGGTGTCCGGCCGGCTTGGGGCACGCTGGTCTGGCGTGTGGGTCCCCCACCTCTACCGACTAGTCCACGGGGCCCTGGAGGCAACGACCGGGCATAACCCCCAGTGGCCCCAAGGATAACAGCTGCCGAGTTTCGAACGCGGGACGTCTGGGTTTACAGCTCGTCTACTCTCCGCTCGGACAACCCCTTGGGGTTTGCATCATTACATAGTTGATGATTTATGTATTCTTACTCATACAAAAACAAAATAAAACAATACTTTCCATGTCGTAAGAGTTCAAATTATTTTATGAGTAATTATTTTACGCTTTCAGAGTACCATGTATATTTTTATATGATATTTAAAAAAAAAAGAGCAATGATAAATTTCTTGCATGGGACATCAACACATATATTCGATTAGGCTGTTAGAAGACAAGAGCTGATTCGCGTAATATCTGTTGCAGTAATTTATTAATTGGAAATATCACTTAAACAGTGATGCAGGGTACATTGGATATATTCAATAATTACACATGTCATTGGCTAAATTCTCTTTTCAGATGATCGACTGTGAGCGTATGATCTATTGTTACGGAAAGGCCTTCAACAAAGAAGGTACACATATTTTCTTAGAATGTTAGAAGACGAGATGATTCACGTAACGTCTGTTGTGATAATTTATTGATTGAAAATATCATTTAGACAATGGCAAATGGCACACTGGGAATATTCAATAATAAGCCATATGTTATTGGCTAAATTCTCTTGCTCGGTCGAAAGTATATAAGGGTGGTTAATTAATTTGTTTAGTCTAATTGGTTAACTTGATTTTAGTATGATTAATTATATGTTGATATTTACAATGTTTTTCTCTGCATTTGTCAAATTATACGTTGCTTATAGTGTTTTTAAAGTGTCTTTTTTCCTAATAACTTCTAAGATGTTTTTCTTGTTATACGTGATTTTACTGGGATGACTTCGTTGATATCGAAGAGCATTTTCAAGAAAAATGTCAAATATTAAAGTATTAATTTTTTTTTTTTATGGCCTATGTAGCAATTTGACATTTAAATTTGACATTCAAATTTTTTGATCTCCAACAAAGATGTTAAATTGAGACATTTAAAGTAAAAAACATTTAAAATTGAGAAAGTCTAGGAACACAGATCGTAAGTGCACATTCGGATACTTCGGAACTGTTGGATATACGTGGAGCTCACATAATTATGGAGGATTTCACGTGCATCCGATGATTCTGAACACATCTTTTGTGTTCCTAAACTTGTTCTTTAAAATTGGGCATTTAAGGCAAAAGACATTTGACATTTGACACTTGATATTAAATTTGAGATTAAGTAGTTTTTTTCAATTGCTACATCAAATGTGACAATACTTTTGACATTTTTGTTGGAATTAATTTTGATGTCCTCTTTTGAAAATTCAATTGCCACATTGAATTTGACATATTTTTTGGAGATCTCTAAGAATGTTGTGTTCTAAAAAGGAGTGTAAACGAGTCAAATTGAATTGAGCCCAGAAACCATACTTTTATAGCGTTCTCGTTTAAAATTTAGTGAGTTTCAACCCAAACCAAGTATTCAACATCAAACTTGATTAGTAATTGAGAACTCCAGCTCGTTTTTTTCAGTAAGGGGCCTCTATAAATCAATCAAATTTATTTACACAAGTAAAGTTATAACCAATTTGAACTCAAAATGAGGCATTTTGTAAATTCCATATGTTATAAGATTGGCATTTTCCGGTAGAATTAGAATTATTATGAATTGTAATTCTTTTTCTCATTAGTTTAAATGACTTAGAGTTATTATTGAAGACAAAGTTGTATTGGATAAATACCAGAATCGTGTTAGATAAGGCTTGAGAGTGGTTGAATCAGATTAGAAGAAATCAGAAGAGTATATTGCGGCTCTGAAGATTTGAAGGATCAAAAGAAATTAGAAGAGAATATTGCGGATCTGAAGATTTGAAGGATCAGAAGAAATCAGAAGAGTATATTGCGGATCTGAACAGGGGCGGACCCAGGATTTGAGCCTGGGGGTGTCACCATCAAAATAAATGAACAAATAAAAATTAAATTTGTATTCAATAACAAAAAAATATAGGTATTCAAAATTTAATGAACTAAATTGGGGAGAGTTTGACTGAACAAAAGAGTATGGGGGTGTCACATTGTTACACGATAAACTTAATTTACTCTTAAAATCTTAAAAAAAAAAAAAAAAATTTTGGTTGAAGTGGAGCATGGGGGGGTGGCACCTGACCCCTCCCCCCCCCTTGGTAGGTCCGCCCCTGAATCTGAAGATTTGAAGGATCAAAAGAAATCAGAAGAGAATATTGCGAATCTGAAGATTTGAAGGATCAGAATAAATCAGAAGAGTATATTGCGGATCTGAAGATTTGAAGGCTGCTAGAGCGACCTCCAGCCCGCTCGAGCGAGCTAATGCGTCTAAAAATTCCAGTAGCCTTCAAAAGGCCGCTCGAGTGAGCTGGGGGGCCGCTCGAGCGAGGTACTGAAATATTATAAATACGTCCTTATGCGTCCAACCTAAGGGCCGATCATCCAGAGCTTCTTTAAGAGACAAAAAAAGTCAGAGAGGGTTGATAATATTGTGAGTGGGTTTTTATTTGAGGAAATCAATGATCCGTTGATCAAGATTGATGACTTAAACCTTCCTCAAAGTTCTTTGGTTTAATAAATCTTGCGAAGTCTTCTGAAGGCGTTCAGAAGCAAGTTTGGAGGAAGATCTAAGGAAGCGTCCTGTGACAGTTCTTAGGATTCGTGGAGTCGAATCTTGAAGAAGGCATCTATATGAAGTGAGCAGTTCACGAGGAGTCGACAAAAAGATTCTGAATCAACATAGAAGAATTTAGGTTTGATTGTGAGAAACTTTTTGTTCTGCGATAGTTTATAGTGCATTCTTCCCTCCCGTGGTTTTTTCCCCTCCTTGGGGTTTTCCACGTATATCTGCGTGTCTTGCTTTATTCTTACTTTACATTTATCTTGCATGCACACGTAGATTATCTCTTTAATAAATCAAATAGATATTAAATAACCGTAAATCAAACTACGTTTCACCGGCTGTGGTTTTATCACATTTGTTTGAACTCAGCTCATTTGCAAAGTGAACTGCGTCGAGACGAGAGGCGGCTCTTAACGAGCCAAGCGTCGAGTTTGTGATGTCCCGTCCCACATCGAAAGTTTACATGGGGGATCTTGGGTATATAAAGAACAATGTAAACAACTGATAACTTTGGCTTAAGCATTTTGGGCCACGTGGTTGGGTCCCAACAAGTTGTTGGGTCTGTGGTTTACATGGGGTGTTACAAATGGTATCAGAGCGACCCGTGTACACGATCGAGTGTGGGGTTGTGACTTTGTTTGGTCACTAGGGAACAGATCCCGGATTAGGCCGTGGTGACTCTAGTGTTCGACCCCTTGTGAAGGCGCAAGATCTTAAAGGTGGGGAAATTGTGATGTCCCATCCCACATCGAAAGTCTACATGGGTAATCCTGGGTATATAAGGAATTATGTAAACTACTACTGATAACTTGGGCTTAAGTATTTTGGGCCAAGTTGTTGGGTCAGTAGTTTACATGGGGCGTTACAAATGGTATTGAGCGACCCATGTACACGATTGAGTGTGGGGTCGGGACTTTGTTTGGTCACTAGGGAACAGATCCGGGTTAGACCGTGGTGACTCTAGTGTGAACCCCTTGCGAGGCCGCGAGGTCTTAAAGGTGGTGAGATTGTGATGTCCCGTCCCACATCGAAAGTCTATATTGGTGATTCTGGGTATATAAGAAACCATGTAAATTACTATTAATAACTTGAGACTAAGCATTTTGGGCCGCGTTTACATGGGGCGTTACAGAGTTGCTATTGAACCCTCAATTCATTTGCGGCTCTATTTATTATTAGGACACAACAAAAAAAAGAACAAGAAATAATAGCATAATCGAAAGAACACGATACACAGATTTACGTGGTTTTGAGTTGAGCAAATCACTTAATCGTAAGTCCATGAGATGTTGGGGTATTTTACTATGATGAGGGAGAAATTAGGGTTCCATTCGAGTGCTCTAGTAACTTTTTATATTTATAGTTATTTAGCAGCCCAATACAAAAAAAGCTTAAAAAGTTAGAAGAATGAGTTTCTAATGCAGCGCTCTGTTTGGGCAACCACATGCTCTATTTGGACGTACCAAAAATAGCTCTCTAAAAAATAGTTCGGGCCACCCGTTCGAATGTGGGGTGTTTTTTCTTGATGTCGGAGGCGTCTGGACACTTATCGTTGTGGACAAACTTCACTCAATAATTCTCCCAAAGACTGATCCAGAATTGCACTCTGAACATCATTATACCATCAAAGCATAGCAAAATTTCACAACAACAGTCTCTACCTCCTCAAGCTTGTTGAGCAACTGAACCTGTACACAATTTCAGTTTGTCAACATTCAGTCTCTTTGTCAACGTATCTGCTGAATTCTCAACACAACGAAGCTTTTCAAGTATCAACTGTCTATCATCGAGAAGAGAATGAATAAAGTGATACCTCAATTGTATATTTTTCATTTTGGAATAAAACACAGAATTCTTGACAACAAATATGACATTCTGATTATCACTGTGTAGAACACCTTTTTCAACTGTCTTCCTCAACTTGTCTAGAAATCTTGTAACCAAACAATCTCCTTTTCAATCTTTGTGACCGCCACATACTTCAAATCTATAGTAGAGAGCAATAATTTTCTGCAACTTAGAGACCCACCAAACAATTCTACCACCAAAAGTGCAAACAAGTCTGGTTGTATTTTTTTGACTATCAAAATTACTTGTCAAATCAGCATCCATGTATTCGTTTAATTTTAGGACCGACTTCATGAAACAGAGTGAGACATCTGTAAAACCCCTCAAATATCTCAAAATTTGCTTCACTTCTTTCCAATATTGCTTTTCCGAATTACTCATATATCTACTAGTCATTCCCACTGCGCAATGTCAGATCGAGTACAAACCTTATCATACACGAGACTCCCGATTACACATTCATAAGGAAGTCTATCCATATTTGGAAATCCCATTTGCACAAACTTAGAGAGAAAATGGAACATATGGCACAATTTGGACCAAAATTACTCTCTCTTTTTATATAAAAATAGTAATTAATACTAAATATTTTTATAATTAATCAAAATAATGCATATTTTCTCGGCCGTACGATACATACCTATTCAAAATGGTACCAAAATACCAGGTAACAAATATTATAAAAAGTCGTAACAAATGAACAAAAAAATACATAACAAATAATCATAAAAGACGCGCAATAGATTAACAATTAAATTCGTAACGATCATAAACCGCGTACCTTAATCGTAAAGATACATAACTTTAATTTTTTTACAGTACAACTTATTGTAAAAAAAGATGGCCACAGATTTGAAAATCTAAAACATCGATCATAAGGGTGGAAAAATAAAAGTGGATTAGAGCAATCAAAAAGTCTCTGAAAATGGATCAAATTTTGTTTTTTTGAATTTAAAATTAATGGTCATGATTCATTTTGATTATTAGAACTATAAATACAAATGAATCATAACCATTGATTCTGAATTGGAGAAAACTTTCTTGGTCTATTTTTAGGGACAGTAGACTTTTCCAAATATTTGACGTGTTAATATGCAAAGATAACGTTCACGTAAAAACTGGAAAAGATTGAGTAGAGGTGACTTTAATCCAAGTCACTTTTAAATTTCTTTATTCATTAAGTAATATTTTATTTTTATTTTGTAAATTGGACACACAACTGTAATAAATTGCCCCAAGCATAAAGCACACTCAACTAGAATTAAAAAAATTTCATTTTAAAATTGTTAATTTCGTGAACCACCACCCAATATGTATAAATCTGTACACGAAAATGTTGAAAAGGGTAAAATTTCAACAAAACTTTTACAATTAACATTCATATAATTTTATGCATATCAAGGTGTTTTCAAAAAATTAACCTCCGAAAAAAGGGTAGTCGTTAGCAGTTTTTTACTATTTATACAAAATTATTTCTTAGGCAAATAAATCAAAACATGGTCTGTTTTGACTTATTTTTCGTCTTTATTGAACTCTTTTTAGTTTTTGGACATAATTTTTAAATTTTTTTAAATTTTTTTTATCGAGACGAACTAATAATTAATAAAAAAATTAATGAAAAAATAACAACTACGAAAAGAAATTTGAATAAACTAAAAAATATTTAATTTAAACAAATTAAGCCTAGAGATGATACCAATGAAAGTGATTAAAATTTACACGTTTTGCGATTATTTTATTTAAGATTGCGTATAGTGGTACTGCTGTAGATTGCTTACGATTTTTTTTAGTTGCATACAATAATCCCATATGGAAATGGGAGAATTACCGTTCAGTGACTTTGATCAAGAAAATTTCTAAAAGGATGGTCCAATGTATCCAAATTACCAAATACATGGTGGAAAGGAAAAGTTATGATAGAGACATGATGGTAGGACAAACACCTAGACTCCTCCACGTGCTACCCCTTGAATGGATGGTAGGACAAACTAAAAGATATACACTATTATGGGCTCCATACTAGTGAAAGTGGCTAAGAATATCTTACTAATTAAATAATTAACGTACGTTTTCCAAGTCATTGAACCCTTTATTGATGGATCTTTGGCGCTATTTATAACAAGTGCGGAGCTAGAAATAAAATTCGGGGGTGGCAAAATTTAAAGATGTATATGTTCTAAGTTAATCGTCTATAACACCAAAATTTTTTTGACATGTTATAAGGTTAATTTTATCCAAAAATCAAATCAAAATATATATATCCTCTAAATAAGAAAAAAATACGGTATGACCACCTAATTAATATTCAAAAATCGACACTCAATAATTAAAAACACATAACAAACACTCGGTGATAAAAAATGGAGCTCTTACATCACATTTTTTTCTTGACAAGCATCACAACAACAATAAAATTGATGCGTGATCTTGGGAACCACCACATATTGTTCCAATACTATTCATCACCATATATTCAATTATGTGAGACATAATACTAAATATAAGAACACTCACATGAATGTGTAGTGATTGAAGATATTAAAACACCACGGGGTGTTCCAATACTACTAAATAATTAATCTTGATATAATAATTAAAACAAAAAATTTAAAAAAAAAATTGGAGTTTTGAAAATGGGGGGTGACATGTGCCACTCCCCCCCTCAATATACCTCCGCCCCTGATTTATAAGGATAAATAGAGTGTCTCGATGAATGCACTCGAGTGTGTTTTTTACATTCATCGTCTTCGATCGTGGGCTGATTTGACACATTACATGATTGATTTGTGTGCTTGTGTTGGTTGGTCGGTGGTGTCAACCAGGATGTCTCTTGGTTCGATATGGTCTCATTCGAGACCGTCATCAAGAGACAATGAGCACAAGGCAGTAGGTTCCAAATCAACTTGTCATTCGAGAAAGGGATTTTTATCAAAGACAGTATTTAGCCGATAAGGTTATTGTCCGAGATTATAAAACGAGTCTTACTCCTCGAATCGGTCCCTAATTGGTGCTTAGATTTTACTCAATTTGTTATGAGATTTATTCACCTCTCACGTCTATATTTAATGTTAAATCGAATTCAATAAAGTTTTCCGTGCTCGTGTGCATAGTATAAGTACCACTTTTTTTTTTTTTTTGTGTGTGTGTATAAGCTCAAGAGATCAATATTTTTTTAGACCAATATTAGACAAACATCTAAATTTTTTATTCCTGATTAAATTTTAATGATCCGAACTGTTCAACGTGTTTAAAACATATTTTTAAGAGTACCCACGAGAAATCAGCTCAAAATATTACCGGAAAGAACTTTATTCAAGTAGTGGTTCAAACTGCTGACATGAACTGTCTTATGAATCACTATTTAGATCAAACTCTTTTCGGTAATATTTTGAAATGATTTCTCCTTAAAAATATGTTTTAAATACATTGAACGATTCGGATCATTAAAATTTAATCAGGAATGAAAAATTTGAATATTAATATAAAAAAGTGTTGGTCTCTTAAGTCTTTCCCTATATATATGTACATATGTATGTATGTCATGTCATGTTTGAAATAAAGAAAGAAAGAAAATTCATGATTTGTTACGCTATTATTTGCTCACGAAACTTATTTTCTCTTCTTCTACACCATAGGAAGTAAACTATGAAAGTAGGTGGGCGGCCACAAAATAACCTTACTTCGGAGTTATAACACGGCTCGTTGATATCTTTTAAAATATCATCTTCTCAATCAGAATCGTTCATTTTATAAAGTTTATTGAAGATTACACTTATGAAAAAAATTCGGGTTAATCAACAATACTAATCTGATGATCGAAAAAGATATTTTTTATTAATTCAATCTCTGAATTTACACTAACTATTCATTTTAAAAGAATATTACTATCTGTTAATATGAATGTTAACACTGGATCAATTTACTTCTTATAAAAAGTAAAGTGATTGAGAACCTTTATTAAATGAACAAATAAAATTATAATAATACGTTTCAAAGGACGTTACCAATTGCACTACAACCCTCACAGTGCAATGCAGTCAGTGCGTTTGTAGTACGGGATCCAGGTCCAAATAGAGACTTAGGATATAACCAACAAAGGAGCGAGCAACACTAGAAAAGATTGCAACCAAAGTTATCAATCCTGTCCTTCACCGTTAGGTACCGGATGGTACATTTTGTACCGTAGCCATATCGAGACACATTGGAGTCCGTTCTGCTCCGACTAAGCTATCAGCTATTCTAGGCTGGTTCGGTCAGTTCCAGCCTACCGAATCTCGATCGAGACGTTTTTTTTTCCTAATTTTTTTTTTTGTAATTACAGCAAAATTAAAGTCTAAAAATGTAAATAGGGAAATTAAATGTTATGTTGTCGTAGACTACACTTTTTCTCTCAAAATCTTACGACTTTGTCAATCTCGTGCCCCATCGACAAGGAAATCAGACATTATATACATCACCATAATATTGTCTGACCAATCAAAAGCCAATGAGAAAAACAGCGCTTTTTCCCTTCTTGTTTAATTCAATTTGGTTGCAACAGTTTTGAGATATTTTCAATCAGGCCCTTCCCTCATTTATAATTTTGCCTAACTTTATTTTTTGTATCTTATTTTTCTTGTTTGCATTTCATACTTTGTGTTAAATCTTATTAAATTATAAATTCGTTGCAATGAGAGAAATTAAAAAAATAATAAAATAACCTTGAAAAATTAGAAATACACACAGAAAATAGTTTTAAAAATTGTATGTTTTGAATTATTTTTGTATTTTATTTTTAAAGTTTTTGAGTATATACTTTTTATCTTATTTTTTAGGAGATGAAAAATAACCCACAAAATTTTGATATAAGATAAACAAAGGCATTTTTTTTTTTTTTGCATAAAAGCAAAAAAATAATTAAAAAAAGTTAGACCAAATTAATGCACGTTCTTTATTTTATAGTACTGTTTACTATTTATGTACGTCATTTAAAATTTTATTTTAAGTTCAGTCACAAACATAATATTTCTTAAGATATAAAAACCATTGCGTAATATTGGAAGAATATATATATAGAAATCTGTACAAAAGTGTTAAATAGGTACATGCTAAAAGTTAAAAAAGCTAGTCATAGGCTATATTAATGGATCCATTTGGCCTGTGGTTATTATTGGATTATTCACTGTTTAGTTTTTTGTCTTTATTTAAATTTTTTTTTAATTTTTTGTTTTTTATCAATTTTTTGATGATTATTGGTTCGTCTCGACAAGAGCTTTCAAAAAAGTTATCAATCATCGGCTAAACTTGAAAAAAGTTCAGAAAAGACAAAAAATAAGTCAAAACCAACGTCCGTGTTGGCTTATTTTCGTCTTTAGTGACCTTTTTTTAACTTTTGGACATAATTTTATACTTTTTAGATTCCTTCCGTCGATACGAACCAATAATCCACGAAAAAACGACATAAAAATAACAAATACAAAAAAAATTTGAATAAAGACAAAAAACTAGCCAAAAATTTTTTTTTGGCCAAATAGGGCCAATGTGCACGTGCACCCTCAGATGTGTTATGCATCAAAATAATATCGTTTTGTGATTTAAAAATTGGCCAAAATTTATTTGGAAACTGTCAAACTTTTTGGGTAGTTTTTTTACTATTAAAAATGTATTTTTTAGTGCACATCACACAGTAGAGTCCCTGTATCCGACTAGTTTTGGCCTAAATTTTTTATTTTAAATTTTTGGTGATTTTGCAACTTATTTTTATGAATTAGTGAATTACTAATTCAGAAAAATGAAAAATAAAATTCAAACTTTAAAAAAATGGAAAAAAAAATCTTGTACAAAATTGGAGTTTATGGTATGAAAAGAGTGTTCAAAATTGGACGAAGTCAACAAACTATTCCCTTGTCTCGTAGCTAATCCCTTTATAAGGAGTATAAATTGGGAAAAATTATGAAACAGTGCCGTGGATTTAAAATAATTTCTCCAATCATTGCTCACGATTTTGAAATTATCAAAATATGATCTCGAGAAAAATATTCTTAAAATATGGCGACTATACACATTTATGAATTGCACTCTAGAACAAAATGACTTGCGAACCACACCATAGTGAAACGACGACTTATGTGCTACTGTTTGGTAATTCTCTCTATCGTGCAAATCGTTTACTTTCATGATACAAGTAACTCTTTTTCATAGTGCAAGTCAATCTTTTTAAAAGGATATTATGGTTATAAAATATATATGGTCACTATATTTAAAAAATTACTTTTCTAAAAATTATATTTTGATAATTTTAAAATTATAAATTATAATTGTAAAAATTATTTTCAGTCTACGCTACTGTTTTGTAATTCTCCTTATAAAATATTCCCCATTGCTGGCGTGACATTACCGTTCTAGTCTAATCAGTGCAAATCATTCATTCTAATATGAACCACAATTATTGGAGTTGTGCAATATTTCTCTTCAACCCAATTGAAGTTAATCTCAAAAATTGCCTCAAATTTTGATTTCTCTACCTCTGTTTTATTTTTTTATTTTTTATTTTTTATATCGAAATTATGGACGAGAATTGTGAATTAAACTTATAGCAAATACTTTTACGAATTCAACTTTTGTTAAAAATATCTTTTTTAAAAGTACTATTCTTTTCGGGAAGATTTTTTTTAACAAATTTGAACCGTTAGTTGTTCAGATGAACTATCAAGATTGAACTGATTCCTTTTGTGCAGGTGTGAACTGTAGAAAAATCGGGTTCAAAAAAAAAAAAAAAGTCCTCCATGTACAAAAAACCAAAAAAAAACCAAAAAATCCCAAGGTTTAACATTTTTCCATTTATTAAAGATGTGAGTTCTTGAGATTGTACGTGCATTACGGAGTCATGCTATTCGCAAAGAACCCCACAGAGAATCGCACAAGGATCACATGGAGGGGATAAGAAAAGAAGAACCTTTTTTCAAGCAAAGAAAGACTCCCGCCATATAATTCTTGCGCAATTCCCTACGTTGTTCCTTGCGAATAGCATTTCTCTGCATTACGTGTGAATAAGTACAACCTTTTGTATCCATAATAACAGGAGTGCTAATTATCACAGATTTTAATAAATTTGGGTTTCAAATGAAATAAACAAAACTACGAGGACTTGCAGTGATACGAAGGTCAAACTCTGGAATTTTCAACTCTTTTGAGCGCCGGAATATTTAATACAATAATAACAGCAAGAACAAACGTTATTGCCATTGGAGGCTCGGAACATCTCTAGTACCCTCTCTCTTTCTCTACCCCCGGCATTTTTGGACCCAATTATTAGCGAGATCAACCCTCTCAGGTAAGGTTCTTACTTTTTGCACTCCTTCCCACTATCATTACTATACGATCCTCCTCCGTTGCGTTGGAATTTCAGACTTCTGATTCGATATTCTACGCTGGATTAACCTGAAAGTATAATGGGTACTTGATTCCATTATTTTAATCGAAACCAATTTAAGATATATATGTATATACATACTTATCTATATGAGTGATTGGTTTTCAAGATGTTCTGCTGTTTTGCTTTGAAGTTTAGTGTTTTGTGTTTTGCTCACAATTTGGTGAATTTCTGAGGAGAATTATTCTTACCAGTGGGCTCTGTGTGGTTGTATGTTCAACATCGGTATTGAAGAAAACTTTTCAGATGTTGTTTGTGGAAATAACACTCAAATCATTTTTATATCTTATTCGTATTTAAAAGGAAAATGATTATCTAAAGTCTAAAATTTGAATGTACCTGTTTCATGCTTTTTCAAGCCAAGAGTTTTGTGTGAAAAATTCCTGGAAAACAAGTTTTGAAGAACGGGAAACCAAACAAGTTTCTCAAAGTTGTTGCAAAACTGATACTCTCCGTCCCATATTTGCTAGGCTCATGTGGGAAACTCATTTAAGGGACCTAATGCGTGTCTCTTTTGAAAGTTTGATTAAATTTCCAAGAGGACCCATTATTTTGTTCTTTTAAAATTAATTTTAGTCATTTATTAAAGATTAGCTTATGGAAATCAAACACTTTTTTCCTTGAGTTTTCAAAGAGGACATTCATTTTGGTACATCCCAAAATAAAATATGGGTCCAACAATATGGGATAATAGGAGTGTACTAATTTTAGGTGGTTGAACTGACTGATTCCTAGACTGGAACCAAATAGCTTGTGTTTCTTTGGCTTTAAGAAAATTTGTTGTGATACCAACTTTAGTTGATTGAAGTGATTGTGAGTACGTTGAACTCTGGTTATAAAACCAGCACTGACAATACCTGTATTACTGTTTGGAAATGTAGGGCAATCTTTTTATCATTTAAAATCATCGTAGGATTTTGTTATATTTATGTGGTTAATGTATGGGTACAGTTAATTGAGAAATCCTCATTACTTTGTTTGGTTGATTATGGAAAGAATGGAATAATTGGAAGTGAGGGTTTCACTCGTTATACTAGTAAATTACATCTCTCTTCTTGGCAACTCATTATGAACATAATCATTGCGACTCTCCTTGTCTTTATATAAGATGGTTGATCTTCTTCGTTTATTGAATTGCAGTTTAGGTACAATGTTGGTAAATATTTCTGATGAAGGAGAGGGAGAACACGCTTCAAATTCTTGTGGAGATAAGGTAGGCCGTGTACTTGATTACATAATTCTGTTGTTTTTCTTTTTCCTCTTCTTTAGTTTTGTACCGTACTGATGTTCCTTCTAAACTTTAAAGTTGCTTATGTGATTTGATTTCATCAGTTTTTTTGTGCCTGTCTTCTGAAGTTTCTGGCAGTTTTGCAATGTGGCCGGCAACATATCCTATTCACCTTGTTTACTTTTTCCAGCACAGTTATGGAAACTT
This sequence comes from Arctostaphylos glauca, assembly GCA_019985065.2. Lineage (NCBI taxonomy): Eukaryota > Viridiplantae > Streptophyta > Magnoliopsida > Ericales > Ericaceae > Arctostaphylos > Arctostaphylos glauca. The sequence continues at coordinate 7,583,914 of JAHSPW020000005.1, forward strand.
TTCAACATGAGTTCTAATTGGAACCAAAGGTTCTTGCATATTTAGATGTGTATTCACTTTTAATGACATCTGAAGTTAGTTTTATTTTGACAACCAGGTACACCGGTGACATACATCCCACAAAAGTATTGTTTTGGATTTTCAAGTTAATTCTCAAAGTTTTCGCAACTCAAGTGTGGGGGGCACTTTCCCCTACTATAGGAAGTATGTTAAAGGATAGAGACTTGAGCATGATCCATAATTTAAGTGAATATAATAGACAACCTAGTATTTTGTTGGAAGTCATTGTTATCTGTATGGCTTCATACCATAGTTGGTGTTACTTTACATGGAAATCTTGTCTACTATTTTCCTAAATGTACTTGTATTCTTTGTGTTACATGGAAAATGGTACAATTGTCAAGAGCAGGGTAGTGTTTATTTGTCAGATTCGACTAATTCTCATGTGTCTCTATACAAGGGACACGGCCAAGATTTTTTGTTTCTTATCTTTTCTTAATATATTTCCTAGCTTAAAATGGTGCTTACTAGAAGCCATAGAGAATTTCTTTCTTAATAACGTGATTTGTACATAGTTATCTATAGTAAAATTGAATCACAAAATAAGGTTACGCAATCCCATACGCTTATCCAAGTGTTGAGTATAAAGTGTCAAACTGATACTTCATATACATTTGGGAAAGAGTACATGTCATATAATTTGTAATGAATGTGACTGAAGTGTAGCATCCATGCAAAATGGAGAAAGTAAAATAGTATCACGTGGCTTTTTAGGGAAATTGGAAAGTGTCTCAATCTTAAATTAGTTTCTTTGTTGGTTAGAGCACAGCAGATACTGAACCTTTACTGCTTCTGAGATTTCTGAGGACATTCGATATGCATAGATTTGTTGCTTTGGTTCAATTCTTATCTTTACTGCTACAATGCTTGCAGATTATGGTTGACCCTGCAAAGCCTGCAACTCTGACTTGGCAGCGAAAACTAAACAGCGAGGAAAATGTCCTTTCAAGCTTTTCTCTAAGTTTGCTAGAGATACTTCACATGGTATGCTTATAATTATATGTTTAGTCCAGTATCTCGCAGGCATTACATATTCGTTTCAAATTAGCTTTTGGAGAAAAACAAGTATGTGATTCAGTCTAAACACATTAACGCTCTTTAGAAGGAAGTTTATTCTCTTTTGGAGGATGCAAATTGCAATAATGCTGTTTGAGAAGTATTTGGAGGATGTCTTAACTCTTAAGCAAAAGCCATGCTCGATGCCCCCTAAAGATATATTAGACCTCTACGTTAAATGATTCTACATCCATATGTATGTGAGATTCTAAGGGTAGTGCAAACATTAGTGTTTATCTAGAAATTGGTATATTTCTGACAAACCATAAATGTCCAACTTGCTGAGTCAGTTTCCATTTTTACTAAATTTTAGGTACCCTAAAATATAAGCTTAAACCTGCTGCCTGAGTTGGTTTCACTTTGAAAACTTAATTTTATGTCACTTCAAATGAGTGGTGATATTTGTAAACAGATGTTTACTTATGTTGGTACTTGATAGCATTCCAGTCTTCCACACCAGTCATTATACCACAAAACCTAGAACTTAAACCGCTTGCCAATGTGGAATTCTAACATATGCATGACAAATGTGCTCTAGCATGCTTGCTGAATCCAAAGTAACATTATTGGTACATCAGAAGTGCAAGGTGGATAACTTAGTGTTAGCACCTATAGGGTTATAGGGTCCTTCTGTCGGTCTTATTCTCTCAGTGAGTTGCTCTTTGAACTTTTCTTACTTATAGCATCTCTTTTTGGCTTTTTTAAGCTTCCAATAGGTTACCGGTTATGGCGTCATATCCGTGAAGAAGATGCCAAAGGAAAGGTAGTCCTCTTTTAGCGAAAACTCTCCTAGTGAATTTGATGGGTGGTTGGTTGTGGAAAGAGAACTAACTAACTTTTGCCTCTTGTGCATGTCGTAGGGGGTACTTATGAATCCTTTTAAGAAGCGTCCTATCTCATCATGCCATGGGGTTCCACTTGGTGGTATGGGGTAAGTCAATCTTCTTCAGCAGTCTAAAGTTAGGTTACTCTCCCAAAGATGGAGGATTCAGTGCTCTTTACATTTATTCAGCAGTGACTAAAACAACTTGTACTTCTATAAAGTGATTTGCATTGCTCATATTTGGAAGCTAGCGTTTGAAAGCACTGGTCTCCACAAAAGAATTGAATAGGGAAACCAAAAAAGTTAAGTTTTTGTTATGAAGAGTCTAATGGGGAAAAAATATGGGATGAATGTAAGTTTGTCTTACAAAGCTTAACGATATCCCCTACTACTACTCTTTATTATAATTACTTTACAGCCATAATATTTTGACTGGTACTGACTGCTGACACAGTGAGAAAATATTAATCAGCTCAGAGATAAGTATAGCAAGTTGACAAGTTCTCACATCAAAGCGGTTCCCCATTTTAAAATGTACGAGGCTACCGTGCTTTACTAATTGGGACCACCTTGGGATGCAACACTTTGTGTTCACATCCGCAACACAGATTAGGCATCAGATATTCTGCTGGCTTACGTGAAGGCAGATTGTACACCCATTATTTGCTTCCCTAATCAAGGCATATTTTTGGGTCAGAGTTGACAGAACTCCTTCATATTTACCAATTTGAACCTGTTTCACATTTTTTACTTCTTCACTGTTGCTCAACATGCATTGCTCACACACACACAACAAGTGCTATCTCCGTTGTTGAGAAAAGAAAAACTGATTTCAGCGCAGGAAGCATTGAAAGAAACTACAAAGGAGAATTTCAGCGCTGGCAATTATTCCCTAGAATGTGTGAAGACAAACCAGTTTTAGCAAATCAATTTTCTGTAAGTTCAATGCTTTTCTTCTGAAGGTGTTATCACCATATTCTAATATAATCAGATATGCTATCCATGTTTTTTACTTTAATCAACTGTTGAGAGTCTTGAGACTTAATTTGTCACCAACCTTTCTCTTCGAATTCCTTTGGTTCCTGCTTTTCAAAGTTTGTCTAAGGATTATTACACCTCACCATTATAAATAAGCGGTAGTGGCAGGTAACTAGTGAAGTAAATAAATACAACAATATTTATTAGGTAGCAGCAATTAGGGACAAGATGATAGAAAGTCAGTTTTGATGTCTGATAATAGTGACATAATACAGAAAAAAATTAAATGGAATAAAAAAACCAGATGGTTCAGTCATGCAAAAAAGGGCATGCCCATTAGAGAAAGGCCTTGTGACGCTTTTTTTGAAATGGTGCCTAGATGAGGCCTTGTTGTATCTTTGGTCTTTTATTCAGGCTAGAAACTTTGAAAACTTCTTTGGGTTCTTAAGATCCGACGCTCCTATTTCTCTGATATGCTATTTTTAAATGTGCTGTTAAAAGGTGTAAGAGTAGTATTTAGTCTTAGGGGGTGTTTGGGAGCATATTTTTTAGCTTTTCATTTTTGGCTTTTTAGCTTTTTGGATTATGGCCAGAATGAGTTTTGAATTTGGGAGGAGTGTTTGGAAAAAATGTGTAGAATGCATTTTGCAAAAGTAGTAGAATGAAAATGTAAAAAGGAGCTCTAGACCTTCTTTTGAATTTTTGCTCATAAAGTCCAAAATAGAGAATGAGTTTTGCAGAACTCATTTTGGGAATGTGGCTCCCAAATAGTTAAAATCCAAAAAATAGGGATGGAAAAATACAAAAAAGAGGCTCCCAAACACCCCCTTTAATCCCACATCGGGTAGTTAAATCTTGTAATATGTCTCTTCATAATACAAATGAAGTTTATCAGTGTTACGATTAAGTGAGAACCCTGTACACTTTTCCCTCTTTCTAATTACATGGAATCAGAGCCAAAACCAACCCAAACCGTAACCACCCAACCCTAGCTATCAACCCAAATCCTAGCCGCCACCAGCCATACGCCTTTGGCGAGGCTCGCCGGAGTTCGTCCAGACTAGATCTGTCTTCTTTGTCTCTGGATCTGTCTTTTTTCCATCTATGTAAGATGGATCTGTTCGTTCCTCATCTGATTATTAGTTTATGTTATGATTGATTCGTGGACGGAGTTTGGTTACTACTAAATATGTGCTTCCTACTACTGTTGATGGCCTTGGTAATGTGTTGGTAGTTGTTGTTACAACAACTAGTTGCTTTTATTGGTTCTATTTTGGGTTGGTATTTCTTCACTAAAATGTCTGTGACGGATTCGGATTTTGGTTCTAGTCCTACTATTACTACTAGCACGATTCATCCTTCTTGGTTTCGGGAGAGGTCATCTATTACCTACATACCATTGAATGAGAGGAATTATGTTGTATGGGCTAAAGCAGTTGAGAGTTATTATCTTGGTGAATCCCAATATCACTATTTGACCGGTGAGCCTCCTGCATCAACTGCTTCTGGACATTCAATATGGGTAGCTGAGGATGCCCGTATTCAATCTGAGTTATGGAACATATTGCTAGCTCATTGGTCTTCTTATCCACGGCCAAACAAGTATGGACACAGGCTCAAGAGATGTATTCTGGTGTCAACAATTTCCGTCGCAAATATGATCTTCATCAGTTATTCTTTTTTATTCCCATGGTGATTTATCTTTGAAGGCCTATTATGCCAAATTTCGGGGTATTTGTGAGGATCTTAATATTTGTGAGCCGATTTTAACTGATATTTAGGTAATGCGACGTGAGCGCTATAAAACTCACCTTGTTGCCAAAGGCTACACCCAAACCTATAGTGTTGACTATTTCGAGACGTTTTCACCCGTTGCCAAACTTGGTTCTGTTCGGGTACTTATTTCTCTTGCTGCGAATCTTGGTTGGCCATTGTTTCAGTTCGATGTCAAAAATGCCTACCTCCATGGGCATTTCTATGAGGAAATTAACATGGAGCAACTACTTGAGTTTGTTGGGGAGTGTAACCAAGTTTGTCATCTTTGCAAAGCACTATATGGACTTAAGTAATCTCCTAGAGCTTGGTTTGAGAAATTTAGTGATGCAGTTTTAAAATTTGGCATGCATCGTAGTCCGTCGGATCATTCTGTTTTCTCTCACATCTAATCGCGGGAAAGTATTATTGATTGTCTGTGTGGATGACATTATCATTACCAGTGATGACCAGCGAGGTATTGATAAACTCAAATTCTTCTTACATGAGCAGTTCCATACCAAGGATTTGGGAAAACTACGGTACTTCTTAGGTATCAAAGTGGCGCGATCCGAGGAAGGTATTAACTTATCACAAAGGAAGTATGGTGTTGGATATTCTTGAGTATACCGGTTTGTTGGGAACTAAGCCTATTGAGACTCTTATGGATCCCAATGCCAAATTGTGTGTTGACCAGGGGGAGTTACTTTCCAATCCTGATCAGTATCCCTGGTTGGTTGGTAAGCTAAATTACCTTACCATTACACGTACGGATATCTCGTTTGCAGTTATTGTGGTGAGCCAGTTTATGTCTTCTCCCCGTCATCCACATTGGGCAGCGGTCCTCCGAATTATGAAGTATCTTAAGTCACATCTGGGACGTGGTTTGTTTTACCAAGCTAGTGGACATTTACGGGTTGAGGCGTTCAGTAATTCTGATTGGGCTGGAGGACCATCTGATGGGAGGTCCACTACTGGATATTGTGTCTTTCTGGGTGAAAATCTTGTCAATTGAAAAAGTAAGAAGCAGGCAGTGGTCTCCCAGTCTAGTGCAGAAGTAGAGTATAGAGCAACACACACATGTGAGATTGTATGGTTGTGATATTTTCTCTAGGAGATGGGATTCAGTGTACAGTTGCCTATGCCTCTATACTGTGATAACCAAGTTGTTATTCACATTTCATCGAATCCGATTTTTCATGAGAGGACCAAGCATATTGAAATTGATTGTCATCTACTGCGCGAGAAATTAATAGGTGGTGTGATAGCTACTCCATTCGTGTGTACGGGTGCTCAATTAGTTGATATGTTTACTAAGTCATTGTCCAAGCCACGATCAAAGTTGTTATGTAACAAGCTGTGTCTCTATGGTATTTATTTTTTAGCTTGAGGAGGAATGTTAGAGTAGTATTTAGTCTTAATCCACATTGGGTAGTTAAACCTTCTAATATATTTCTTCGTAGTATAAATAAAGCTTATTAGTGTTAGGTTTAAGAGAGAACCCTATACACTTCTCCCTCTCTCCAATTACAAAAGGTTTTATTACAATTACCCATATGTTATTTGTCTCCAAATATTAAGTTCCTTAATAAGCATGTGAATTCTTCATGCAGGTTTTTGTTTCTCGCCCCAATGGCGAAAAATATTCCACTGTTCTCTCCCCAGGAAAACCTGAAGTATTCACGTATGTACCTCTGATGTTGCATCCTAGTACATTAGAGAGTGGTTTATTTTTGTGGCATAAGTCTTTCTTACATCATTTTTTGATTGATTAACAAAGTTCCCCTATCCTTGAATGAACAGAGAAAGTTCAGCATCTGGGATTGGATCCTGGGACTGGAACCTGAAGGGGAATAGTTCTACATATCATGGATTGTATCCTAGGGCGTGGACGGTATACGAAGGTACTGTATATGAATAACTGTTTTTTTCTCTTTTCTAGTTTATTCGCGATGAATATGGGTAATGTGACTTGTACATGGTCATCCCTTCTATAAATGTAGGTGAACCAGATCCATTGCTTAGGATAGTTTGTCGTCAGATTTCTCCTTTTATCCCCCACAACTACAAGGAGAGCAGCTTTCCCGTGGCAGTTTTTACTTTCACGGTATGAAAGGGTTCTTATCGCAACTTATTTTTTCAACAGCAGATTTTACACCAGTTGTCTTGATATAAAAAGGATGTTTTTCTATTATATTCAGCTGTTTAATCTGGGAAAGACTGCTGCAGATGTCACCCTTCTTTTCACATGGGCAGTTAAGTTCCTATATGTTACTCGTTTCCCACCAACACATGCCCCTAATGTTATTCAAATGTTATTCAAGTGAACTACGATTCTCTGTTTAATCAATTTGTTGATTACATGTAAGGCATGAAAAATAATGAGAGTTCTTTCTATGTGCATTCAGAATTCTGTTGGTGGGGTTTCTGGTTTATCTGGTCATCACTACAATTCAAAGATTAGGTAAGAACAGAAATTAAGTTGAATTAATATGATACATATAAGAGCTTTCGCGAATGTAAGAATTTCCTTCTGGAATATTTTGTAAGTGTTGTTAAACTCTACTGTTTTCTAACTTACAAGGTCCATCGTTGTGACAGGATGAATGATGGTGTTCACAGTGTACTACTACATCACAAGCAAGTGCCACAGTTCTTGCAATTTATTACAAACACGTGGACACGATTTGACTTGTTAAATTTTTAACCCCCTGAGTATGTTGACACAGGACTGCAAATGGACTATCCCCTGTGACTTTTGCAATTGCTGCAGAAGAGACAAATGGTATTCATGTTTCAGAATGCCCTTGCTTTGTGATAGATGGAAACTCCCAGGGTATAACAGCAAAAGATATGTGGAATCAAATTAAAGAGGTTGCCTGACTTTTTCTTCTCCCCACTTTTAGGAGTGTCATACTTATATTTCAATCTCTGCCAGCCTGCCTATGTAATTTTCAAGAACTGATATTATTGAACTCCATGCTTTGCTTCTGATATCTGAATTTCCTTATACTTGTGCTCTTATGTAAATCTTTTGAAATGGAATCAAGTAGTAACAAGTAAGGCAGTATATCAGCTAAAGTTCATGTTATTCACACAAACATAATTCTTTCCTATCGTTTTAGTTAAGATGAATCTTTTGTTGCTTCTGTTGGTACTTCAATTTTCTTTTGCCCATTTGTTCAAATATAATCACTTCTAATATCTCAGATAAGTAGAATTAGGCTTGTAGGGCTAGCTGATCCCTTGCATGTCTTATCCACCTGCTCCTTTGTCTTAGCTTGCAGATAAAAGATCTATGTTTGGTATTCTATCCTTAAACACCTTTTTGAATGTGCTTGCATAAAGACAGATTGTTCTGACCTGGATGTCGGGCAATTTGCTGGATCAGCTGGCTACGTGTGACACTACCTTGTGAAAGCCTTTGGCATGATATGTATATTTCCATATAACGGCAAGATGTTTTACATTCTACTAGAATTGATATCAGTGTTAGATATTGGATCTAGGTAGGTTAAAGAGGCTTAATGCAGTCCGTATTTACATTCTAGTTTCACATCAATCAAAGGGTTTTCTCTTCCTTATCCAATAGTTATTTTCAGATGTCTGTTGATCTTTTACATGGTATTAATAAAGCAGCCAACTAAAAACCAATTGACAATAGGTGGAGAGGTCGCCCAAGCTCATATACTAGTTTCGGAGATAATAATTAACCATTGACAGACAAGCTCTAACACTCCACTGCATGTGTAATCCCTGATGTGCACATGGAAAGGTAAACAAAGAATCATGATATAGGAATTATCACCAAATAAAGTACATTTATGGTGCAAACAATCCCAAACCTCCAAAAGCTTAGCTCTCATACCATGTTAAAGCGTCTGACCTAAATGCAATTGGGTATGAGTGGAGAAGCCACCCAAACTCATACTAGTTATGGAGGTTATAATTTAGCAATGTGGGACAACCTCTAACAATTACCTTAATGCAAATAAGAACAGCACATTCTTCTATTTTTTCTGTTTGTTATTTTTTCCCCTTTTTATTTTATGATGAATTTTGCAGTCTCTGATATTTACCTCTATGGTATTAGCATGGATCATTTGATCATCTTGATTCAGCCGAAACATCGATGCCATCGGAACCAGCGTCATCTATTGGAGCAGCCATCGCTGCATCTCTCTCCGTTCCATCAGATGCATCACGTACTGTTACCTTTTCATTGGCATGGGACTGCCCTGAGGTTGACTTCGTGAGCGGAAGAAGTTATCCCAGGTGGGTGGCGAGCTGCTAGTCTGACTTAATTTCACACATTCCTTTTTTTTCTTTTTGATCAGTTAATTTCACAGATTAAAGGCTCATGTTTTGCTAAAAGACAATTTTTGTAAGCAGGCGTTACACCAGATTTTATGGTGCTCATGGTGATGCTGCGTCAAATATTGCACATGATGCTATTCTCGGTACAGTTTCCTTGTGTCCTTTCCTTGGTGATGATTGACTTAGGACTGGAAATTTTAGAATAAGCTTTGGGTTTTATTTACTGAATGAGGGTGGGGTTATGGCTCATAAAACCTGTTTAGTACCTTTGTAATTTGTTTTTCATTTTTCAGTAATCCAGCTCTTTTAAGGGAACACGATCCTTGTATCTAAAAGTTCCAACTTCAGAAAAATTACTCTTAAACTTTCAATGTAAATGCAAGCTAGAATTCATCTTCTAAAAGGAAAGGCCATAAATGAATTTACATATCTTGGCTCTCAAAATATACAAGCATTTTGGGACATCCGAAGGGGAAAAGTGGACAAAAAATATATGGGAAGGGTGGACTTCTATTTTTCCCCTTGATTCAGAGTTTGCTTTTTAAACGTTTAGTTAGTTTTGAAGTCCTCAACTTTTTGTTCCTTTCCGTTAAACACAGAGCATAGCATTTGGGAATCCAAGATAGAAGCATGGCAAAAACCTATTCTTGAAGACAAGAGGCTTCCTAAATGGTGAGTTTTGAGGTGTTTTTCAGTAGTTGCAGTTATAGTCAGAATCTGAAGTTGCTGACAATTATTTGCAGGTACCCAGTTACTCTTTTCAATGAGCTCTACTATCTTAATTCAGGAGGAACAGTTTGGACAGGTACTTCTTTAAAGATAAATCTAAACACCATCCCCTGTTGCTGGTTTCTGCCATTTTTGGGATTCCACAAAATATGTCTATTTGGAAAGTTGAAAGTACCTCTTGATATATTTCGATGTCTGAAACAAAGGATTAATGCTGGAAATAATTCCTTTAAATTGAAATTGTGGTGCATTAGTTACATATCCGGGTAAAATGTTGAAACTCCTCTGGCAATATGGGACGGGGGCAGTACTTCACATTGTGGCTGAAGTAGGATCTGAATTCATTCTTTTGGCACTATTGCAGATGGATCACCTCCAATCCATAGTGTATCAACCATTGGAGAAAGAAAGTTTTCTATTGATATGTACGGTTCAGATGCTAATAATACTCTGAGTGTGTCTCATCAGAGTAACACTTCTGTTGACATTTTTGGGAGGATGAGTTCCACGCTTGAGGAGATACACAGTCCAGTAACATCAAATTCTGCTTTTGGTACCAATCTGCTTCAAGAAGGAGAGGAGAACATCGGTCAGTTCCTCTATTATGAGGGCATTGAATATAACATGTGGAACACTTATGACGTTCACTTTTACTCATCGTTTGCCTTAGTAATGTTGTTTCCAAGAATTGAACTCAGCATCCAGAGAGATTTTGCCGCAGCTGTTATGTTGCATGATCCCAGTAAAATGAGCCTCTTGTATAATGGAAAATGGGTTTCAAAAAAGGTTCTTGGAGCCATTCCTCATGATATTGGAGTCAATGACCCATGGTTTGAACTAAACGGCTATAACCTTTATAACACAGATAGGTGGAAAGATTTGAATCCAAAATTTGTGCTGCAAGTTTACAGGGATGTGGTCGCAACAGGGGATAAAAACTTTGCAAAAGCCGTTTGGCCCTCGGTTTATGTTGCAATGGCATTTATGGACCAGTTTGATAAGGATGGCGATGGGATGATAGAAAATGAAGGGTTCCCGGATCAGACATATGATACTTGGTCTGCATCTGGAGTGAGTGCGTATACTGGTGGACTATGGGTAGCAGCTTTGCAGGCTGCCTCAGCATTGGCACGTGAAATTGGTGACAAGGGTGCTGAGGACTATTTTTGGTTTAGGTTTCAGAAGGCGAAAAAGGTGTATGAGAAGTTGTGGAATGGTTCTTACTTCAACTATGATAACAGTGGTCGAAGTGCAAGTTCATCTATTCAAGCGGATCAGTTAGCCGGACAATGGTCTGTTGCAGTGCGAATTACCTTCTTCAATATTTCTTGATAACACATTATTGAAATGATAAAGTAAATCATCTTTGGTAGGAAACTAAATGTGCTTTTTCTACATGCCTATTCTACTGGGTTCAAATTGGCATTAGTTTTTGCGAGTAAATGGAGCTTGCACTTAGCTGTGGTGTTGGGGCATGAACTAGGAAAATTCCTAAATGTTTCTAATACGATTCTGATATTACTCCGTTTCACCACTTGTACTTTACTCTGGAGTCCTCATGGTACCTTTGCATTTATCATTCGCACACGTGCACAAAAGCTTCTTTATTTGTATGCGTGGGGGGAGAGATTTATGAGAACTCATTTATATTGTGGTGATACTTTCTTTGTATAATCCTTTCGTGGAGGTTTGGAGTTTGGAAAGAAAATTATCTTTTAGTAATATATACTTATCAAGCTTGGCATTGTAGGTATGCTCGAGCATGTGGTCTTTCACCCATTGTTGATGAAGACAAGGCAAAAAGTGCCCTTGAGAAAGTATATAATTTCAATGTGTTAAAAGTGAAAGATGGGAAGCGGGGGGCTGTGAATGGGATGCTACCGAGTGGAGAAATTGACTTGTCAGCAATGCAGTCAAGAGAAATATGGCCCGGAGTTACATATGCCGTCGCTGCAACTATGCTTCATGAAGACATGGACGAAATGGCATTTCAAACTGCAAGCGGAGTTTATGAGGCCGCTTGGTCCGAAGAAGGACTTGGGTGAGTTGACCCTTCTTCTTACTTTCCGTTATTAGGGAGTAGTTATATATCTTGGCAACTTGGTCCGAAACAGACCAATTCTTCATTTTCATTTACATTTTGTGAATTTACTTTCTCAAATGGTAGAGAACTTCATTTTCATTCATGAGTAGGTTGTATACTTTAATACCCCTTCTCTGATGCTAGGAAATTGGTAACCTCTTTTATTCCCCTTTTCTTTTATTGATAAACTTTTCTTCCACTGCCTTTTTTTTAAGTTGGACTTCTTATTGAATACTGTGAAGGGCATTTTCTTTTCACTTCATTCATGATCTCATTTGACGACGAGCTAGAAATAGGTCACAAGCCTTTTTAATTCTCTCATGTACTGGGAAGTAAGAAAATAATGGAAAACTCAACCGTGCAAGTATCAAGTAGACAATTATCTTCCAGAAAAGGATAGCACTGGACCTAGTTGGCCCAACACTAGATGCGGAATGTTCCATTGCTTATTTAATACTGACAGAAAATTTTGCACGGGAGTTGCTCCAATTTCAAGGGGTAACTAAACAGCTTTTTCATTAAAATTGAAATTCATTTGTCCTACATTATCAACGCACTAGAGGAAGATATCTTCTTCTGGAGACTCTCAAGCTAGGGTACAGAGTCAACCCTAGCTCTAGATCTTCAGAATATAGGGGCTTCTCAGCTGGGTAAAAGCTTCTATAACGCTGCATTCTCCCTTTAGAGTCTATTTTGAAGGAAAATTGATACTTCTTGGCTGTGGAAGTTAATGTAAGTTTCCATTCTTCAACTATTCTTTTTCAACTCTTCAACTCTCTGTGGCTGCTGTTCTGAGTTGAGATTTTAGTTACTCTATGTTTCAGTAAGGACTGATAGTTAATGCACATGCGAATGTGAAATGTATCTTGTTGCTTAATACATCCCGTAGGGGTGTTTTTAGACTATTTGTGGTCTTTTTAGCCTTTCTGATTCTCATTTGGTTTTTTGCTGCTCTAAATTTTCTGTGGGTAAACTTTGTAATAACACAATTTTCTTACTCATTGTCAGCCAACAATTCCAAACTATCCACCTACATGTGTTCTCATTTATGCAATAATTTTTTTCTAAATTAATGCATTTCTTTTCCTTTGGCAGCCTTTCTTTTCAAACTCCAGAGGCTTGGAACGCGAATGACCAATACCGAGCTCTAGGCTATATGCGCCCTTTGGCAATATGGGCAATGCAATGGGCATTATCACAGCCAAAACATTTGAAACAGGAGATGAATTCGGAAGCAGTGGATGAATCCTTGTTGAGGAAACAGCATGCAGGATTCACAAGAGTCACTCGCCTTCTTAAGCTGCCGGAGGAATTAGGGTCTAGAAGTATTTTACAGGCGGTTCATGACTATGCATCCAAGAAGTTGGGGTTGTGAATTGAGCTTCTTGTGTGTGAGCCTGTTTGGTATTGCTTTCATTTTCCTGTTTTCATTACTCAGAAAACAGAGAAAATCATTCTTTGGAAACTGTTTTCGAAAACTGTTTTGCAACAATTTCCATTAAAAAAACCACTCTTTGGAACACCAGAAGATGTAGTCAAGTTTCTGGAAACTGTTTTCTACACAGTGAAGGAAATGTTTTGAAAATGATGAGGGTTTTGGATTTTGAAACTGTTTTCGTTTTCTTTGACAAGAAAAAGGAAACCAGGAATGTGAAAACGATGCCAACCGTTCAATAAACGCGGGCTAGTTGTATTGGCTACTGTATAGAGTTGTATTCTACTATTCAAACAGATAGAACCTGGGTGATTGTATTACAGGAAGTTTTATTCAGCATAGCCGTTAAATGCGTGTAATATATCGTGAGTTTGAATCTTGTCTTCTTTTTGCGAACTGCTATAATGTATTTTTTCCCATCATAACTGTGAAGAAATGGGGATCAAAGTACCATAATCATCAGAAAGACTTGTTTCTGATATTAGGTGGGTACTATAATGTTGAGTACATAATGGCTTTTAGCTGATGTTTTTTGTAATCTGCCAATTGAGCACAGGACCTGAATTTGTATTATATTTGTATGTGGGTTCAGGCTATAAATTCTGGAGTTGGGAATTTGTCTACTGGAAATTTCTCATAGTTTCTTTAAAAGAATTTTATCGGCAATATTTCTTCACGGTTAGGGATGTATTATCGAAAAACGAACCAACAAAAATTCTAGAGTTTTTACTATCGATTGTGAATTGTTAATTACTTAATAAATTATGGAATCACGAGTTTAGTTGTCTACAATAATGATTCAAAACTGCTGTAATAAAAACACAATTATCCTAGCGACATGCTTCATTATGATTGAATATGGAGGATCTATCGATCCATCGTGAAGTTTGTTTTGTTGTCAATTTTTTGATACGCCTTAGTACCCACAATATTCGGTATTTAACATCACTAAATATCAACCGAGTAAGAAAAAAATCACTAAATATCATAGTAACGGCAACTAAGATTTCATAGCGTTTTTCACGAGGAAGTTTTATAAGAAAAAAATTACAGTGGAAAAAATGATTCCAGTTCTTCTTTATTAAGCTTTTTCATATTGTTTGCTCTTTTACAACTTCAAAATCATGTTGGAAATATTTACTGTAAAAATGTGTTAATTTTGCTTACATAGTACATATACTTTGCCTTAAATCTTATGAGTAATTTCAACCCTAATTCATTATGATGTTGGCCTATAATAATTTAGTCAATTTTGACTTGACTTTGGATTTCAAATCATTTTCAAACCATAAATAGAAATTTGAAACAGCAGTCCTACTATATATGGCACAAGACAACACAAGTTGCACAGAATTTTGATGAAACCACCCGTATGTGTAGAATTCCCTCTCATGACCGGTAAATAACTGAAAACTGAGACCCCGCAAAATCAGTTGACTATATTCTTCTTGTTTTAGAATGACACTGTGGCCCTACAGAATCAGTTGACTATGTTTTTCTTTAAAATGACTAAAAGACCCTTTGCCACACCCAAAAAAAAAAAAAAAAAACATAGATGTACCAAGGGTGGGCAAGAATGTTCAATGTCTTTTTTTAAATATAATTAAGGCATCCGGTCAATTTGAGGTATAGCACTATCTATTGTCGATTAGTCCTTGGGACATGAAGTTAATGACCGGATAAATTTTCAATGGTCAAAATTTGATCTGTTTGAGTTTACAGTTTATCCCAACTTAGGATTGAGAATGTTCAATGTTACTGGATATAGATGCATAAGGTTAAAAACACGTACGATTATATATGTAATTGTATAAGTTAATTTAACATATCTACAATAATTTTGTAATAGTAATATTTGTTGACAAAAGTTGATATTATTTTTCACATTTTGTAAAAATATTTATGTCTGTCTACCAGAAAATCTTGCTTTTATTCCTGGTTCTAAGTTGAACGCCACGTGTCAACTACCCATTCACCCTTCTCTATAGATCTCCTATCCAATCAGACTTCCTCAATGCTCGGGCCACCAACCGCCCTCTTTCCTTCTATCCCTATATAAACTCTTCCACCCTTCCTTGAAACCCTAGTTCTTCTTTCTGTTTTTTCAAGCAAAAATATCATCAACTTCTGGTGATATATAAACAAGTGGGAATTTGGCGGTTTTCCGGCATCGGAAAACCGCTCCCCACAACAGTATATTGAGATTTTCCTGTTTTCTTTGTTTATGGTGATACCGCTGTTCTAAAACTGCCTCTCCTTCTCTCAAAACTATATTGTTTGCAGATTTTCCCCTTTTCCCAACATGGGTGATTTGTTTGGGTATTTTACATCCTTGAATGTCTTTATTTATATCAAAATGGATCAATTTATCCGAACTTCAAACCTACTTTTGGGAAAAGAGATAAATCTGTATGCATTTCAAATGACTGGAATTTTCTGACGCTGAATTGGGTTTTTTCAATACCCAAATTCGGACTTCTCAAACTCTTGTTCACACCCATTTCATTCGCAACCGAGCGAGGGAAAGGAAATGCCCGGAAAATGGCACAACGCTTTGCCAAAGCCGGGTGAATGGGTGAGGGGGAAAATTGTTGGATCCGGATCATTTGGCACGGTTCACTTGGCGATGAACAACGCCACCGGAGGACTTTTTGTGGTGAAATCAACGCGATCCGAGGCTGGACTACAGTCTCTGGAAAATGAGGCTGAAATACTTGAGAATCTGAATTCTCCCCACATTGTAAAATGCATGGGGAGAGAATTGTTGAGTGAGAAAAAGGGTGGAAATGAATTTAATCTTTTTATGGAGTACATGGCCGGGGGAAATCTATCCGATCTGATGGAGAATTTTGGTGGGAAATTGAATGAGAAAGTGATTCGTTTATACACGAAGGAGATTCTTATGGGTTTGAAGTATCTTCATGAGAGTGGAATAGTACATTGTGACCTCAAGTGCAAGAATGTGCTTCTGGGAACATGTGGAAGGGTCAAATTGGCAGATTTTGGTTGTGCAAAGAGAAAAAATGAAGCAACTCCAAATGGGTTTTATGTTGTTGGGACTCCCTTGTGGATGGCTCCTGAGATTTTGAGAAAGGAAAAGTTGGATTTTTCGGCCGATATTTGGTCGTTGGGATGCACGGTTATCGAAATGGCCACCGGCAGGCCTCCTTGGGTCGACGAAATCTCAAATCCAATAGCTGCTACAATGAAGATCGCGTGTAGCAACGAGACGCCTAAGTTTCCAAATGACTTCTCAGAGGAGGGAATTGATTTTCTGAGAAAGTGCTTGGAGAGGAACCCGCAAAAGAGGTGGGGAACCCAGGAATTGCTTAACCATCCATTTGTTTCAGGGGGAGTAAAGAAGGAGGAAGGGGCTTGCTCGCCCGCGAGTGTTTTAGACTTTGGAGGGATATGTGAGAGGGGTTATGAGTCCGATGAATCGAGCGATGGAGGTGAATTATTTGGAAACATAATTTCGATTTTATCGACTAAGTGTTTCGAAGAAAGCAGGAAAAATCCATGGAATCATCATCAGATGGAGGAGAGTGATTTTTCCTCATCAGAGAAATGGGTTACTGTTAGGTCATGTTGAAGATTAAGTTTTGTTGCATATGGTTTCAAATTGACTTTTTAGTTATAGTATGTTTAAATGGTACAGGTAGCAAGTAGAGAAAATAAAAGGATGTTTTTGACTGATGTATAAATGATTTCATTTGTATTTCTTTGATGCTTGGGTTCTCTTTTTTTTTGATAACCAAGGTATCCGGTACGGCTTGGGGACCAGGCTGGGATTGCCTGGGGGGTCCCCCCACCTAATGCCGACTAGTCCTCGAGGTCCTGAAGTTAATGACCGGGCAAACCTCCAGTGGTCCCAAAGTGTAGCTGCCGAGTTTCGAACACCGCATCTGGGGTTTACAGCTTGCGAGTCCTACCGCCCGGACAACCCCTTGGGGTTTGCTTGGGTTCTCTTATTATTATTTTTGGTTGCAAGTGGAACCTTGAGCAAGCCTCTATCTATGAATTGGGGGATGCTATAGTTTGGGGAGATACTGCTGGTGTAGTGAGGTTATCCGGTCGTTCATCTCGACAACTAAGTGTTTGAATTTAAATTAAACTACTTGCACGAATAGATAATTGTTCTCGCGAATAAATAGATAATTGTTATCGTTAATGCAATCTATTATTTTTAATAGTTCAATTTATTGAAATACTTGTCAATAAAAATACACGTTCTAAAACTATTGATCGTCGAGTTTAACAATTAAGATACGATTACCCTTTGCCGTTCAAAAATAATGAATGAGTATTGGAATGTGTTTAATTTATTGAGAAGACAGACGTATGATTCAATGTCATGTTCTTTATCAGAAGCATAACAAAATTTAAAATAAAATAAGAGGATTAATAAAATTTATCTTATCAACGCCGATGAATTTGACGGGAAATTAACAAGAGCCAATTAAGTTACAAAATACTCTTAATTAAAAGAAAAAAGATGACAAAGGTGATCGGTATGTGATACTATCTAAGACCTAACTACTCCTATTTATTATAATGAGGAAGTATAACTGCCATTGGAATCAAATGCCTTTGGTTCCATGTCCAAGTCCTAACAATTTAATAACCAACAATGTTCTTATCTTGATCGACACGTGCACTGCAAACGCATCCTCCTTGCCAGGGCTCCCTAGTAAAATAATAGGTAAAGATCACACTTGATAAATTAAAAAAATCACATTTTTTTTATAAAAGCATGATAAAAAAATAAAAGATGAGTTTTTAATCACAATTTTTAATAAAATTGTGATAATTATTATTTTTTAATAACAATTTCAATAGAACTGTCACTAGAAGAGAAAATAGGTTTTAAGATGGTAACTTTCCATAGCAAAAAGTCCTTTTACCATCCCAAATAGTTTTTGCGACGGTATCAGTGGCATTGCAACAACTACGATGGCAAAAACCTTTTTGCATCGGTAACCTACCGTCGAAATCTATTTGTGACGGGAAGAGTAATTATTTTGCGATGGTACCATAGCGATGCAAAAAAATCAAAATTATCATTTTTTTCAGGGATAAATTACAATCGCAAATTTTAATTGTATTTGCAATATGAAAATAGTTATTAGCTACAATATGGTACCGATGCAAAGATATTTAAAAATATAGCCTTTTTGTGACTATAACTGTACCATCGCAATGCTAATATTATTTGGCCGAGTTAGAACTCAATTGCAACAGTATTTCTCGTCGTAAAAAACTATTTAGTATTTATAATAAAAAAATTCCTTAAAAGTAACCACTAGTTTTAAAATATATATATATATATATATATATATATATATATATATATATTGTAAAAATTCGAGGGACAATATAACTTAACAAAATGCTCTATTCTTCGTACCAATTACATCCAAAGGTACATATTATTCGTCAAAAACAAAATATTAGCAAAAGTAAATTACCCCAATGAATAGCAGCTATCACTGTTCAAATCTCTTACAATATAACAATACTACAAAGATCTGATGAAGTCTAAAAATAAAACAAAAAAGGCCCAACGAGAACAAGCTCTTATTTTGATAAACTTTACTTATGCATCCATCTCTTTCTCAATCACCTAGAACAAGTAGACAATTGATATGGAGAAATAATTATACTGTAGACTGAATCAAGTTTTTAGTTACATTAGAATATGGCCAAGCAATATATAACAATATTTCCAATTGTGAATAAACCTCGATGAGGTCTTTCTAGTTGAGTATTAAGGTTTGTTGGTTTATATACATACACTTCGCAATAGCCTTCATTAATGGTTCTTTATCCAATTCTGATATTTGGTCCATAGTACTATGTACCCTTTACTAGTATCATATTTTGAAATACTAGAATTTTACAAGTATATATCAATTACCTAAAACAAAATATAAAGAGTAACATGATACCCATTCCTTATCATAATACAAAAGATATGATGTCTAGTTAAAAATGAAACTAATCAACTTTCTATAAAGAAACAAATGAATTATATACCTCAACCTCACTCCGTATCTCCTCCTTTACATTATCAGAGACTGATTTTCAAGATATGTATGTGAGAGGAACACGATAAGTTGTCCTTTTATTATGGTGCCATTAGTTCCCAAAGAACTAAAGTTATGATTAAACTCGATTTCTAGTTGGAGTCTCAATTTTTAATCCTCTTTTCTCTGCCTCTACCATGCTTTGTTGTAGACAAATCAGAAGGTGTTGGACACATTCGAGTTTGTAAGACAATGAAAATAACATATTTGACAAAAGTAACCAACATACGAATCAAAATTCTTTTAGATGATTTACCCAAGTTTTGTGATTCTACAATGGGAATGGGTTGAGAAGGAATAGAAGATGATGATGATGATAGCGATGGATGTTGTTGTGGTTACGGTGTTGGTTGGACTAATGGTTGTCATGGTGGTCGCAAAGTTCGCTGTTGTTGTGGCTCTTGTTGGGCCTATAAGAGCTTATTAGATATTGTTAGAGGACAACTAACCTTTTTCTTTGTGACGACACTTTGTCAATTATAAACTTATGAATAGGATAACAAGTACATCAAACTATACGAATATTCTCTTAGCATCTTAAATGAGATTATTATTGTGTGGAAGAAGCTTGAATTAGTGGCTGTGACTGAGATGATAAGTCACCAAAATCCCTAGACCACGATTTAGTATTGCGCAACACATCAGCCATAGTCTGAGAACGATCGATATCATTTCTCTTTTTCATTGAAATTTATAATAAAACCTTTAAAATGACAAAATATTTTTTATTCATGCAAGATAAGAAAAAAAGAAAGATAAATGTGATTGTGAAGAAAAAGCAAACAAAGGAAAGCAAGTAAATTATCACTATAAATTGTTGCATGATAACAACCAGTAAACATAAATTGCTGCGTGATTATAAAGTATCTAATAAAATGATTTTCAAGAATATCATTGTTAGCCCATTAGAAGGTCAATCATTGCTCCTTCTGCTACTTCCCTTACCTTCTTCATCCCAAACCACTATGTTTTCCTCTAATTGTTGGTCCATAAACGACTTGGCTTAAGGAATATTAGTTGAATGCAAATCATACAAACCTCTCAGAGACATTTTCATCACTACTTGCCAGTTCGGTTCCAAGGGATCTAGGACATACTAAACATGCTTTGCTTATGATGTCGAGATAAAAGGCTCATTAGAAGATCGATTTTCTCAATATAACGGATGGTTGAAGTTGAGTAAGGTGAATTTAAATGCATCTTCATTCTTCCCGTGGATGTTGTCAATCCAATTACATTTGAACATCTACAAACTTGATGTCATTAGTGTATCATATTTCAACAATACCCATCAAATAACCATAATAGTGATCTCACTCAAGGATTTCTGTCTTTCCTGCTAGCATAACTCTATGTATCAACCTTTAGAGCTACACCATTATTTTGAGTTGTTCGAAGATCATTCATGTCTTTCCCATGAAAACGATATCCATTTAAGTTGTAGCCTTTGGACCTCCTAGCCATGAAATGAGGACTACTAGTCGGCTCCTAGGGTTAGATGGTGGCGGTCTGACACCGCGACTTCTTTATTTAGGCAAGCACCAGGCGTCCTGATCAATCGATTGGTTGACTTACTAATTTTTATTTTAACAAATTGCGATTCTATTAGTATTATTGTAAAAAAAAAAATTAAATAAAATTTAAGATTTTATGTTTTAATTTCTTAATTTCAACTGATTTTGAACTTTGAATAATGAATTTTATTTTTAACTAGTTATTGCTACTCCTTACGTACTTTTTATTTTAATTGTTACTTTAGCCTTAACATATTTTTCGTAATCTTATGTTATTTCTTACTCAAATTTTATGAAAGTGGAGAATTTTAATATAATAGAAAATTTGACTAGTCTCTAATAAAAAATTGGCTAATTTTTAAGTGTCGACTAATTGGGTACCCTTCGTCCGCTTGACAAGCTCTGATTAATTTTTATAAAATTGAGGACGAATACCACACTTGTATGAAAAAGACACCTTATTCGAAGTCAGCCCAAACGCAGTTTCATGCTATGCAGCTTACTCCAACCCAAAAAAAGTCTAGAGGTGTAATTGGTTCGATTTGACCGAAGAACTTGAACCAGACTAATAATTTTGATTTGGAATTTTATAAATCGAAACCGAATCCAACTATTTTCGTTCGGTTCGTTTTTCGGTTTCGGTTTGGTTCCGGTCCAGTTTTGATTTAGAGATTTGTAAAGTGAAACTGAACTAAACTATTTTGGTTTGTGTTTGGTTCATTTACCGATTTTGGTCCATTTTTAGTTTGATTGGGTTTAAGCTCAAATTGAAAAAAAATATCTAAAAAACTAAGAGGCCTATTTGAAATAGGGCAAGCTAATATTGAAATTATTTTAAGAAAAACATGTAGTATCACATTCAAAATTCAAATTTAAAACCCAAATTTGAAGAATCATACTAAAATTGAACTCAATTATTCAACCAAACAAATTATGATATGTACATATTGTTGGAAAAATGGTTTGGCCAAACATAATTTTAGCTTAGTTTAAGCTAAAATAAAAGTGAATTCCACATATCTTTATGTGTGAATCTAAGTGGCAATGTGTTTACATACACATGGAGCTTAAGATTGTATATTTGGTTGAACAAAACCATTTATATGTGAATTAAAAATTGAATTCAAAGTAGGCTCCAAAGATTGGTATTTTTGGGTGAAAATAAGTGTTAGTCCCACATAGGAAAAATGTGGAACATTCATGTGGTATATATAGTTTAAAATTGCTCAAGGGTTTGGGTCCCAAGGGCACCCCACTTTTGTGGATGGGGAAGGACTTAGGTAGCATGGGCTTTGGCCCAAACTACCACACGCGCGCGCCGCCGCCGTCCGTCCGGCCGGCCCGGGTTCGGGTCATTTAGATAATATTCTTTTTGTTGGGAATTTATTTAATTAATTAAATAAGAATTTTATTTAATTAGATCCGGTTTGGCCCGTTTCGTTTCAGACCCGCGTGGCCCATTGGCTTTTGACCGTTTGGCGGTTTCTGACCGTTATGCCCAACGGATGCGTCCCTTGGGCCGAACCAATACCACTTAACCGGATCGGTTTACCCAACCGAACCAGTGCACCTATTTGGCCGAACCAGTGCAACTCTTAGCCAGACATGCACCCTTTTGCAGCCTATAAATAAAGGCTGAATCAGTCCGAATTAAAATACAATTATTTTTCAGACCCCTTGCATTCATAGCATCTTGTTCGCACTTTATTTCTGTTCTTTGAGAGAGAGTCCAGTACATTCTGGTTCGACAGACTAGTGGTTTGCAGTGCTGCTACCATTAGTGTTGATCGTTGCATCCTGGGAGACAGACGCCAAATCAACTCGTAGCACCGTAGTGAGGGCGTATTTTGTCTTAAGGAGATTGTGTCAAACACAAACCTCGATCAGTAAGTTTTCGTGTTTTGCTGTATCGCTTCCACAAATCGCTTGATCACTTCAATCGCTCCGAACACCAAGTAAGTTTCTGTCATTTTCTGTTTCCTGTCTTATTTATATTTTACAGATTATTAATAGCCTAGATAACAATCTTAAGACAAAATATAAATTTTTCTAGACTATTACAAATCTGTTCTTGACAGAATTTTATAAACAAGTTTATATTCTGGTTGTTGTAGCGACATTATTTTATTTGCTTTACATTTACAAAACGTATTTCGTTTTGTGGTTTAAGAATGTCAGAAGTGCAAGAAACTCCTACACCCGCTTCTTCTCGTACACCCACAGTGGCAGTTGCAATACCGACTGCGGTTCCTATGAATCACGGGGAGAAACCCGAGAAGTTCAATGGAACAGAGTTTAAGAGATGGCAGCAGAAGATGCTGTTCTATCTTACAACTCTTAACCTTACGAGGTTTCTCCGTGAAGAAGTTCCTACTTTGACGGACGATAATACCGATGTACAGAGTGTTGCAGCGGTAGATGCTTGGAAACATGCAGACTTTTTATGTCGGAACTATATCCTCAACGGGTTGGACAACACATTGTACAATGTTTACAGTCCACTCAAGACGGCTAAAGAACTTTGGGATTCTTTGGATAAAAAATACAAGACAGAAGATGCCGGTTCGAAGAAATTCGTGGTCGGTAAATTTCTGGACTATGTGATGAGTGACTCCAAAACGGTGATCAGTCAGGTTCAAGAAATCCAACTCATTCTGCATGATATTCATGCCGAAGGTATGTCTCTCAGTGAATCTTTTCAGGTTGCTGCAATTATTGAAAAATTGCCACCCGGTTGGCGGGATTTCAAGAACTATCTGAAACACAAGCGCAAGGAGTTGAAACTCGAAGAACTTGTAGTTCGTTTGAGGATTGAAGAGGATAACCGTGTTTCTGACAAAAAGACCGGAAAAAATTCAATGCTGGCTAAGGCTAATGTGGTGGAACAAGGAAGATCATCCAAGAAGAGGAAACATTCTGGCCAAGGTTCGAGTCAAGGCTCGAAAAGTGGAGAAAACAAGAAGTACAAGTTCCAAGGGAAGTGCTTCAAGTGTGACAAACAAGGACACCGTGCAGCGGACTGTCGTAGCAGGCCAAAGGATGGGAACGCTCGTAAGAAACCTGCACAAGCCAATGTGACCGAAGTGGAGACTCTCTCCGACAATGTTGAAGACATGCATCTTTCAGCAGTTGTCTCTGAAGTGAATCTGGTGGGATCTAATCCCAAAGAGTGGTGGGTGGACACTGGCGCTACCCGTCACATATGTTCTGATAGGAAGATGTTCACCTCTTACAACGAGGTGACCAATGGAGAGAAACTATTCATGGGTAACTCTTCTACTTCGAAAGTCGAAGGCGAAGGGAAAGTGATACTCAAGATGACTTCGGGAAAGGAACTCACTCTCAACAATGTGCTCCATGTTCCAGACATTCGTAAAAATCTAGTCTCTGGATCTTTGTTGAGCAAGAATGGGTTTAGGCTAGCATTTGAGTCTGACAAGTTTGTACTCACTAAAAGTGGGGTGTATGTAGGAAAAGGGTATATGAGCAATGGGCTTTTTAAACTAAATGTAATGACTGTTGTACCAACTTTGGCTATGAATAAAAATATCACATCTTCTGCTTATTTCGTGGAATCTTCTAATATTTGGCATGGTAGACTAGGGCATGTGAATTTTGCAACTTTAAGAAAACTAATAAGTTTGGAATGTTTGCCTAAGTTTAACATTGATCCAAATCATAAATGTGAAATTTGTGTTGAAGCGAAATTAACAAGAACTTCTTTTCAGTCTATACATAGAAATACTGAACCTCTAGACTTAGTGCATACTGATATTTGTGACTTCAAGTCAATCCAAACAAGAGGCGGTAAAAAGTATTTTATTACTTTTATCGATGATAGTACTCGGTACTGTCATGTTTACTTGCTAAGAAGCAAGGATGAAGCTTTGGAAATGTTCAAAGTCTATAAGAATGAAGTTGAAAATCAACTTAGCAAAACGATCAAGGTTGTAAGAAGCGATAGAGGTGGCGAGTATGATGCACCTTTTGGTGAATTCTGTAAAGAACATGGCATTATACATCAAACCACTGCTCCTTATTCCCCTCAACAGAATGGTATTGCTGAACGCAAAAATAGAACATTGAAAGAAATGTTTAGTGCTATGTTGATTAGTTCTGGATTATCTCAGAACATGTGGGGGGAAGCAGTGCTTTCCGCAAACTACATTCTTAATAAGATACCCCGAAAGAAAATCAATAAGACACCGTATGAATTATGGAAAGGTCGAGCACCTACCTATAAATTCTTGAAAGTGTGGGGGTGTCTAGCAAAAGTAGCAGTTCCGGTACCTAAACAAGTGAAGATAGGACCAAAAACTGTTGATTGCATATTCATAGGATATGCTGAGCATAGTAGTGCGTATAGATTTTTGATACACAACTCAGAAATTCCAGATATGCATGAAAATACTATCATTGAATCTAGGAATGCATATTTCTTTGAAGATGTATTTCCTAAAAGGCTTCGACACGAGGCTACTTCATCCAAAAGGACTATTGATGCTACGTTAAATAGTCATCAAGATGTTGAGAATGATGAAGAACCTAGACGTAGTAAAAGGGCAAGAATTTCAAAATCGTTTGGACCAGATTTTCTAACATATTTATTAGAAAATGAACCTCGGACTTTTAAGGAAGCAATGTCCAGTCCTGAAGCACCTCTATGGAAAGAGGCTGTTAACAGTGAGGTTGAATCCATTCTGCAAAATCATACATGGGAACTAGTGGATCTTCCACCAGGGAGTAAACCTCTTGGATACAAATGGATATTCAAAAGGAAGTTGAAAGCAGATGGTTCAATTGATAAATATAAGGCCAGACTTGTAGTCAAGGGTTACAGGCAGAAAGAAGGGCTTGATTACTTTGACACATACTCACCTGTAACAAGGATCACATCTATACGAATGCTTATTGCCATTGCAGCATTGTATAATCTTGAAATCCATCAGATGGATGTCAAGACTGCATTCTTGAATGGTGATCTGGACGAAGAGATATATATGGAACAGCCTGAAGGGTTTGTGGTTACAGGGAAAGAAACTAAAGTTTGTAAGCTTGTCAAATCTCTCTATGGTCTAAAACAAGCACCGAAGCAATGGCATGAGAAATTTGACAATGCAATGATGTCAAATGGATTCAAAATAAACGAGTGTGACAAATGTGTGTACATAATGCACACGAGCAAAGGTTATGTCATAGTTTGTCTTTATGTTGATGATATGCTCATCATTGGTAGTGATAATGAAATGATTAAATCTACCAAACGAATGTTGAACAAACAGTTTGACATGAAAGATATGGGTGTCGCAGATGTTATATTAGGAATGAAAATTTCTAAAACATCTGACGGATATACTTTGTCACAATCTCACTATATTGAGAAAATACTGGGTAAATTCGGCAAGTACGATGAACGTCCTGCAAGGACACCTGTAGATCCAAGTCTACACCTACCCAAGAATAAGGGTGACAGTGTATCTCAGTTAGAGTACTCTCAAATTATTGGCAGTCTAATGTACTTAATGAACTGCACACGTCCAGATATTGCGTACGCTGTGAGTAAATTAAGTAGATACACCCATAATCCTGGCAAAGATCATTGGAAGGCTATCGTTAGGGTTCTTAGATATCTAAGATACTCCGTAAACTATAGTCTACACTATACTAGATATCCTGCTGTGTTAGAAGGATATTGCGATGCCAACTGGATATCGGATACAAAGGATTCCAAATCTACTAGTGGTTACGTCTTCACCCTTGGAGGTGCAGCCGTATCTTGGAAATCTACGAAGCAAACTTGTATAGCTAGGTCAACAATGGAATCAGAGTTTATTGCTTTGGATAAAGCAGGGGAAGAAGCTGAATGGCTTCGTCAATTTCTGGAAGATATTCCGATGTGGCCGAAACCTGTGCCGGCAATATGTATCCATTGCGATAGCCAATCAGCAATTGGCAGGGCACAGAGTAATATGTATAACGGTAAGTCTAGACACATTCGTCGTAGGCACAATACTGTTAAACAACTGCTCTCAAGTGGAGTTATTTCCATCGAATATGTGAAATCAAAGGACAATATTGCGGATCCATTAACTAAAGGATTGTCCAGAGAGCAGGTGTATAATTCATCGAGGGGAATGAGACTTAAGCCTACTACTTTGGAGTCACAATAATGGACACCCAACCTACTTGACTGGAGATCCCAAGATCTAGGTTCAAAGGGACAACCAAGTTATGTGTGCACTCACCAGAGTCACTAAGGAGAATCCCTCCTCACCTATTCCTATGATGGAAAAAATATAGTGATGCTGCATCGTGAGTAAGGTTAAGCTTTTGCTTTTAATGATTCTTATATCTTGACAAAACAAGTGGAGTATAGCAGGATACTCTTAATAAGAATTACCTATATGAGTGTGAACTGGGGCCGGTTCTATGAGAATTGACAAGGCTAAATTCTCTAGAGCACTCATGAACGACCAGGTCTTGTTCAGGGCCAAAATGAACACAACCGTGAGAACCAGTTTGTGGCAGAGATATTCTGTGTGAATTCTATTGTCTTGGTTTACGTCAACGACTGAACAGTTCAAGGCATCGCGTCCACTGATTAGCTAGTAAACCCGATAGTCTTTCACAAGGGAAGGTTCAAGGTCAACAGCTACCTATCCTTTGCAGAATTTCTCTTTAATTGTACTCTCTCAGAATTTGCATATTGTTGCATTTCGTATCTTTCAATTTCATTCATGTGGGGGACTGTTGGAAAAATGGTTTGGCCAAACATAATTTTAGCTTAGTTTAAGCTAAAATAAAAGTGAATTCCACATATCTTTATGTGTGAATCTAAGTGGCAATGTGTTTACATACACATGGAGCTTAAGATTGTATATTTGGTTGAACAAAACCATTTATATGTGAATTAAAAATTGAATTCAAAGTAGGCTCCAAAGATTGGTA
The DNA here is from genome assembly GCA_019985065.2 of Arctostaphylos glauca. Classification (NCBI taxonomy): domain Eukaryota; kingdom Viridiplantae; phylum Streptophyta; class Magnoliopsida; order Ericales; family Ericaceae; genus Arctostaphylos; species Arctostaphylos glauca. The sequence goes on from JAHSPW020000005.1 coordinate 7,611,695, forward strand.
TTTTTGGGTGAAAATAAGTGTTAGTCCCACATAGGAAAAATGTGGAACATTCATGTGGTATATATAGTTTAAAATTGCTCAAGGGTTTGGGTCCCAAGGGCACCCCACTTTTGTGGATGGGGAAGGACTTAGGTAGCATGGGCTTTGGCCCAAACTACCACACACGCGCGCGCGCGTCGCCGCCGTCCGACCGGCCGGCCGGCCGTGCCGAGCCGGGCCGGGTCGGGTTCGGGTTCGGGTCATTTAGATAATATTCTTTTTGTTGGAAATTTATTTAATTAAATTAATTATTTAATTAATTAAATAAGAATTTTATTTAATTAGATCCGGTTTGGCCCGTTTCGTTTCAGACCCGCGTGGCCCATTGGCTTTTGACTGTTTGGCGGTTTCTGACCGTTATGCCCAACGGATGCGTCCCTTGGGCCGACCAATACCACTTAACCGGATCGGTTTACCCAACCGAACCAGTGCACCTATTTGGCCGAACCAGTGCAACTCTTAGCCAGAGATGCACCCTTTTGCAGCCTATAAATAAAGGCTGAATCAGTCCGAATTAAAATACAATTATTTTTCAGACCCCTTGCATTCATAGCATCTTGTTCGCACTTTATTTCTGTTCTTTGAGAGAGAGTCCAGTACATTCTGGTTCGACAGACTAGTGGTTTGCAGTGCTGCTACCATTAGTGTTGATCGTTGCATCCTGGGAGACAGACGCCAAATCAACTCGTAGCACCGTAGCGAGGGCGTATTTTGTCTTAAGGAGATTGTGTCAAACACAAACCTCGATCAGTAAGTTTTCGTGTTTTGCTGTATCGCTTCCACAAATCGCTTGATCACTTCAATCGCTCCGAACACCAAGTAAGTTTCTGTCATTTTCTGTTTCCTGTCTTATTTATATTTTACAGATTATTAATAGCCTAGATAACACATATTTGCACTGCATTGGATTCTTGCCTCCCGCCTAGCTAGGTTGTATTACAATGTGCCATCGTTTATCTTTTTCTCTTTCTTCCTCCTTACGACAAACAAACTTTCTACAAATAATGAGACCATCTTTTTTTTTTGGCTTTTCGCATGGTAAAATTAAACCCCCTAATTCTTCCATATTCGTTATGCCATTGAATCACAACCTTCTCTTACTCAAATTTCATACCGAGACATGGTATATACGTATATTTGATTAATAAACCTTTTTTAATTCATACATGGGCAATCAATGCTAGTAACGGCCTGTCGGGAAAACTTACCGGTGTTTATAAACGTTGCTAATATTTACCGGCGTATTGTAAAGGCTCCATTCATTCAATATATATATATATATATATATATATATATATATATATATATATATATATATATTTTTTTTTTATTCATTCATAGGTAACTCAACAAAGAATAAGAACAAGAAAACAAGAACATGAATAAACAACCATCAGTTAACATGCATTAATTCAATTCATTCAGTTCATAGAGACAAGAATTGATTCAATAATTTGTAGAGGAAAAATAATGATTGTTAACCCTAAATTGCGGTTTACCGGAGCATACCTCTTGTAAAATGATCGAAATCTCGTCAATGAAGATGAGCAGCAACGTTGGAGGCACCATCGATTGTAAATTTACGATTATCACCCTACAATTGCGGTTTATTTGTAAGATATGATGAGGACAAAGTTGTAAATTTACGATTATCTAATCAATTTGATATCTTCATTACTAATTGTATAGAGAGACTTGTAAACTAACCCATTTTCAGTATTAGAATAGAGCTTGTGATGGGTTCACCTATACACATACAAAATCCCTTCCTTTTTTTGTGTGTAAAGATTTAGCCCAATTTGGCCAATTTTTTGTCTTTATTTATTTACTTTTTCTTATTACATTTGCATTAAATTTTTGTAGAGAGAAATTTAAAGAACAAAAAATTATTATCAAATTTTTAAAAAAATCACTAAAGACGAAAATAATTCAAAATAAACAGATATTTTTTTGAATTATTTTATCTTTCTTGTTTTTTTTAAATTTGGTTCTTTTTTTATTTCTTTAAAATTTTAATATCAGGTTTATATTTTTCTTACTTTTCTAAAATATCACGTCAAGACGAATCAATAAACCATAAAAAAAGTGATGCAAAACTAACAAAAGTGAATTTCTTAACAAAGAGAAAAAAAATAATTGAAGAGAAAATTTAGATCTAACCTAATAGTATTAGATTTCTAATTTGATGCAAACTTTAAAAATTACGATGAAAGAAAATATATTTTTCTTCTATCAATCTATACTAATGGATATGAGTTACTCTTTGTTGGTGTGAACTTTAAAATGACGCTCCGTCATATTTTTACTTTCCAAAATAACCCTTAAAAACTTTTTCCCATCCTAATAATATAGAGATATTTACGTAAAAAAAAACTGTTCAAAAAAACTGCTAAAAAAATAGCTTGAGAAAAAAACTTGTGTAATAACTACAAAAATTATCAACAGTGTTTATATGTGCATAGTGTGATCTGTGTGTAGGGGTGACAACGGGGCGGATTGAGGGCGAGTTTGCCTATCCCTGTCTCTGATTCTCGAATTCAAACTTTGCCTCCATCCCTGTCCCATTCTCCGAACGGAGGATCGGGGATCCCCGTCCTGTTCCATTTTTTTAATAAAAAAAATCAATTACATGTTATGTAGTGCTCATAATGATCTACTGAAATTATTAACCAAATTATACCAAACAAATAAGGAAGAACGCATAGAGGGCTAGCCCAGATTAAGAACGAGGAAAACCTATAGCTGAAGCGCTGCGACAACAAATTCCATGGTAGTCGCCGATCTAATGAAACAAATCTTGCAAAAAGAAGAACCAAAACAGTAACCGAAATCTTTGATTGTTCTTTTCGCGTAGATCCTCCCTTGTGATGCCTGATGATGCTAGAATAACTAATTACACTGACAAATTTTAAATTAAAATAAAATAGTATATTTAATAATTATTTAAAAATAGATTGAAAAACGAGGCAGAGGTACTCAGAGCCTTTGGCCTATTTTCCGTTTGTTTTCAAATTTCACCTCCAAATCCAACCAAATTCTGAAAAAATTCTAGAAACTCCAATCCAAATAGGACGGAGAATGGGACGAATCGGATCAAATCGGACTAAATTGTCATCCCTGTGTGCCACGGACGCTAAATGAAATGAGAATACACTTTTTCGAAATTTTAAATTGACATTTAATAGTTTAAGATGGAACTAAAAGCAATTAATGCAACACTATCCGAAAAAATTCTGCCTCATAATTGTAGGAACCAAAGTTATCAATCTCGCATTGGCGAGCATATAAGTTTTGGGATTCGGGGGGCCTGCTGTGCAGGGTGCACAGCAGCCCCTGCTGCGCAATGAAACGGCGCTGTTTCACCATTAAACGACGTCGTTTTAATAAAGAGTTTTGCTGCCTTGTTTGGTTGATAAATCCACTCAAAACGACGTCGTTTTTAGTGGGTAAAAAAAATAAAACCCTATCTCTATCATAAGCGCCTCCCTCTTCTCTCTCACCCTCTCTCAGCCGAATCCACTGTGATCCCTCACTGCTGTCGCCGAATCACCACCGATCTCCCTCCCTCTCGCCGCCGAATCGCCGCCGTCTGCCGCGTTCCGTTGACCTCCGCATCTCCGCCGGCGTCCTCCATTCTCAGGGCTGATTTTCGGCCCTCCAAAGGTATGAAAACTCTTTTTTTTTAATAAGTAAGTATTAGAGTAGTGGAGAATATTTTAACAACTAAAATATAATATATTGGTTAAGAATCATGAAAAGATAAATCTAATACCAAATGGGGTTACCATGTGATTATATTTTGAAATTGATGCAATTGGTATACATACATAGATGGTTTTGTCCGACAAGCATATATGAATATAACCCAACATCTGAACTAGTTTCTGTTGGGTAATTTGGAAAGCTGCCAATGGTGCACCGTTTGGTGAATGATACACAGCACACGGAAAAAGACAAAGTGGAAAAAGACATGGCAACAGAACTCCCAAAAGAAACAAAGAAAGTGGAAAAAGACCAGACAATAAGAACTAGACAAATACTTTCTTTAAAAAAGCAAAGAAAAGTGTTTTTAATTGTATTAGTTTGAATGAATGGTGGAGAAAGCACTGAATACTTTTTCCATCTAAAACTCTTCCTGAGATGATTATAACCAACGCTAAGACACACTTGAGTCCATCAATCTCTGAAAATCATACAGAACCCCAAGCACAAGTCTCTGAAAAATTCCATAGTTTGATTTTTTAATTGTATTAGTTTGATTTCTTAATTGTGTTACTCCTCTCATTTTTATTTCAGATTTTGCGCGTAATTATTTTTAGAATGGAAGGAGGTGGAGTTGAGGGGTCTATAGAACATAATGAAGAATTGTTAAAGGAGTGTATACCATGTATTGGTATGGAATTTGAGTCAGAGGAAACTGCATTACAGTTCTATAATGAATATAGAAAGATTAAAGGATTTAGTATTAGAAAAGACTACCAAACAAAAAGCAGGAAGGATGGTATGACCATCAATAGAAAATTTGTTTGTAGTAAAGAGGGAGTAAGAGAAAAGGACAAACGGAATCAAACAGTAATACAGTCTAGACGAGAGACGAGAACTGGTTGTAAGGCATTTATGTACGTGTCAATTAAGCGAGATACATTGAAATGGGTTGTGACAAAGTTTAATGATATGCACAATCACATGTTGCATCTTCCTGAAACTGCTCATATGATGTCATCTCAAAGAAGATTGTGTGTGTCCCAAGGTATAAATGCTGAAATTGCCGAGTCTACTGGGTTACCTCTTAAGTTGTCTCATGATCTTATTAGTGCCCAAGCTGGGGGGAGAGATTTTGTAGGATTCATGCGAGAGGATCTAAAAAGTTATTTGCGGGTTAAAAGAGAGAGAGACTTACAATATGGTGAAGCGGGAACTTTGTTGAGACATTTTCAGAAACAAACTCTTGAGAATCCTTATTTTTTTCATGAAATGCAATTGGATGTTGATGAGATGATAACCAATATTTTTTGGGCTGACCATCAGATGATCACAGATTATGGGCTTTTCGGGGATACGTTGTCTTTTGACACGACATTTCGTACTAATAAAGAGTATCGACCATTGGCTCTTTTTACCGGCTTTAATCATTTTCGAATGACGGTGATTTTTGGTGCTGCATTGATGTATGATGAAACTACACCATCATTTGTGTGGTTATTCGAAACATTTTTGAAGGCAATGTCGGGTAAAAAACCTTTCTCCTTTTTCACCGATCAAGATCAAGCAATGGCTAATGCACTTTCTCAAGTTATGTCGGATGTCAAACACGGATTGTGTACTTTTCATCTAAACCAAAATGCAATGAAACATTTAGGGTACTTGTTTGGTGGTAGTTCAACATTTGGTAGGGATTTTAATGCTTGCATGTTTGATTACGAAGAAGAAACGGAATTAATTCAAGCTTGGAATTTGTTGATTGAAAAATTCAACTTGGAGGACAATTCATGGATGAAAAAAACTTGGGACCTTAGAGAGAAATGGGCACATGTGTACATGAAGTGGTCTTATACTGTAGAAATGAGAAGTACCCAACTTAGCGAGAGTTTGAATGCAAAATTGAAGAAACACTTGAAATCTGACCTTAATCTTGTTCAATTCTTTACCCATTTTGATCAAGTTGTTATAGAAAAACGGTACAATGAAAAAGAAGCAACATACGACTCTAGAGAAAAGTTGGTAAGAATGAAGTTTTCATGTTGTCCTATGTTACTCCATGTTGCAAAATTTTACACTCCTCCTCTCTTTGACTTGTTCCATAAAGAATTTGACATTTCTCTTAGTTGCAAAGTAAAGAAATACCATGAGCTAGGAGGAGAAATTAGATTTGTGATATGTAAGCATAGAGAAGAAATGGAGTATGTTGTGTTGGGTAATATAGAGTTTGATGAGTCGGGAGATAAAATTTGTGGAGAAGTTTGTTGTAGCTGTCGAAAATTTGAGAGTTTTGGAATTTTATGTGGTCATGCGATCAAAGTGCTTTCTCAAATGAATGTTATGGAAATTCCCGAGAAATATATACTAGGCCGATGGAGGCGAGATGCAAAGGGTTGTTCATCAAAAGGAAAAGAAGTTGTAGTGGACGGGAATGATAGAAAGTTGATAATACCAGCACGGTATAGATATCTTTGTCCTAGAATGGTAACACTAGCAGCTCGGGCATCCGAGCATGACGAAGCCTATAAGTTGGTGGAGGAAACTATTACAGATTTATGTGTAAAGGTGGATGGTATCATTCATTCGGTGCATATCCATGGTGCTTTGAGTGGTGGACCTACCATTCATTTAGACGGGATTGATCTTAATTTGAAAAGCGCAAAAGGCTTAAAAAAGAAAACGACGGACCGTGCAAGTAAAGGCTGCAAAAGACTAAAGCCTTGGCATGAGAAATTTAAGAAGAGGGGAAAAGATGTTACACGATCTCGTTTTAGTCAGGTATTAATTTTACTTTACTTTAGTAAGAATTTTTTTTAAAAAATTTATTGAGTATAATATAATTATACATATTTCACTAACCTCTTAGGTTGTTGCACCACCCGGCGACCTCATAAGTCTTCAAAATACATCTTCGGAGCAAGTATCAGTAATAAAACGAATTATTTTTATTTGACATCTGTTTCAAAATTGGTAAATAAAGTTAATTTTATTGTAATGTTTCTTTATGCAGGGCGGTGACATGCCGTATTATCCACAACCAACGCATTTATCTTTTCAAGAATCTTGTAGTCCACAACTTGTTGAGGTGCTTAGTACTTTTGAAATTCATGGTTTTTTGTATTTGATTTATTAAATCTTGAACTCATAACTTTTTCGGTATTTTTTTTAGGACACAACATTTGATCGAGCAAGATACGCTTCAAATGATCAAGCAACACATACTCCCACGGATGTTGAGTCATTCTTCGATAATGACAATTTTATTGATTTTTGTGTTAATTCACAATCACCCTTACAAAATTAATTTCCAATGTGGCATGTGAGGGATATGAATATTTTTGGATATGATGGAGGAGTTTTTGGATGAAGTGATTTAAAATTATTGGTTTTTTTTTTTTGGATGTTAAAATTTGTTGGTTTTTTTTTTTATGTTTATGTAGATTGGAGTTATTTGGATGAAGTGATTTAAAATTATTGCCTTTTTTTGATGGATTTATATGTTGGCTTTAGTTTTTATAAGTGGTTTCAATTGTTTGTGAACAGGTATTAAAAAAAAGTGTACATAACCAGCTTTGTTTGATTTAAAATTATTGCCTTTTTTTTATGGTATAAATCGTTGGCTTTAGTTTTGGATAAGTGGTTTCAATTGTTTGTGAACAGGAATTAAAAAAAAGTGTACATAAGTGGTTTCAATTGTTTGTGAACAGGGATTAAAAAAAGTGTACACAACCAATTTTGTTCTATTTTTTAGAGTTAAAACGACGTAGTTTTGATTAGATTGAATAACTCTTTTTTAGGACCAAACAAGGAAGTAAGTTAAAGGATTGAATAACATTTTAATACACAAAACGACGTAGTTTCATTGCATAGCGGGGGCTGCTGTGCGGGGGTGCACAGCAGGCCCCCCGAATCCTAAGTTTTGTTACTAGTATAGTACATATCAGTACCAGTGTATACTAGTGTACCGTTTTGAATTTATCGCTAAAATTAATACACATATTTTAAATAATATTTTTTAACAAAAAATATACTAAACATATAGAACAAAGAATTACAATATAAAAATAAGTCACCAAACATTAAAAAATAATTTTTAACCTTAATTTATGTTTAACTACCCAAAAAAGACTAATTAAATTTTTTATTTTTAAAATATGGGTCAATATGGTACAGTATCGACCGGAACGGTCCGAAACAAACCGGAATAATAGTCAGAACAATACTCCTGTAGTCCGGTTAGGGATGGGATTGATAACTTTGGTAGGAAGAACTCCGAGGATCTTCTCCGCTAGCCAAATTGTATTGAACAATAAGTCTTTTTTGGGGAGCTTTTTTGGTCCATTTTTTAAAAAAAATCAAAATTTTAAAGCTTTTGAAAAAGTTTATATTAATCGAACATCAATCTACACATAATTATGACACGTTTATTTACAATAAAAATTACTTTGAATTTAATATATCAAAATATATACTTCAAATTAATATATCTTACAATTACAATTATGACGTTTTTGACAAAATTGAAGTTAGTAATAAGTTCTGAATTTTTAGCAAAAAAAAAGTTCTGAATTTTGTCTTCTTCTTTTTGTTTATATTCTTCTCCACTTAAAATAACCTTGTATTTTTAATAATGCATCACAATTTTGTAGATTATTGGTTCGTCCTGATGAGAATTTAAATAGTAAAAAAGATATATAAATGCTTACAAAATTCAAAAAAGATAAAAAAAATTAAAGACATTGTCTGTTTGAATTATCTTCATTTTCAGTAAAAAAATTAAAAATTTTCATCATATTTTTTTAATTTTAAATTACTCTCCTCAAAATGAACTAATATTCTTAAAAAAAGGTAATGCAAATCAACTAAAAGACCAAAAAAAAAAAAATGGAAAATCATGAGCCAAATGTATTGACCACTGACAAATGTATTGACCACTGATAGGGACTTTCCTTTGAGATTCTGATAAATGTACTAATCTCTTATATTTTACAACTATTTAACAGATTTTTTTTGTCGTTAAATTTTGATAAAATTCCTTGGTATAATTGATAAAAATAAAAATGCCCCTCTTTTTATATATATATATATATATATATATATATATATATATATATATGTATGGGAATGGCTCCATAGACCAACACTTTTTTAGACCAATATTAGACCAACGTCTAAACTCTTGATTCCTGATTAAATTTTAACGATCCGAACCGTTCAATGTCTTTAAAACGTGTTTTTAAGGGTACCCGCGAAAAATCAGCTCAAAATATTACCGGAAAGGACTTGATCCAAATAGTGGTTCAAAATGCTGACAGGAACTGTTTTATGAACTAATATTTGGATCAAGTCCTTTCCGGTAATATTTTGAGCTGATTTCTCGCGGGTACCCTCAAAAACATGTTTTAAACACATTGAACGGTTCGGATTATCAAAATTTAATCGGGAACGAAGAGTTTAGACGTTGGTCTAATATTGGTCTAAAAAAGTGTTGGTTCATATAGCCTTTCCCTATATGTATATATATATATATATATATATATATATATATTATATAGGCAGAGAGAGAGGGAGAAAGAGAGATGGGGTCTATTTATGCGTGTGTGCACTGAGATATATATAATTTATATATAAACACGTATGTAATAAGAAATAAGTTGTAAAATTAAATTTTAAATGTTGAATTCAAATTAAACTTAATTTATAATTTGATCGAGTTTGAACAGGTAAATATGTATCTTATATATTAATTATTATTATTTTTATAAAATTTATATTTATCACTCAATATATATTTTTATGTTTGCATTAATATATATTTTTTACTAATGGAAGTGTGTATGCGTGTGTAGAGTCTATTTTATCAAAAAAAAAAAGTCATGACTTTTAATTTAATTTTTTTATAAGTAAACATGAAAAAAACATTGATAAAATAGGACTAAAAAAATATTTAAATAAACATCATACTAATTTAGTAAAAAATTAGACCATTTCGATTTTATATATTACACTGAACTTCCCGCTCATGTTTTTCTTTTGAGGAAAAAACATATTCTAGATCGAAATAGCTTAGGTCATTTCCAAAATTATAAATCAAATAATTTGTTATCAAGTTTTACTTCAGTCCGAAACAAATCAAATAAAAAAAATTAAGAACTTCACTATCTAAATTAGACAAAACAACCAAAGTCAATATCTAAAACTCTAATAAAAAAGAAAATTATTATTTTGGGTAAGTTACATTGACTTTTCTTTAATAGATTCATGAGATTTTTTTCTTTATATGATAGGCTATGATGTACATGTATCTTCTATTAGATAAATAAATACGAGGATAAAAAAATAACGAGATTCGTTAAGTAAAATATGATTTTTATAGAATTATAAACATAATGTGTAAGTATTAAAAATAATGAGATTCGTTAAGTATCTTCTTTGGGAGATTATTTTTGGAGGGATAAAAAATTATTTCCCTGTATTTTTATGCTCCCAAACTATACTAAACATGTCACATCAATACTTTTACCTCTCAAAAAATTATTCGCTTTCCTTTCTCCCGTCCAAACGAGCCTTTAGGAGGGAAGGTTCTGATAAAAAGGCGTAACCGTCCAGTCCTATTTTTCGGGAAGATCTGAACATTCTAGACCACTCACAGTCATCAGACTCATCGCCCACTCTCTCTCTCTCTCTCTCTCTCTTCTCTCTCTCTCCCCCCATATAAAACAACCTGGCCCACTGAATATTGAAGGATAAAATGCACTAATCTTCCCTGAGGTTTCTTACAATTACAGGAATCTCGCCTGAGGTTTTGGATAATATAATCAACTCCCCTATTTTTGAAACTATTAGATATTACTCCCAGCCGTTAGTTTTCTTAAATTTGACCATTTTGTTCTTCTTTCATTCTCACTTTCGTAATGTATTTGTCAATATTTTTTTTGGTGAAAAATTCATACTATTTTTTTCCAAATTAAAAGATTTTTGTGCATATATTTAAAATTTTATTTGCATCAATTTAAATAAGTAAATAAAAATAAATTAGCGTCAAAATTTTACAAAATAAAATTTTCTCATACGTAACTTTTTAAAAATTTGACACCAATTACAGATCTTGTTTACTTCTTTGAATTATTACAAATAATTTTTAAACATATGCACGAAAATAATTTAATATTTTGATATGAAAAACTAACATAAATTTTCATAATGAAAAAAAAAATTATAATATATGACAAAAAAATTGATTCATGCATCAAGTAAAATTTATTTATTTATATTAAATTAGGTTATTTGGATTTGCACTTTGATTAAAATTTTAAAAAATATAATTTTTTGAAACTATTGTACTCTTATCGAATAAGCATAAAATATTTTGAAACATTTGGTCTTTCAATTTTATAGATTTTTTCACAACATATTTATTATTCTTACGAGATACTTACTTCTAATTAAAAACGTCAAATCTTAAATAAATTTCTCAAAAAAAAATATTTGGAAAAAATATTTGGAAAGGGAATGTGAATGAACGATAAAATGATCAAATTTAAGGGCAAAAGTTACAAAAGCATAGAGGTGATTACATTTTTCAAGTGGCCCTACAATTATCAGAAACCTGAGGGGATGTAAGTGCATTTTACCAAAACGAAAAGAATCCAAAATATATGCCAGCGGTTGCGGCATCGAAAATTTTGTCCTTATTGGCGGAGTATGGAGCCGTGGTTTTGCTTTATTTTGGCGAATGCCCAAGCTGCATGTAGAGTTTGATTTTCTCAGAGTAAAACCCTCTTCCTTTCGTCTTTATCAACAGGATTTTCGTAATCCTCCTCATAGCGTCATCTGTTGTTTAAATTCGGTGAAAGTGATAAGATACTGATGATCAGCTTCTGATATAATTTGTTTTCAATTTTTTCACGCAGCATTTGGACTTTGAAAACGCGGGTTGGTCTCTGATTGCATGTTTTAGGGTTTTCTTGAAGGAGTGATGAAGAATAAAGGGAAAAGGATTCGAAACAAGGAAGAAATCTGTGAGGATTGGTGCTTTGTTTGCAAAGATGGCGGATTGCTTTTTGTTTGCGACTACAAGTGAGTTTTTTATTCCTGAAAATGACCATTTCTTGTGTTTTCAGATCAACGTGTTCTTGGATCTTCCAGAGAGACGGAGAAATAAGATGTATCACGGTCTCATTTGGTCATTCGTATACTTTATTTTGTTTGCTCAATGTGTATCGATCACAAAAATTCAGGTTGATCAAATGATCGTGCTAAAATCTTATTTGAATCAGTATGTTATCATGAGAGCGATAAGCCTTTACTAGCCCATTGATCGTAGCAGAAATATGATTCAACCAGGTTTCTGCAAATGTCCGATCAGCCTAAGTTTTTGCATGGTTGATTTATACATCAAGGTTTACGAAATGAACGAATCGGATCGTTAGATTAAATCATGGTTTGTCCATTTTGCATCGTATTGGGTCACGGGATCCTTACTCGGGAAAATATGGAGTCCAAATGAGTAGCCTTACGAATAGGAATTTGTTTATTTAACTATGTATATTAGAGTTTTTTTTCCTATGATGGCGAGGTGTTCAGTCGTCCTGTTCATTTCATATAAACAAGTATTCACCGGACCTAAATCCTGAAGTGGCAAACTATTGATGGATCTAGTGGGGCAGTGGTGACCGCACCACCAAATTTTTTTGAAATACCTTAATGTTTACTGAGAATTTATAATAATCACGAACTTACAAGGGTTCACATCCTAAACTACATGAGCTCGTGCCTGCAAAGTCGAAAAATCCTACAACCTTGGTAGCCACCACAAGGGAGAGAGGAATGAAATTCAGCAGGTGACCAATTTGAACACCATATAATGACTCCCCGCATCCAGTTGACATTGCACCAACTTAAATAAAACATCTGTAGAGAAGTAAATTTGCAAAGGTTTGTGCTAACGAGGAAAATGAAAGAAAAGGGAGTCTGAAGATACTTTTCACACATTCTCAAATACTTTTGCGTGTTTCCAAGTTCCAAGTATTTTATACTTGGATGAGCTGTAATGTACTTTTTGTGTCTGAATATACATTTTTTGGAAATCAAAATTGTATTTAAATATAATGTTAAAGATGATAAGAGAATTAACTGTTATATGTTTTACAAGTTTTGCACTTAAACACAATTGGAATTAAAGGAATAATAAAATGGAGAAAAAGATAATTAGTTTGAAGATGTTCCAGATGTATCAGTCGTACAATGCGGTTATATATATACGAAGCCCATATAATCACATGATTCAGCAGGGAGAGGGTCTCAATGATGAGAGGTTTGAGTCAGGTATCCCATTCCCACCTTGTAAAATGGGATGTAGTACCAACTCCCACATTGACATGAGGATCTCATTTATTTTCTCTCTCCTCATTATCAATGATTGGTTGTCAGGGAACTTGGATTCTTAGTAACATCCTTGCAAGAAGTTAGAAAATTCCATTACAGATTTCTATAGGTAGAAAATTCCATAACAGATTTCTATAGGTAGAAAATTCCATAACAGATTTCTATAGGTCAAGTGTAATTATGCTAATGAATAAATTGTCATTTCTTGAGATTTATGAGGAGATTGATGGGAGGTTAATATTGTGTTGTGAACTTATAAAAAGGAGAAAGTGTTATGCAAGCGTTTTGCTCCCAGTGGGGAAAGCTTAGGTTGTTTTTGCATTTAACAGAAATGCATAGAAGTGGAGGGGATGATTGATACCAGATTTTTTTTTCTCATCCTTCTATTGTCTATGACTGTTCTGTGCTAACCAGGACCATCCAGATTTGATATGCACATTTGGTCTTGTTCTATGCACTGCTATCTTATTGATTAACTATCTTTACTTTTCCGGTGTTGATTATGCATAAAAATGCAATCCTTTAATTCCTTCCAGCAATGCATGTGCATCACAGGCTGCACCATTAAAACAGTGGAATGATAAGAGCACTGAACCTTCTACGAAGGTTCTTGTATTGTAGGACACTGCAAGTATATCATCATCATCCCTTATCATTTACACTTGTAAATTTAAGAAAATTTGCACTGGATAATATGTGTGTTTATGATGCATGAAATGATGGACTAGTTTTTCCTTACAAATTAAGTAGTTTATAACATTATATAAGAGAGTATTATGTAATACTGCTGTTTAACTTATGATATATGGTTCTTTTCAATCTCAACTAGTGTTATGTTGCATTTTTAATATACCTATGATGATATAATTCGATATCGGCCCATGAAGATAGATCATTCTTATATGTTTAACTTGTCGTGTTACAACATTGTTTGAAAATTGTTGTGCTCTGGTGTCTTTGTTGTGTCCTTGTTCGTGTTGTATCCATACTTGTGAAAGTTGTATGCTGCAACAGTTCAACTTACCTGAGGCATAAGCCTTTCAAAACTCCAACGGGGCAAACCTCAGAAGCGATCCATGTTGATGTGTAGATGACATAAGCCAAACTTAAATATCTGCAGGCGATAGAGTCGCCAATGCATAGATTAAAGCTGTCTTTTATCCCTAGTTTTATTTTTGGCTGAAAGATCCTTTTGTTTTGGGTAATTTCGTGTGCCGTGTAGACCTCTCGTGACAATTCCTTTTTGATGATGGGTTTACGTTATGGTTTGATTGGAAACAGGCTGGTCTTTTAGTAGAGCACCTCCCGGGCTGTTAATAAGATACTACAAAGTTTGTAGTTTATCGCATATAACCAAAACGTAGAAGCATTTGATATAATTTATATTTGAAGCTTCAAGCTGGCTGTTACATTGACATGTCTATGCTTTCATATGTTTTTCTGACCCGAGCTGTGGGTCTGTTTACGTTTCTGAATGTGCTTTACTTGTGGCCTATTGATTCATGGGGACTTAATCAACTCTTTTCCGTTCTTGTAATCTTTGTCAAACGTACTGGTTCAGGCAGTGTCTAAAAGCTTATCATGCTCATTGTGTGGGGAAGGATGAATCATTTTCTGATTCCGGGAATCGCTGGAGTTGTAGTAAGCCCCTCATATTCTTCTGCAGTTTGGTTTCCTTTTCTTATGTCATTTGCTGTTTCTGAAGGAATCTCGACTTTTGAAGTAAAAACTGGCAAATATTATGTAAGTTTTCCTACGCAATTTGGAAAGGAACAAAAAGTCTCTATGAAAACTCTGTTTTCCCTTCATTTTTTACCTACTAATTAAGTAATTATATTATGGAAGTTGTTACTGAACTTGAGATTTCATAACTCTTGTTTTAGTTATCTGAAACATAATTTAGTTCAGCCTAACTCAATGTTAGTACGACCTTCATGACGAGAGTTGAATTGGTAATACTGTTTTTTACATCTTTTTCTCAAAACTAAATGAAGCATTTTCTGCTATTATGGTGTTAGTTTCTTTTCTTATATCTCTAGCATGGTGTATATTGTCAAATTCTCGTTTTGTATTTCAGAATGGCATTCATGCTTAATTTGCCACAAGAGTTCAAAGTTCTATTGTTTTTGCTGCCCGAATGCTGTTTGCAAACACTGCATCACAGATGCAGAGTTTGCATGTGTTAGAGGGGATAAAGGATTCTGCAATCACTGCTTAAAGCTTGCGCTACTTTCGGAGGAGAAAGAGGATGTTGACTCTGATGGGGTATGATACTTCCTTCTTGATAGTAAATATATCTGATGTATGATATTCCAAGAAGTTAGGCCTTGTTTAAATCGTGTCCATTGGAAGGAGCATATAAATATTTAAAGAAAATGTATATAGCAACACTCTAAGTTGTGGGTTGCAGTGGTTTTCTAAATGCTGGTAAGATAACTGGATAAGGGAGTTTCTCTAATTGAAAGGTTAATTTGCTCGAGATACCCACTTAGTTGTGAAAAACCAACTCAATCTAGAAACTTAAAGATGCTAGAGAGGAATAGTTTTTTTAGATCTATCCTCACCCCATGACCTCGCATGTGGTCAGGCTCTTCTCCATGAGGCAACTAAAGACATGCAAGTGTTCTTAATTCTCAGTTAGGCAGTGAGTTTCGAGCACAAGAACTGCTCCATGGTCTGATACCATACTAGATAGTTAAACACCGACTCGTGTAAATGATTAGGTTGTGCGGTGGGGGGGGGGGGGGGGGGGACTATTTTTAGTACCTTCAACAATACGAACCTAAAATTTACTCGAGTGATATGATGATATGGATTTTGGAATTATAATGATACTTACTAGCGTGCTGTTAATCCTACTGTAATCCAAGTTGGCCATTAATGTTCTTGATTAAGATCCAAGTATGAAACTAAAGTTTGTTTGTTTTTGTTTTAAACAGCAACAAAGAAGACCTTATGGAAAAGAGAAAAAAACAGCAAGAGTTCAATGATAAAAGCAGGGGACAAGGAACTCACGTAATCAAAAAGGAAGAAAAAACGAAAACAAATGACCAAGGATTTAGGATGGCCCATGTCCCTGTCCCAAACGGATTGGAGATGTTTTCGGAGATCAAATCGGATTTGGGGATGGATTTTGTAAAAAATTGGGGGTAACATGTTGGAGGCGGGTTTATATGTCCCCGCCCTGTTGCTTTTCTATAAAAAAAAAATATGTACACATGTATTATCCTAGACTTTAAAAGTTAGAGTTGTATATTATTATTATTAGGAGTTTTTTATCTTTTGGTCCCATTTCTTAGTTAAACTTAAGTTTCCATCCCATCAGTTTAAACTTTATTATTTTTTGGGCCTCACTTTCAAATAAACCCAATCATACCGTCGGTTCCATTTCATACGCAAACTTTTATCCTTCCACACTTGTTTTCAATTGATTTCCTTTTTCGCTGGCACAAGAGATTTTGGTCGGGAAACGGAATTTAACCGCTAAAGTTTTGGATGGTAAATTTGTTGAAGGCAGTATCTGGATATGGTAAAATTGTTGACGCTAGTATTTGATATGGTAAATTTGTTGATGGTAGTACCTGGATATGGTAAATTCTTGATGGTAGTATCTGATATAGTAAATATATTGCTTGGTTTTTCTGCGCTATCGACTCTTCATCCAAATTTATCATATACTATGTAAATTTACCATCATCATGTGCAATACTTTTTTTCTCATCTAGGCCATTTTTTTGGTATAGACTATTCAAGTGTTCAAACATTTATCTTTCCACTCGCATTAAAAAATACACAAATCACAAAATGTAGAATGAAGGAAATATTGATACACTCACCGTGTAACCTTCCTTGAAAAACCCTCCAACTTCCAATCACACAATTGGTGCACCAGTTCAGCCTATTGTTAACCTAAAAGATCCACGACTGTGTATTATGGAAACTAAATATATTTACATTCTTTCCTAGTTTGAAATATTTTATTCCAATTTGAAACCCATATATTGATGCATAATTTATTAAATAGCATTAAATCGCACAAATCTTGGGATTGACCAAAACCTATACATATATATGTATTAGATTATATATCATCTAAAGAAGAGAAAAAAAGTCAAGCTAACACAAAAATAAGGGCAACTATGGTAAACAATGTAAAATCATAATTAAATCATAACTCATGAATTTAAGCGGGATGAAAACTTGCGCGATCTATGAAATTAGGATCCTGATTTAAATAATCTTTTTTTTTCTCATAAATATAAGGATAAATTAAATCAGGGTCCTATTTACCCTTACAGCGTAGGGTTTCATCCTATATACTTTTTCAACTTATGTTTTCATCCCATTTTTACATGGTTTGACATTTTTGTCCTTATTTTTTAGTGTTAGTTTACCCTCTTATCCCTTTTTAAGTCAGAACATCTATTCTTGATTTGGTATGTTTATAATTGTAGCAAGGGAATTAAATAAGGTAACAAATGGCAACTGAAAAAGGAATTAATTGGCTGGAAGATTTCATATTTATGCTACAAAATATTGTATTTGCTGGAATCTTTAATTGGCCGGAATCTTCAACTGAATATTTGATTTTCCAGTGAAACTTAATAGTTCACTGGAATCTTTATCATATCTTCGGATTTTTTGAACGAAATCTTATAAAATCTTAGTGATTCATTTTGTTCTTATATTACTCATCAGGTATCACATGGACCCACCACTTTATGTTCTTTGTCATCGGAAACTGAGTAATTGGAGTTAGGACGAATATCTCATCGTCAAACCTAAAGAATTTTTTTCAAAGATTGATTGGATTACACGATGAGTGAAGAATTTTTTTTATTTTGTCATTTTTAGTTTGTAGTATCTGTTTTGAGTATGTGAATTCTACATGATATGCCGGATCTTTTCTGGATGATTTGAAATTTACTATGTTTTGACAATTTATCATAATCTGGAGATGGTCAACTCTTTTATTGTAGTATCAGTTTTGAGTGTGGAAAATTTACCATATGCAAATTGACCATAGCCAGATAGTTGTAGAAATTTATCATAATGATGCAAATATACCATTATACGTAAGTTACTATTGCAAAATATAGTAAACTGTCCATAAGCGTGGGAAATTTACCATCGCCCAAGAGTTGTAGAAATTTACCATAATAATGCAAATATACCATGACACATAAGTTACTGTTACAAAATATAGTAAACTGTCCATGACATGCAAATTAACCATGACATGCAAATTGACCATCACTAAAGATTTAAAATACGTAGAATTATAAAAGAATTTATAATAATGATAAGCTAAATTATCCATCGCAAAATACAGGAATATATACCTTTTTTTAGTAGTTATAGTGTAAGGAATAAACTGAATTTAGACTAATAAGGAAATATTTGAATCAATCCCTTTTTCTTATGGATAAAAACGCTGAAATTGGGGTAAATAGATTTTGAGGATAATTCGGGTAATTTTTAAAAATAGGATAAAAGATTAACCTTCAAAAGTGTATAGGATGAAACACTAAGTACCTCTTATAGATAGGACTAAACAATAAGTATCCCTAAATATAATTGTGCGATTAAATTTTTATTTTGTTTAGTGTAATAGTTTTTGGAAGAAATTTTTTTTTTGAAAGTTTGAGGTGGTGATGGAGGGTAAAAAAATTTCCATTGGAGATCGGAACCGGGGATGGGGATGGGAAATAGGTCTGGGAATCAGGGACAGGGTAGTGATATCTTCCCGCTGGAGATTGGAAGAGGGGATGTAGACGGTAAATAGGTCTGGGAATTGGGAAGGGGGTAGTCATATCCACCCCCCACCCGTTGCCATCCCTGCAAGGAATCCCCTAAAGGAAAAGAGGAAAAAACTAACAAACTACCACACAATTCTCCACCAATACTAATAAAAACACAAAGAACTCCCTAAAGGGAAATCACTACTAATAAAGAAACAAAGAATTCCTTGAAGGGAAATTATACCCAAACTCAAGAATAGGTCAATACAAGTTGCATTTTGGGTCAAAGGATGAGTTTTGCTACTTATTCTCGAATATCTTCTTATTGCATTGCAGGAGAAGGTAGACTTTAAAGATCGAGAGACATATGAGGGCTTATTCCTGGAATATTGGGAGATAATCAAGGAGCAAGAAGGCTTGACTTTGGAGCATCTCCGTGTCGCCAATGCTCAACTGAAAAAGGGTGAAAACTTTAAGTCTGGCTCCTATTTAGGCAAATCTGAGGAGGATGAAGATAGTCCATTAAGATCTGATTACGAGGATCAGGATGACACAGAGGAGAACAAAGAAGTGATGAAAAAGATGAAATCCAAGGTACAACAGATTGTGAGGACAAAAAGGGAAGTAGTATCGAAGAAAAGAGAGTTCATTGGTTGGGGTTCAAAATCCCTAATAGATTTTCTTGCGTCAATTGGTAAAGACTCAAGCAAAGAGTTATCACAGTTTGAGGTCCATAATATCATTACTGGATATATCAATGAAAACAAGCTCTTCCACTCGGACAAAAAAAAGAAGATTTTATGTGATGAAAGACTGAAGTCTGTTTTGGGGAAGAAAATTGTGAACAGAAATAAAATATATGAGCTCCTGGAACCTCATTTTGTTGAAAACCTTGAGCCATCGGATGACGAATTTGAATACAGCTCAGACGCCAGTGATGAAGACGTGTTGGTCTGCAAAAAGCAGAAGAAGTTGAGTATATGTAGTAAAACCCAGGATAAAGAGGAGGTGTTGAATGCTCCACAGAGCTGTTTTGCTTCCATTACTTCTGAAACCATTAAGCTTGTCTACCTTAGGAGGAGCTTAGTGAAGGAGCTATTGAAGCAACCTGAAATCTTTGAGTGCAAGGTAATAGGAAGCTTTGTCAGAGTGAAATCAGAATTCATTGACTTTACTCAGAGAAGCTCCCATCAGCTTTTGGAAGTCACAGGTTTGTCTTGGAGAATAAATGGTAATTAGTTGATTTAACTGGAATATTTCAATCCTACTACTTGCCCCTTTTATGTTGTGCCTTGACTTAATAAGAATCAATAAACTGCATGACTACGTGTATGTTTTTTAAGAAAAGAATAATATTATTTCTGACTTATGTGAATTGCTACCATAATCGCAGGCTGATTTTGGTTTTAACCTTATTTCCAAACACTTGTGATACTTGCAGTTAATTTGAGGAGTTCGATTCATATGAAACTTTCCAGTCCTACGACTTCTATTACTGTTGATTTGTTACCCTCTTCAATACCTTATGTTAAAGTGCTATAATGCTGCAATTATTCGATGCTATATTATATCTATTAGATGTTCAAGTATCCTTAACCAATTGCCTGTAGATGTAGGCCATGGAGTCAAATTCACCGAGATGGAGTTTCAATTCTTAGAAGTCATGGTTCTGGAATTTGGTGATGTTTCATGTGTGGAAAACCAACCTGTTGACAAGGGAATGAAGAATATGGAGCAAATGGTTGATTGTGTATGGGATTATTATGTTCATTTCAGTTCTCCCTAGTTATCAATCATGGCACTTTTTGAGGGTAGACTTGTCTATGGGATTATTATGCTCATGAAGCTATACTCGGGGCATATCAAGTAATTATTGTTGATTGAGGGTTCCCCAGTCTCTCGAAAACCAAGACCTGCTAAACCCGGCGCTTGTTGCCTGAAGGTTGTTCGGGAGGAGGGGTGCGGACGTGTTGTATGCTCCTGAATCCTTCACGATGCTCGCCTCACCATGGTTCCCGAGTCGTTCCAAGGCTGGACGTCTCCTTTTGTCGCCGTGCTCCCTCCTGTCTGGGGAGGGCATTCTGCGTCGCCTTCTTTGACCTCCAGTGCAAGAGGTCTCTCCGTTCTGGAGAGGTTGGATTGCCACCTCAGTTGATTCACTACTTCCTCATGGTTCGGAGGAGTTGATCCTTTTCAGCGAGCCGAGACTCCAAGTGCTTGACATAAGACCGAGTATGAAGCCTGGTTGGAGTGTTGGTAGGCACACTCACTGGTTCGATTGATCTGCCACCTGCCACCGTCTTTCCCGTTCGGTTGGAGTCTGCATGATCGTCTTTCTGTTTTGCAATTTTCATCATGTCGTGCAAAAGATAAGAAGGAAGATGTTGATGAGGTGAGAAGTTGAGGGACTCCCATTGTGGTTGCCAAATTGTGGAGTCTGGAATCTCACTTTGTGAATTCCAGTTAATCCCTTGAACTCCCTCCTTCAAACTGCAAAATACTCAACCTGAGTTAGTGCTGATCATGTGAGGAGAGCAAAATCAACTTGAAAGATGGAGAGTGTGAATGCACATACTTGAGAGAGTAGTGTCCTTGGACTATTTATACAGAACCCCCAATGGACTACTGGGAGGATCGGCTAAAAATGTCGTGCCGTGGACCGCAAATCACGGCGCTTTTGCCACATGCCTCATGTTCGTGCAAATCGGGCTATAACGTCCACATGTCCTGTAACTGCTTCGTCCCCACGTCTTCCCAAGCAATCGCTTGCAACGTGCGGGATATGTCACCTCCTGACCATGCCGAGGATAGTGCCCTCAGCAGCACGATCGAGCATTGTGAGTTGTGAGATCATTGGCCCAAGATGATGTGCCAACCATATAGGAAGTTTGGCCCGCTCTGGAGTCATCTGCCCCGCAGGGCTTGATGCGCGCCAGATGGCCTTGTCGAACCTCTTGGCCTAGCATGAACAACCCACTCTTGGGCTCGATCCCAGCACAGATGGGCCGAGCGTGTACTTGGGCCCAAGGCCATTGCCTTGCATATTCGGCCTACCATAAGAACAATGAGTGGTAAATGAAATAGATTGCATCAAGTGTCTACTGTGTCTGACATAAGTAGTATAGAGTCCATGACTGTTGAGACATTTTAGAATGTTCTGGTAGCATCAGTGCTCAAACATGGCGTAGTTAAATGCTTGATGGTTGGGTTTTGATTTGTTATGGTTTCCTTAATTCGTTTATTTGCATTATATCATCCTTGAGTTCGCAGACACCTAACGAATTCTTCATGGATATGCTGCTTGTTTTTCCTCCGTATTATTTTCATCACACATTTCCTTTATCATTCTACGCATGATGTCTTGCACTCAGGCATGAAGAGGACACCACTGGGGGAAATCAAGACAGAAATTCTCCTCCAAGTTTCAAATATGTCAATTGACATCGGTATTGATATGCTTTCAGATGCTGACTTTTCTGAGGTAAAAATAGTGTTTTCAGTGGTTCTTTCTTATTCACTTTTACACTTTGTCTTCTTACTGTCCTCCTCTCCTCCCTTTCTCTTTCTCTTTCCTTTCTTCAGTATCACCGTATTTAAGTAACTAATATGCTCAAGAGGCATTATTTCAGCTTCTGTACAGTTAGTGCTATTAATATATGATTATAGTGCACAAATTCAATGTACTCATAACCAAGTAGCATATGCACTGAAGATTTTCATGCTATTTGAAGTGTGTCATACTGTATTGAGTGTTAGGTTTGGCTATTTCTTTTCTTCAGGATATGCTCCCTTTTTTGGCTACTTGTGATGATAGGAAAAACACTACCATTAAACGGAACCATGACAATAACCTTTGATGCTCTTAATGAAAGTTATGTTCTATAGTTTCCACCAATAAATTACCAAAACTTAGTGTTATGTCTCAAGCTATCGAGTCAGCTACAATAATTCTTGTGCATTATTTTGCTGAGTTAGTGGCTGTATATGCTCTACCAATTTTCAATTTTCTGCAAAACCATATAAGTATTTTTCACAAAGTTGTAGTGTCATCTCGATGGCGTTGTCCTTGAAGGTTGATTCACAACCCTCGGAGCCAATGACTGTGTAGGGCTTCATAGTATGGAACCTCCTTGGATTTAACTATGGCATTCTTCCTGTTTGGAGAAAACCCACACTTGTATTGAGTGGTGGGGTGTTTATTTATAATAAAGTAATGTGATTAGGGTTAACCTAATGGGCCTAGGTTGTTTATAGAGAGCTAAACCTAGAACTAACACCCTATCTCAAACTGACGCATATACATCGATCATGTCCAGTTTGTTTCATATGTATAAAATCCGATTACCAACTAATGGTTTAGTGAAGATATCCGCCAATTGTTCACCGGTGCGCACATGAATAGGAGTGATCATGCCCTTCTTTTATTCATTTCAGATGAAGTGGCAGTCGATCTCAATATGCTTTATCCGTTCATGAAATACGAGATTGGTGGTAATATGTATGCCAGACTGATTATCACACCATAGTTGGGTCGGTCCTTCCACTGCTGCTTGTAATTAGGAGAGGATCTACCAAATCCACATAATCTCAGAAGTGGCTAGGGCTATGGCCCTATACTCTACCTCGACACTTGAATGGGCTGGTACTGCTTGCTTTTTGCTTTTTCGACTGACCAGGTTACCCCCACTGGTGACTGAAAAGCCAGAGGTGGATCACCTATCCACTGGGCATCCTACCCAATCCACATCGGTGTATCCCTCTATTCGGGTGTCTCCCTGATTATGGTACCGAATGCCTTTTCTTGGATTACTTTGTAGATACCAGAGGATACGTAGAAATGCATGCCAATGAGGAACTTGTGGGGTCTAAGCAAACTGACTAACAACATTAGCAGGGTAAGCAATGTTTGGCCCAGTCATCGTAGTCAAATAATTCAACTTTCTAACCAACCGTCTATACTGATCGGGGTCAGGGAATAAATCACAAGTATTTGGCAGTAACTTGGCCCTTGTGTCCATAGGTGAATCTACCCCTTTTGCTTGGAACAGCCCTACATCAGACAAAATATCCAATATATATTTGTGTTGAGAGATAACGATACCCTTTTTTCTTTGCAACACCTCGATAGCAAGGAAATACTTCAACTGCCCAAGGTATTTGGTTTGAAAATGCTAATTGAGAAACTGCTTGAGATCAGTAATAACCTGTGCATCATCACCTGTGATGACAATATCATCCACATATACAATCAACATGATGCATCCAGAAGGTAGGTGACGATAGAAGACCGAGTGATCCCTCGCAGACTGTATCAGCCCAAAACTAGTTACTACCTGATTGAACCGACCAAACTAGACCATTGGAGACTACTTTAACCCATAAAGAGAGCGGCAAAACCAACAGACACAACGTTCCTCTCGTTGAGCAACAAACTCGGGTGGTTCATCAAGATAGACCTTCTTAGTGAGATCACCGTGAAGAAAAACATTCTTCACATTTGGTTGGTATAATGGGCAAGAATGAGTCACCGCCAAAGACAGGAGAAGACGAAGGGAAGCCATTTTGGCCACTGGGGAGAAGGTCTCAAAGTAGTCAATACCATATGTTTGGGCATAACCCTTGGCCACAAGGCGAGCCTTAAGTCGAGCAATAGAGCCATCAGGATGCATTTTGACAGCATAAACCCATTTGCAGTTGATAGCTTTCTTGGCAGGGGGAGGTCAACAAAATACCAAGTATGATACCTTCCAAGGCCTGCATTTCCTCCTCCATAGCAGCACGCCAGCCGGCATGGGCCAAAGCCTCACCAAGGGTATGAGGCTTGGGCACAGACTCCAAGCTAACAATCAAGGAGCAAGTAAGAGTCGCCAAACCATGATAGGAGATAACATGCGGCTGGGTGGCATAGAGGGAGCCTCAGAGGGTGAGGTTGGATCGGGCGACAAAGATACTGGCTCAGTAGGGGGAGCCGGTGAGGGATGTGCCTCGGCTGGGAGTGGCGCCGGAGGAGTTGGAAGAAGGGGAAGGGAGACAAGAAAGTCATCTGGTGGAGAAGGAGACTTAGAGACATTGGTGAGAGGATAGAATGACTTAATCTCGACAAATGCCACATCCCGAGAGGTAATATACCGACGCAGCTAAGGGGAGAAACACCTGTACCTTTTTTGTGTTTTGGAGTATCCGAGGAACACATTTGAGGGAGCAGAGATCTAATTTGGATAGACTAGGGCAAGTATCGCGAACACAGCATACACACCCAAGTAGGCGAAGAAGGAGACTATAGGGAGTGAGTGTAGGGAAGAGGACAGATTAGGGGTGACACCACGGAGGACGGATGAAAGTAAGTGATTAGTGAGATAATAGGCGGTGAGAATGGCATCACCCTAGAATCATTTGGGAACACCCGTGCGAAAAAGGAGAGCACGAGCAGTATCTAGGAGATGACGGTTCTTGCGTTCGGCAATCCCGTTTTGTTGGGGAGCGTTCGGATAAGATGTCTGGTGAACAACGCCATGGTGCAACAAATGCTCTTGAAACCAATGGGGTACATATTCCCTACTATTATCACTTCGGAGGACACGGATAGTGTGACCAAACTGGGTGCAAATCTCAGAGAAGAAATAACTCCAAACAAGGAATACTTCGGAGCGAGCTCTCAATAGATAAATATAAGTAAAGCGAGAGTAGTCATTCACAAATGTCACAAAATATCTATAGCCTAAGGGGGTAGGAACGGGACATGATCCCCACACATCAGTAGGGACAAGAGCAAAAGGAATGGAATTTCTTTTATTATTATGAATGCGATAAGACACACGGTGGTGTTTGGCTAAATGACAAGACTCACAAGATAAATGAGAAATAGAATTAAATTCAAGACACAAAGACTGTAAATTAGCTAAAGAAGGATGACCCAAAAGACAGTGAGCATCATAAGCAGAGGAAGTGAGATCGGTGCAGGCAATCAGCTGATCAAGCACATAAAGACCCCCTATAAGACTCCCGTTTACTGATAGTCCGCCTCGTCACCAGATCCTGAAAAACACAATGATTAGGAAAAAACGTTACCGAGCAGTTTAAATATTTAGTAACGCGACTAATAGAAATCAAATTAAAAGGAGAGTCAGGGGTATGTAACACATGTTGCAAGGTCAACAAGGTAGTGAGTTTAGCAATTCCACAACCTCGAATGTCAAGAAAAGAGCCACTAGCCACCGTAACCTGTCCAGTCCCAGTAAGAGGAGAATACTCAGAAAGAATATCTGTAGTTCCGGTCATATGATCTGAAGCACCTGATTCAATAACTCAAGTGCGCGAAGTAACCATGCAAGTTGTGGAGTTACTTGTAATAAATGTATCAACAGTAGGAGAAGAGAGCACAGGGGACTGAGTGTACCGGTCATACTCAGCATCAAACATATGGACCATGTGGCCCTCTGAAGAAGAAGCAGGTGTAGTGGCAACATGAGCCATAGAAGAGGGCTTAGAGCCTAACTGGGGGCACTGTGGACGAATGTGGCCAACAACGCTACAATGATGACATGTGCAAGTCTCCGGAGATCCAGTACGACCACTCGTACGCCTGCCTCGACCTCGATGGCTGCCACGAGCCCCACCCAGGAAAGAAAAATAGGCAACCCTATTAGTGGAATCAGGGGGCATAGTTCGAGCATTAGAGTGACTCACCGAGCGACTCACACGACAAGAGGCCTCTGGGAGAAATGGAATATCGGCCCCGACAAGTATCTGTGACCAGGCAACCTCTCAGTCACCACCACCACTAAGACTGGCCAAATAGAGAACCACCATAATCTGATCGCGCTAACGACGAAACACAGTGAGTTCTGAAGTAACGGGAGCAAGCAGTCAAATACATCAGTAAGAGTTTTGAACCCAACATAGTACTCATGAAGAGTTTTTCCCTTATGCGTGAGTTGGAAGAAACCCTTCATCACATCAAATAGGCTAGACAGATCATTAGTAGTGGAATAAGTATCGGCCAAGGCTACCAAATCTCCCGCACAATATCGGCATTGGAGACCAGTATTTCAACAGACTCATCTATGGAGTTTAGAATTTGAGTAAATAGTCGGGCATCATCTCTGAGTCAAGAACAGTACGTAGGAGCAGTTTTAGGAGGTGGACTGTCCATTAGATGTGAGTTCAGATACATGCCCTGAAAAGCCTTTAGGACCTTCTTCTGCCATAAAACATAGGTGGACAGGTCAATAAGCTTGGTTTCCACCGGGTAGGTGGACGAGGAGAATATCTGAGCCTGGGGTTTCTCGCAAGGCACCACAGGTGAGGCTGATGGATCAGAGGACGGAGAGTCGTTGGTAGTCGACATGAGAGGGTCTCCCTGTTTGCAACAATCAGAACAGCTTCATCAAAGATCAGTGAATACAGCCACCAAATGATGACCTCATAAAAACACATGCTAGAACGGATCAAAATCGATTAGTAACAATAACCAGATCAGACGGACATATTGGAATAGTAAGAGGCAATGGAGGACAGTCGAAGGAGATAGCAGTACAAGGCAGGAGTAGGATGAGACTACTGCAGCAGGCAGCAGCAAAAAGGGTTGCCGGAGAGTGCAGCAGAGGGGCTGCCGGAGAGTGCAACAGAGGGGCTGCCGGAAAGCGCAGCGGCTGTGGCGGCAACGCAGAGGCGCAAGAGCCGACTAGGTTGTGGCGGCACCGGAGAGAGCAGCGGTGGCGGTGGCGGTGGAGTAAGCTAGGATTAAGGTTTTGTTTATACTTTAACACAGCTCTGATACCATGTTAGGAGGAAACCCACACTTGTATTGAGTGATGGGGTGTTTATTTATAATAAAGTAATGTAATTAAGGTTAACCTAATGGGGCCTAATAACTTAGGCCTATTAGGATTTACAGAGAGCTAAACCTAGCACTAACACTTCCCTTCTCCTAATTAGCACAAGTTGGAAGGGGATTCGAACAACTCCTCTTTGATGGTTCCTCTTTGCAATGAGAAAACGACGACTTGGAAGCCAAAAAAAAGGGAATAAAGTATTGCTTAATTGGATAACAGTTTTTTGGAGAGAGAAAGAGTGAGTTGATGAAGCGTATTTCTTGTGTAGAAGAGTGGGTATAGAAAGAGGGAAAAGGGCTAACTAAGTCGACCAAGGGAAGCTATCCACATGCTTGAAGGGAGCTAGCTCTCCATCTGACAAATCTTTTACGGGCAAACAACCTCCAACTATCAAACTTGTACAATGGCTAGTATTAAGATTGGTTACTATATACTATTAAAGTGGGCTTAAGCATAAAGGGAAAGCCACTTAGAAATAGGCCTAAATCCCACAAGGTCCAACAAAATCCCAAGTATGTTCAAGGCCTGAAAGATATACAAGTACACAAAGGGAGTGGTTTGAAACATGATATTGCAATAATACACTACAGATGCTATCGTACCAAATTTTAGGGCATGTGGCGTACTATTTTTCTCTTCCAATTTCTAACTGATATGATCCACGTTCGAGGTGAAACTTACTTCAATTTCCATTGATCATCTTTAGGCCATGTTCAGTTGGCGGGAAAGGGAAAGAAAGTGTTGAAATATCTAACTTTCCTACATTTTTTATGTATTTAGTTATCATAAGAATTGTGAGACCCACGTTTCGAACTTTCCCACAAGGATTAGTTTTCCATCAAAATATGTCTGGCTAAAAAAATATAAGATTTGCAGGAATCTTGCTTTTACACTAGTTTCTTGCACAATTAAACTATTGGTTCTTTTACCTTTAGGCCTTGTTCAGTTGGCGTGAAAGGAAAAGAAAGTGCTAAAATATTGAACTTTCATTTTTTTATGTATTCAATTACCAAAAACTTGTGGGACCCACGTCTCTAACTTCCCACAAGATTAGTTTTCCATCAAAACATGTCTAGCAAAAAAAATACAAGATTGTACATTAGTTTCATGCATAATTAAATTACTTGTTTTTGACTTCCCCATAAGTTTGTTTTATCAAATGAACACGTGAGGGAAAATACGTTTCTTTTTCCCTCACTTCACTTTACTAAAATTTTCTTAGGAACAATTTTTGCTGCCTCAATATCTTGACTTATGAACAGAGCCTTCGGCGTTTGGATGTAACAAGAAAGCAAAAACTCTGTAGTGGAATTGTCTTTTCTGAGTGCTTTTGGTTATTTGGTTGGAGTGCAATGGAAGGAACTTTGAGAACAAGTTTGATGGCTTCGATTTTTAATGGGAGTAGTGTGTTATTTCCCCTTTTTAGGCATCAGTTTCTCCTCCTTTTAAGGGTACTGTTTCTCAATCGGGAGTGTGGTTGGTGATATGACGAACTACATATTAGTTTGACTGTTGGAGGCAGCGTTTGGTTTTGCGTGTATTTTTTCTCACTTTTTTTCCTTTGGTGGATAGATTCAACATCAGCATCATCAAGGTCTTCTATTTAAGGTCAAGATTTTGCCATCTTATCTTGTTGTTGCTTCTGAGGACACTACTTTGCATAGTGGCCCTTTTCATTGCAGAATGTAACTGTTAGGATCAAGATCAAGTGCTTATCATCTAACCAAAAACCGCAGCTATTAGTGAAGGCTCAACCTTATTTTTTTATACCACGTAGCAAGTCCAAACATCAACATATCAATGGAGACTTAGCCCACCTAGCCTCCGCCCCGGTAGGATACTGGAGTTGGCCCACCTGGCCACTGCAGACCAGTAACAACTATGAGAAAGAAACCAGAATAGTTATCGGCTTGTCCCCTCGTTCTGTAGCTTTACGTATCATGAATAGTGTCACTCTTTTGTTGTTCAAAGAGAAATAGCGGGGGCCTCTGTTACTGTCCGTTCTTCCTCATGCTAATCATTTGGATATACAAACTTTCTCTGCATCAACTAAAACTGTGAGGTTTATCTGTGATTCAAGTTCTTCTTTTCACCGATTTAAGTCAGTTTTTATTTTTGGTTTCCATATCTTGAGGTGTTTTGAAGTGCAACTTCTACCAGTGATATTGGATTGTACCGGGAGTTAGCCCCCATCAATTCGTAATGGTGACATAATGCATCTATTTTCGGGACATGTTAGCTTCTCTTTACCACCACAGTTTGTTCTTCAAATTTCCACTGCTTACTCTACTGTAACACTTCCATATATCTACTTATCATGTCTGATAATTCTAATCCCAAAGTTCTACTGGGGTCTAAGCACTACACCTTGAGTCAAATTAAAGTGTTCCAGTAGTTCAACCTACAGAAGCAGTTTACCAATTTAACTAAGGTAGCCACAGCTTAGTCTTTTTCAATCTTTGCAGGAAGAATGTGAAGATTTAAGACAAAAAGGGGAAAATGGGCTGCTTAGGAAGCTTACCACAGTAAGTTGCCTCATACATTTATTTTGTACTATTCTATGCTTCCATATCCTTTAAAAATAAGGATCTTTACTTATTTCTATTGTGGCATGAAACTGCATATTATGGACAATTCTAATTGCATGGAGAGAAATGTTGTTTTTCTTGATTGTCTGAAGCGTGTGGAGAGCTCCTCTAGAAAGAATGTAATTGGCACTTGAATTTTCTGATGATTTAGTATGGAAAATAATAATTACAGACAATCTCAATAATGTGGTTCCTTGGATCCATATACTTCTTTTCCACTTTTGTTAAAATGGAAAAGAAGCTATCCAGAATATGTGAATTTTTTTTCCTCTTCCATTTTGCAATGTTTTTTTATTATAGTTTTCTAGATTAATGTCTTGTTTATTCTTCCCAGAAATTTTAAATTTGTGAGCTTCAATAACTAATATTGTTTCTATAACCATCCCACAACGGAAGTCTGCGTGGGTATTTGTGAAATATCAGAACTATGGACAATCTCAATAAAATGGTTCTCCTCTGATCCATATAATTGCTTTCCACTTAATTTTCTACTGTTTCTCTTCCATTTTGAAATACATTGTGGTAATTAGTTTGCTAAACTAATGTCTTGTTAGATTTAATAATACCCAAATTTATAATATTCTCCTCATTACACTATAGTTATAAGAGAGGAAAAAAGAAATAAAAGAATTACACTATGACCCTATTTACATACTAAAACAAATCTAATACTAAGTACATAACACCAGTGGCGGACCCAGGATTCGAATTTGAGGGTGTCACCATCAAAATAAATGAACAACTAAAAATAAAATTTGTATTTAATAACTAAAAAATATATGTTTCAAAATTTAATTAACTAGATTTGAGAGAGTTTGACACGGCAAAAAAGATATATACATGTCACAGTGCTATGTGGTAAACTTTAATTTACTGTTAAAATCTTTAAAAAAATAAAAAATTAGTGGAGCACGGGGGTCGGGGGTGTCACGTGACACCCCACCCCCCTCTTTAGGTCCGCCCCTGCATAACACACACATAACTCAACACTTCCGCTCAAGTTGGTGCAAAGATATCAGTCAGGTCCAACTTTAACATAATGAGGTGCAAACTCTTGCTGCGCAGCCCTTTTGTGAAGATGTTAGTTAATTAATCTTCAGATCTCACAAAAGGTACACATATCAAACTTTTTCTTTGATAAAGTGTCTGTCAATCTCTATATGCTTCGTTCTGTCATACTGAACAGGATTATGAGCAATGTTTATGGCATCTTTGTTGTCACAATAGAGTTTCATAGGACTATTATCAAACATTTCCAAATCACGTAACAAGGTTGGAGCCACAGGAGCTCACAAACACCGTGAACCATAGCTCTATACTCAACTTCTGCGCTAAACCGGATGACCACTAATTACTTCTTATTTCATCAAGTAACCAAATTTCCCCCCAGGCGAGTACAGTAGCCAAAAGTGGAGCATCTATAACCACAGAACCTGCCCAGTCGGCATCAGTGAATGGCTCTAACCGCAGGTGACCATGATTAGAAAATAGAATCTTTTTTCCTAAAGCTAATTTGAGATACCTTAAATACGATAAACTGCATCCAGATGTGAAGTACGAGGATTATGCATAAACTGACATCCGGTCGAGTGTGGGCTAATGATATCAGTCGACCCACTAGGCATTGATATCTCTCCTTATTAGTGCGCTCCCCTAAGTCTCCACTAAGATGATGATTCGTCTCAATAGGAGAATTTGCAGGTCTACAACCTAACATACGTGTTTCTTCCAAGAGATCAAGTATGTATTTCCATTAGAAGATAAAAATACCCCTATCAGACCTTGCTACTTTTATTCCAAGAAAGTATCTCAGTGACCCCAAATCCTTAATCTCGAATTCTTGAGCTAGACTAGACTTGAGATTAAGAATCTCATTCACATTATTGCCTATCATTATTATATCATCAACACAAACAATAAGGACAATGATCTTACTGGCATTTTCCTTGATAAACATAGTATGATCGGCATAACTCTGTTTGTACCGGAACCTCAATATGGCCTGTGAAAATCTCCAAATCAAGCTCTAGGTGACTTCTTCAATCCATAAAAGATCTTTATCAACACTTTTCTCTCTGTATCAGAGGAAGAAAAATATGGTGGTATATATACACCTCCTCCTCTAACTCACCATAAAGAAATGCATTCTTCACATCAAACTGATGAAAAGGCCAATTTAAATTTGCAAAACAAGAAAACAGAGCTCGCACATAGTTCATCTTCACTAGTGGGCAAAAGTCTCCTCGTAGTTAGTACCATAGGTTTGAGTAAAACTCTTGGCAAACAAGTCTAGCCTTGTATCTCTCAACTGTACCATCAGCATTCTGCTTAACAATGAAAATCCACTTGCATCCCACTGATTTCTTTCCTCCCGGAAGTGATACTAACTCCTAAGTGCCATTCTTTTTCAAAACTATCATTTCCTCTACTATAACTCCTATTCACTTAGGTATCATGGTTGCATCCTGCCAATTCTGTGGAATAGAATAGAAGAAAGTGATGAAACAAAAGCATGAAAAGAAGGAGATAAGCGATCATATGAGACAAATTGGGAGATGAGATGTTGGGTACATGACCTAACACTTTTTCGAAGAGCAATAGGAAGATTAACATAATCAATAAAGGGAGGTTCAATGAGAGAAGAGTCATTACCGGATGATTCAGCCAAGGAGTCTAGAACTGGAACAAGTGATTGTGATTGACAAGGTGGTATCACAAATGAGGACTTTCCATTGTTCTTCTAGCCGGTGTAGATTCTTAAGTTAGCCTCTTGTAGCCGGTGTATACATTCCCCCATATCACCACCAATGTCATGTGTGGCTCCTTCAGCAGATATTGGTGAGTTTTCCTTCTCTCCCTCACCATGGTTATAAAATAGTTTTTCCCCTCATTATGATTATAACCGGTAGACATCTCTTCCTCCTGTCTAGGCTCCTCATGAAGAGATAGAATGGAGGGAGAGTAAAACGACTCTTGTCTCCCGAAAGGTGACATTTATAGAGAGAAAAAACTTCTTAGATGAAGGATCATAACATTTGTAGCACTTTTGGGTAAGAGAGTACCTAATGAAAATACATTTATGGGCTTTAGGATCTAACTTGCCACCCGAGAGGTGAGGGGTATGAACAAAACACACACAACTAAAAACTCGTGGAGGAAGAGTCGTAACACGAAAATTGCTAGGAAGACACTCTTGAGGAGTTTTGAATTGAAGAACACTGGAGGGCATGCGTTTGATCAGATAGGTGGCAGTTAATACTACTGCACCCTATAAAAACTTAGGAACATTCACAGTAAACAAAAGAGAGTAGGTGACTATTTTTCATTCAAGAACATCATTTTGTTGTGGTGTGTCAATACAAGTTGTCTAAAAAAGAATATCATTGGCATTGAGGAAGGCCTAGAAACTCCTATCTATATATTCAGTGTCATTGTCACTATGGAGAATTTTGATCTGCTTATCAAAGTGAGTACGTAACATCGAACGAAAAGATTTAAAATAAGGAAATGACTTCACCTTTGGACTTAAGTAAATACACCCTAAGTGACATGAGAATAACCGTTAATAAAAGTGACAAACCACTGATGTCACACCTCTAACTTCTAAGGTATAATTTAAGCAAATGGCACAATATAAACAAAATTTAACTTAACCATAACTCGAATAAAACTGAAATAAATCTCTAACAATTTATAATCATCTATCAAATCACAAATAATCCATCATGGCTAGTCTGAACATGAACTAATCAAAATAGGCTCTCAATGCCCGAACAAATAAATAAATAAGTCTGAAAACCTCTAACTGAATGTCTAAACATAATAATATTGTCGAAAGTGTAAATCCTATCTAACATGCTCAGTCATCTTCAAAAGTAAAGTCTAAGTCCTTGGATCCATGTCATCACTTGTAAATTATTAGTTTACAGAAAAACATAAGCCGTAGCTCGAGTAGGAAGTCATACCGTAAATATCGGCATAATAAATAAAGCATGCTCATATCAACAATATAATATGCATTAAACGACAAAGTAAATGACAGACTAAATAACCACAACACTATCATGCTCAACATGCGATTCATGTATAGTTTCGACGGTCTTGCACCGCTGGGTGCCCACATCGGGGACCCTATCATAGAGTTCACGGGCTACCCTGACCGTCGAGCCACCTTTTAACCCGGTAGTTTTACTGTCTTTCACTGGAGGAATCACAAAAACTCTAAGTCGAGTTTACGGGCTGCTCCAACCGTCGGGCCATCTCCTACCCGGTATTTGACATCCATGCATGCTCATATGTACCAACAATAATCAATTCCTGACTTAAACAGTAGCCATAAATGTACCGAAAGGCAAGAAATAGACTGGAAACTAAAAATAGAACATTCTGTTTTTCAACAGGTTGCTTAAGTGGCCAGGAGCTCGCTCAAGCGGCCAAAACAAGTTTGCTGTCCAAAATAAACTGCCGAAAATTTAAGGAGGTCACTCTAGTGGCCTATAGCTGGCTTGAGTGGTCTATGTAAATTTTTAGAATCTGTTCTGTCGAACAGATCTCGTTTTTGACATTCGTTTCTACAACCTACTTGTCCAACATGCTTGAAAACACCACAGATTATGCATGACTCAATCATATGCCAAAAACCCCATACCTACTATTGAAATAAACATGATCTACACAATATCCCAATGTAAATCAACATTAAATCCTACCTCAAAAGATAAAAATGCAGAAACGGTAAAGTGCTTGAAAGACCCACGAACTCTCCGCGTATACGACTGTTCTCGGACTCTATGCGAAGCTCTCGATGCCCTCTACAGCTTCCTAGTTGATCATGTCTCACGAATCTTCCGTCTACTACGCTGTTCTTCCTTTTCAACCTAAACTAGGATTTAAAGAGGTTTAGAAGAAGCTGTGAATATTCCATATTGAGCCCGAAACTCCAACTAATTACGTACGGGCCACAATTAGACATTAATCACAACATGACGAAGTTCTAGAATAGACCAAAAGTAATAAAAATAAAACAGCAGACCTCGGGTGCTCACAACCTTCTCCCCTTGGGAAATTTTGTCCTCGAAATTGCTATCTCAAAGGTGAAACAAATATGGATACTTGGAACGAAGTTCGGACTCTCGTTCCCATGTAGCTTCCTCAACCCCATGATGATGCCAACCTACTCTCAGGTGTTGAAGATCCTCACCGGTTTCTCCTTATACGTTATATCATCCTCAACTTCCAACTCAGCCCAATCCAACACGTGTGACGTGTCGAGCTCATACTTACGCAACATAGACACATGGAATACATCACGAACCCTAGACATCCTTGGTGGCAAGGCAAGTCGATAAGCCACTTGTCCCACTCTTTCAAGAATTTCAAACGACCCCACATACCTTGGCGATAGCTTCCCACTTCGACCGAAACGCATCAACCCCTTCTTTGGCATGACTCTCAAAAAGACATGATTTCCCACTTCGGAAAACAGCGGTTGGCATAACTTTTTTGACAGCTCTGAGCAGTCAGCATTGTCGTATTTGAATGACTTTATTGGTAGTCTCCCGAATCAAATTGGGTCCCAACACTGTACCTTCACCCACTTCTGCCTAACATACTAGTGATCTACACGGCCTACCATAAAGTGCCTCATAAGGTGCCATCCTAATGCTAGTTTGGAAAGTGCTATTGTAGGCAAACTCTGCTAATGCCAAATGATCCTCCCATGAGCCTCAAAAATCTAGGATACAAACCCTCAACATGTCCTCGAGAATCTGAATGGTATGTTTTGGTTGTCCGTCCGTTTGCGGGTGAAACGCAATACTCATACGCAAATCTTAGCCCTGCCAACAAATCTTAGCCCTTTATCTGCATGAAGAACCCAACCATTAACCTGCTACCTTGAAGCCAAACAATCTCTCATTGACTTGGCCTCCAAATCATTATGCTGTTCTTCTATACTCTCACCAACAATGAAGGTTGAACCACTACACTGAATAAAGTAGCCTTGTCATTATCAACATTGTACTATAGAATCTGCTCCCCAATTATCCCAATCATATTCCACTCCGAATAGCTACGCCAACTAGACCATGAAGTGACTTTCTACTCAAAGCATTAACCACGGCATTAGCCTTACCCAGATGGTACTGCAGATCAAAATCATAGTCTTCCACGTACTCCATCCATCTTCGTTGCCTCATATTCAAATCTTTTTGTGTGAAGATGTACTTAAGGCTCTTGTGATCTGAGAAGACCTCAAGCTGCTCATCATATAACTAGTGTCTCCAACTCTTAAATGCAAAGATAACTGCAGCCAACTCTAGATCATGTGTAGGATAATTGTGCTCATGATTCTTTAACTGACGATAACCATATGCAACGACTCCCATCCTGCGTCAATATGCACCCCAGTCCATCCGTAGAAGCATCATAGTAAATTGAATACCCTTGCCCTCGCTCCGGAACCATCAAGATTGGAGCGGATGTCAACTTCTTCTTTAATTTCTGGAATGAACTTTCACATGCTTCATCCCATACAAATCTGATTCCCTTCTTAGTAAGTTGTGTCATCGGAGCTGCAAATCATGCAAAATCCCCAACAAAGTGTCGGTAGTAACTAGCTAAGCCCAAAAAGTTCCAAATTTCAAAGACACTCTTGGGTTGCTACCAAGTCAACAATGCCTCTGTCTTCGACTGATCCATTGCACTCCTTCGCCCGACACTTCATGCCCCAGAAATTTCACCTTGGAAAGCCAAAAATTGCACTTTGAGTATTTAGCGTAGAGGGAATTCTCCCTCAAAAGTTGTAGTATAATCCCCAAGTGTTTCTCGTGTTCTTCCTCTGTCGGCGAATAAACCAATATATCATCCACAAACACTACGACAAATTGGCCCAAGAATTCATTGAAGATCTGGTTCATTAACCCCATGAAAGCGGCAAGTGCGTTGGTCAAACCAAATGGCATCACAACAAATTCATAATAACTATAGCGCGTCCGAAATGTTGTCTTGACTATGTCCTCCTGTTTGACCCTCAACTGATGATAACCCGACCTCAAATCAATTTTTGAAAATACCAGAGAACATCTGAGTTGATCAAACAAGTTGTCAATCCTCGGTATCAGATATTTATTCTTCACAGTCACACTATTCAATTGCCGATAGTCAATACACAACCTCAAAGCCCCATCCACAAATAGGTTTGGTGCGCCCTATGGTGAAGTGCTAGGTTGGATGAAACCTTTGTCTATCAATTCTTGAAGCTATACCTTTAACTCCTTCAATTCAGCTGCGGCAAATCGATAAGGTTCCATAGAAACTGGAGCTGTCCTAGGCCCAAGATCAATAGAAAATTTCACTTTCTGCTAAGGAGAT
Organism: Arctostaphylos glauca; assembly: GCA_019985065.2. NCBI lineage: Eukaryota > Viridiplantae > Streptophyta > Magnoliopsida > Ericales > Ericaceae > Arctostaphylos > Arctostaphylos glauca. The sequence continues at coordinate 7,649,354 of JAHSPW020000005.1, forward strand.
AAACTACAATATCTTCCGGAAAGACATCCGAAAAGTCACGAACCACTCTAGGAAACTCTCCTTGATTCTGATTCCCCTCATCATCCCATGTCACTGTGAATAGATGACCAACCATGTCTCTACCCCACAACCCGTGAATCCCCGATTGAACATCTCCTCTACTTCCCCAAAACTGAAAACTGTCACCCTTAGGAATATTAATAGTTACCCTACTCTGATAACAATCAATTGTGGCTCTAAAGAAGGTCAATCGGTCTATATCCAAAATAACGTGAAAACTACTCATGTCTAAATGAGATCAAAGGTCAAACTACAATTGGCAACCTCCATCTTACAAGACTGAAACACATGCCTCAAAATCACACCGCTCCCAACATGCATCTCAACAGATACAATAGACTCCAACATACTGACCTCAAGACCCAAGGTAGTAATCAGACTAGAAGAAATAAAGGAACGAGAAGCGCCAGTATAAAAAAAAACTAGCTCAGGTGCGAGACAAAAGTAATGTACCTCTAACAACTAAGGCTCCTCATGTTTCCATCTCTAGTGCAATAATAGTATAAGCACGACCCCTATTCACCTGTCCTTATTGTACCGACTGAGCTGACGGGACTGGTCGGGCTTCCCCCGCCTGCTGAGCTGGTGCATAACTCTGTTGAACTGATCCTGATGGCATAGGACGATTTTGCAATGAACTCGCTCTACCAACCCCTGCATCAAAGGATAATTTCGCTGCCCCTTCTTATGACATTTAAAACAAACAATCGATCCCCTAGCAACACCTACAGTTTGCGACGGCTGCGCGCCCCTCCGAAGTCTGCCCTCCTATGATCTGGCTGGCTACACCCATAACAAATTATCTCTCCCCGAGGACTCGTTCCAGTGGACAATGTTGGCGAAGTAGATACAACCTGCCTCCTATAACCTTGAAACTGAGAACTGGAACTGCCCTCTCTCTGTCCCTTCTTATTTGGCCCCATTGATTTAGAAGTTGTAACTTTCACTGCACTCCCATCTCTCGCTGCCAAATCTGCCTCCACTATCATTGCCCTCTCTACAGGATCCCCATATTCTCTAATTTTTAGCGGCACAATTTTTTCTCTAATTGTTGGCTCAAGACCCCTCTTGAACCTCTTGCATTTTAAGTCCTCATCTGCTGCTGTTTCGGTTGCAAAACAAGACGAGGACATGAACTCATTTTGGTACTCAACCATTGTCATGCTGCCCTGATTCAAATCATAGAACTCCTATCGAAGCGAGTCCTTCATTGCCTCCGAAAAATAGCAATCAAGGAAGAGACCCTTGAAAGCTTCCCATGTCAACTCCCCTATGTCGTACGTAGTCTTCACCATTTTCCAACACTAGTCTGCCTCCCTAGTAAATTGATAAGTCACCAAAGAAATCCCAATTCCTCTTCCACCACCTGTGTTCCTAGTCTTCTCCACCTGCTCAATCCAACAGTCGGCCACAAACGGATTGGCCCCACCGGTGAACTCAGGAGGGTTCATATGGTGGAACTCCTGCATGGCTACCACTGCTTGGGTTTGATTCCTGGGTTGATTATTCTGAGCCAACTGTTGTATGCCCCATAGCCCTCATGACATCCTCGCCGCTAGCAGGATCTAGTGCCCCGACAACAGCACCCGCGTCCGACCCTGAACTCTACGAGGCGGCATCTTATTATAGAAAAGGACAAAACTCATCAACAACATAGGGCAGTCAACATACATATAAGCATGTAAACACAAGCACATAGAACATACTAAGTAATGTTGTTGAGAAAGTCAGACTGATTTTCCAATTAACTTTCTTGGACCTACAATCAGAAGACATGATGACCAGACCCCTTTTCTAACTGGATTTAACTAGTAATTGCATGGAATGTCTGAAGACAAGTCATGACATTCCAGGGCATAACTCCACATAATCATGCAGACCTCTAGGACCCTGTCCATGGCTCTAGGTATTCGAATCATGATTTGATATCAAGTTGTCAGTCCTCAAATTTCTAAGGTATGAATTAATCAAATGGCACACTATAAACAGAATTTAACTTAACCATAACTCCAATAAACTGAAATAAGTCTCCAACAACTAGTAATCATCTATCAAATAACAAATAATCTATCTTGGCTATTCTGAACATGAACTAATCGAAACAAGCCCACAATGCCTGAACAAATAAATAAGTCTAAAAACCTCTAACTGAACGTCTAAACATAATAATATTGTCGAAGGTGCAAATCCTATCTAACATCTTCAAGTAAAGTCTAAATCTTTGGATTCATGTCATCGCCTGTAAGTTATTAGTTTATAGAAAAACATAAACTGGAGTTCGAGTAGGAAGTTATACTGAAAGCATCGGCATATTGAATAAAACATGCTCATATCAACATTATAATATGCATTAAATGACAAAGTAAATGACAAACTACATAACCACAACACTATCATGCTCAACATGCGATTCATGCATAATTTCGATGGTCTTGCACCACTGGCTACCCACATCGGAGACCCTATCGTAGAGTTCACGGGCTACCTTGACCATCGGGCTACCTCTTAACTCGGTAGTTTCACTGTTTTTCACCGGAGTAAACACAAAAACTCCAAGTCGAGTTCACAGGCTGCTCCGACCGTTAGGCCATCTCCTACCTGGTATCCGACATCCATGCATGCTCATATGTACCAACAATAATCAATTCCTGACTTAAAACAGTGGTCCTGAATGGACCCAAAGGCAAGAAATAAACCGGAAACTAAAAATAGAACATTCTGTTTATCAACAAGTTGCTCGAGCAAGCAGGAGCTCGCTCAAGTGGCCTAAGTAAATTTTCAAAATCTGTTCTGTCTAATAGACCTCATTTTTTACCTTTATTTTTGCAACCTAACTGTCCAATATGCTCAAAAACACCACAGATCATGCATGACTCGATCACACACTAAAAACCACATACATACTATTGAATAAACACGACCTATGCAATACCTCAATGTAAATCAACATGAAATCTTACCTCAAACAATTAAAACGCAGAAACGGTAAAGTGCTCAAATGACCCACGAACTCTCCGCGTATACAATTGTTCTTGGACTCGACGCAAAGCTCTCAATGCCCTCTACAACTTCCTAGTTGATCACGTTGTACAAATCTTCCATCTACTAGCCTGTTCGTCCTCTTCAATCAAAACTAGGATTTAAGGAAGGTTAGAAAAAACTGTGAATGTTTTATATAAACTGAGATTAGGGTTTTCTAATCTATAATTAAAATTTGGTTAATTACATTAACCCCCCTCGAACTATGTAAACCCCAACATCGAGCCCAAAACTTCAATTAATTATGTACGGGCCACAATTATACATTAATCACAGCATCACGAATCACAAAGTTCTAGAATAGACCAAAAGTAATAAAAATAAAACATCAAACCTCGGGTCCTTACAATCTATAACCTTTTAGAGATAGAATAGGAGACAGACCTCAAGCATCAGAATGGATAACCATAAATGGTGAATCACTCCTTTTATTAATAGGAGTATAAAAAGAACGTTTATGTTCCCAAACTCACTGGCTACACAAATAAACTGACTCCGAGAACAATGTTTAACTAAATAAGAAAAAATTTATCTAAGATTCCAAAAGAGGGATGATCCAACCTACGGTGCCACTGATGTAACGTAGAAATAGTTGAACTCGTATTTGCTTGCAGAGTTAGATCGCGTGACATGGGTGAATGAGATGGACAAGGTGTAGAGTCCAAGAAATAGAGGCCACCATGTGTTTTACCATTGCCAATTACCTTCCCCGTATTCAATTACTGAAAAATACAATGAGTAGAGAAAAATATCACGGAATAATTTGCAGACCGAGTAAAACTACTAACAGACAGAAGATTAGTAGCAAAATTTGCAATATGTAGAGCTGAAGAGAGAAACAATGAGAGAATAGGAAACGAAACTTTTTCTTGAAATAGCAGAGAATGACCCGTCTATTATTCTGAATCAAACACAGAGGAACAACTTGTCATATGATCAGAGGTACCAAAATCGATAATCCAAGGAACAGCAGAAGAGGCAGCAAATGCAAAAGTTGACATACCTGTGTGAACAAAATTGGATGAGGTGGAGGATGTTGTGGAAGCGGAAGCTATAGTAGATGGAGAATCAACTCAAGCCATAAGACGTTGGAGAGCTTGTATTTCCCCCTGAGAAAAACCACCAACATGATCAGAAGATGCTTGAGCTCCAGTATTGAACCCAGAATCAAGCAAGGTGGTAATTGCAGACTCCGAAACATGTGCTTGGGTCTGAGAATGCCCAGAACCACAACCACCGTGTCCCCTCTAGCGCCCACGCAAGGGGCGGCCATGTCACTTTCAACAAAAATCCCTGGTATAGCCGGTTTTATTGCAATAACCACACCGGATGAACTCACGATCAACAGGCCCACTGCTAGCATTAGACTGGGACTTACCACCCTATGAAGGAATGGCAATCAAGGAAGAACGATCCGTAGGAGAATTGTGCACTATAGCACACCTCTTGCTCTCCTCCTGCTGGACAATAGCATAGGCCTCGCCCAAAGATGGAACTGGAATGACCCAACACCTGCACGCGAATTTGATCATATTCTAGCAAGAAAGTCATAAACGTGCTCTTTCTCCAATCTCTTTAACCAAGTCGCAATATCAACAGAACAAACAGCCGAAAAATCTTGATAATAATCAAATTCCTGCCATACTCTACTCAACTTAGTATAATATACAACTATAGATCGATGGTATTGATCCACTGTACGAAGGCGGTTTCTCAACTCAAAATACTGTGCATCATTACCTTATTGTGAGTAGGTTTGGACTGCAGTAGTCCAAATCTTATACGGTGTATCAAGGAGCAAAAAAGTATGGCGAATATCAGTCCGGATAGAAGTAAATAATCAGGTCATCACTAAAGAATTTTGGGATTTAAATTGCTTAAGGGCAATGCTTTCTCTCTCATCAGGTGGAAGAATAGGGCCCTCAATGAATTCTGGCATCCCTCTTGCTTCAATGGCTAAAGGAGGTGTGAGATTGGAGCAAATAATTGGTACCATCCAATTTGATTGGACAAATATCCAATGGAGTGGTTTTAAAGAGTTGGTCAAATTGGCTCGAGACATCTTTAGCCCCAGATGAACCAATGGGAACAATTTTGGGGTTCTCAACCATAACGCAATGTAGAAGAGAGACACCGAACAGAAACCCAAAAACAGCGACCAAACAACGATCAATCAACACGAAGCCAGCAAAACAGTGCTGGACGTGACCCAAAAAAAGGAACCAGCGGCCGAAAAACACAGATCTAACGAACACAACACTGTTCACTGTTGATGCAGCACTGTTCATGTGCGTTGTTCACTCACTGTTCATGCGCACTGTCTAGCGGCAGTGGTGGGCTAGGAATTTTCTTTTGGCGGTGGCAATGGTGGGTGACGGCTAGGGTTTTTCGTCCCGCTCTGATACCATGTTAGATTTAATAATACTCAAATAATAATATTCTCCTCATTACACTATAGTTATAAAAGAGGGAAAAAGAAATAAAAAAATTACACTATGACCCTTATCTATGACCCTATTTACATACTAGAACAAATCTAATACTAAGTACATAACGCACACATAACATGTCTGCTTATTCTTCTTAAAAGTTATAAATTTCTCAAATTCAAAAGCTGGAGGTTGTTTTTGTAACATTCAATCCCATCGAATGTCTACGTGGGCATTTTCGTAACATAATGAAATATTTAATCTAGTGCTAGACACTTGTACTTGGACTTGATCATTTTGGGCTATGTTCTTGCTAAGAGAAAAATATTGTATTTAAGTGAATTTTTATGAATGATACAACTATTCTTTATATAAGGAGAGATAGAATAACAAAAGAAGACATTACAACTAAGGAAACAAAATAAGAAGGGAAATAGTGTAAGAATGAAAACAATGTTATTCTATATCTATATAGAGTAATATTTGTTTCCCTATATAGATATAGTAATATTTGTTTTTCTCTATAGATATAGAAAAATATCCCTCTATAGATGTAGAATGATATTATGTCCAACACTCTCCCTAAGTTGGCATAAGATATTTGTGGAGTCCTTTAATCTGAGTTGCGATTCCACTCACGATTTTGGGATGAAATGGTGTGTTTGAGTACCTAGTCCTTTAACCACAATCCAAAGTTAGTGCCCCACTGGCCGGAGTTGAGGTTGCAAGATTAAGCATACCTTTTTCCCTCAAAATATTGTACCTTATATATTGCTCCTAGCTTGAGCATCAAGCCTAGAATGGCATGTGTGAAGCACACTCCTAGTGATAGTGACCCGTAACTAAATTCTGTTATGACCTCACCTTTCGAAATGATGACTAATAGTTTATGCTTCATGTGCTGGTCTAACTGAATGCCAGATGGAGATTTTCATCTTTGAAACAAGTGAGCTCGACTCGACAGAGAGCTACCCTATCCGGCCCGGCCCCATGAAATGTCTCTTGCGCTATGGGAACATTATGTGTCATGAGGCCTGGTCTGGGCTCAGTTAGGTACCGTGCTGAGATATGAGCCAACTCGGCCCAACAGGTCATTGACACTGGTCATAAGTTGTGGACCTAGTCGGAGCTCAACCAAGATGAATCCGAGTGGGCTCGGCCCTATTTGCTTAAGGATCTGTTGTTTGAACTCAGCCCGGTTGTGAAATGTTTCAACTCGGTCCTGACTGGGCGTTGTGCCGATACAGACTTCCATAATATCCATGAGATCAAGCTTGCCAACAGCAAAAAGAGCCCAATAGAGCAAGATCCATAGGATATAGCAAAGGCCGTTTGATCTAGAACAGATGTGGATTATGACACTGAAGCAGGTGGAGTTTGGAGTAGACAACACCGGAAAATTTCTCATCCGAAAAAACATATCAAGAAAAGATCAACAACAGATCAATAATAGGTTTTGCTGAAAAATAACGGCAACGACACACAAAAAGAAAGGGAGCACGAGGCTCTAACGCATTAGGGGAATGCGCAAAAAGCCCACAAAGGATTAGGCAATAGTCAAGAGAAGTTGCTTCAGGAAAAAGAGGTAATGTCGATATGGAGGGAAGGAAGACGGCGGCATGAATGAGTGCTTGGAAGACGGCGGCAAGACTTACGTCGCCCGCCGAAAGTGCAAATCATATAAGGCTTAGACCTTATGGCTCTGATACCATGTTGAGAGAAATGATACAACTATCCCTTGTATAGGGAGAGATGGAGTAACGAAAGGAAACAAAACAAGAAGGAAAATAATATTATTCTATATCAATATAGAATAATATTTGTGTAAAGATGAAACCCACACTCTTTAGAGGGGCGAGACGTTTATTTATAATAAAGTGAATGAGGTTAGGGTTAACCTAATGGGCTCTAATCACCGAGGCCCATTAGGGTTAACTTATACATAACCTAATACGTAAACGTAACAACTAACATCCTCCCTCAAACTGGCGCATATACATCAATCATGCCCAGTTTGTTACATATATATGAAACCTGATTTCCAACTAGTGGTTTAGTGAAGATATCCGCCAATTGTTCACGGGTGCGCACATGACTAGGAGTGATCGTGCCCTTCTTGTATTCATCGCGGATGAAATGACAATCGATCTCAATATGCTTCGTGTGTTCGTGAAACACAGGATTGGTGGTGATATGTATGGCAAACTAATTATCACACCATAGTTGGGTCGGTCCGTCCATTACTGCTCGTAATTCGAAGAGGTTCTGCCGAATCCCCCATAATCTCGGAAGTGGCTAAGGCCATGGCCCTATACTCTGTTTCTGCGCTTGAACGGGCCACCACTGCTTGCTTCTTGCTTTTCCAGCTGACCAGGTTACCCCCAATAGTGACTGAAAATCCAGAGGTGGATCGCCTATCAGTTGAGCATCCAGCCCAATCGGCATCGGTGTATCCCTCTATCCGGGTGTGTCCCTGATTATAATACCGAATGTCTTTCCCTGGATTGCTTTGTAAATATCGGAGGATATGTAGAAATGCGTGCCAGTGAGGAACCCGTGGATTCTGAGCAAACTGACTAACAACACTGACAGGGTAAGCAATGTCTGGCCTAGTCATCGTAGTTAGATAATTCAACTTCCCAACCAACTGCCTATACTGATCGGGGTTAGGATAACTCACCAATATCGGGCAGTAGCTTGGCTCCTGGGTCCATAAGGGAAGTGGCCCCCTTTGCCTGGAACAGCCCTGCATCAGATAAAATAACCAAGACATATTTGCGCTGAGAAATAACAATACCCTTCTTTCCGCGCAACACCTCGATGCCAAGAAAATATTTCAACTGCCCAAGGTCTTTGGTTTGAAAATACTGATTGACAAATTGCTTGAGATCAATAATCCCCTGTGCATCATCATCGGTAATGACAATATCATCCACATACAATCAGCATGATACATCCAGAAGGATGGTGGCGATAGAAGACCGAATGATCCTTTGTAGACTGTATCAGCCCAAAGCTAGTAACCACTTGACTGAACCGAGCAAACTAGACCCTTGGAGACTGTTTAACCCATAAAGAGAGCGGCGAAGCCGACAGACACGACGCTCCCCTCCCTGAGCAACAAACCCGGGTAGTTGCTCAATATACACCTCCTCAGTGAGATCATCGTGAAGGAAAGCATTCTTCACATCCAACTGGTATAATAGCCAAGAGTGAGTAACCGCCAAAGAGAGAAGGAGGCGGAGGGAGGCCATTTTGGCCACTGGAGAGGTCTCAAAGTAGTCGACACTATAGGTTTGGGCATAACCCTTGGCCACAAGGCGAGCCTTAAGTCGAGCAATAGAGCCATCGGGATGCACTTTGATGGCGTAAACCCATTTGCAACCAATAGCTTTCTTGGCAAAGGGGAGAGAAACAAGATCCCAAGTATGATTGGCTTCCAAGGCCAGCATTTCCTCCTCCATAGCAATACGCTAGCCAGCATGAGCCAAAGCCTCACCAAGAGTACGAGGCTTGGGCATAGAGTCCAGGCTAACAATCAAGGAGCGAATAGGAGTTGCCAAACCATGGTAGAAAGTAACATATAAGGGGTGATCACGGCAAGAGCGGTAGGGGCGGCTAGGGGGGCAAGGGGATCCACAGAGGGTGCGGCTGGATCAGGCGGCAAAGAGTTTGGCTCAGTAGCGGAAACCAGGGGGAGGTGTGTACCGGGGCCGGAGGAGTCGGGAGAAATGGAAGAGAGACAAGAAAGTCATCAGGCGAAGAAGGGGACTCCGAGACACTAGTGAGAAAATAGAATGACTCAATCTCGACAAAAGCCACATCCCGAGAGGTTAGATATCGACGCAACTGAGGGGAGAAACACCGGTACCCTTTCTGGGTTTTGGAGTACCCAAGGAAGATACATTTGAGGGAACGGGGATCTGATTTGGACAGACTAGGGCGAGTATCGCGAACATAACACACACCCAAATAGGCGAAGAGGGAGACTATAGGGAGGAAGGGTAGGGTGGAGAACAGATTGAGGGGTGACACCACGAAGGACGAAGAAAGGTAAGCGATTGGTGAGATAGCATGCAGTGAGAACGGCATCACCCCAGAAGCGTTTGGGGACACCCGTGCGAAAAAGGAGAGCACGAGCAGTGTCGGGAAGATGACGATTCTTGCGTTCGGCAGTCCCATTTTGTTGGGGGGTGTCGGGACAAGATATCTGGTGAACAATGCCATGGTGGAACAAATGTGCCTGGAACCAATGGAGTATATATTCCCTACCATTATCACTACGGAGAACACGAATAGTATAACCAAATTGGGTGTGAATGTCAGAGAAGAAAGAACTCCAAACAGAGAAGACTTCAGAGCGAGCTCTCAAAATGTAAATGTAAGTAAAACGAGAGTAGTCATCCACAAATGCCACAAAATATCTGTAGCCTAAGGGTGTAGGAACGGGGCACGACCCCCCCACACATCAATATGAACAAGAGGAAAAGAAATGGAACTTCTTTTATTATTACGAATAGGATAAGACACACTATGATGTTTGGCTAAATGACAGGACTCACAAGATAAATGAGAAATATAATTAAATTCAGGATATAAAGACTGTGAACTAGCTAAAAAAGATGACCCAAACGACAGTGAGCATCATAAGCAGAGGAAGTGAGGCCGACACAGGCAACCAGTTGATTAAGCATATACAGGCCGTATAACACTCCTTTTACTGATAGTCCGCTTTGTCACTAGATCCTGAAAAACACAATGATCAGGAAAAAACGTAACGGAGCAGTTTAAATCTTTAGTAACACGACTAATAGAAATCAGATTAAAAGGGAAGCCAGGGGTATGTAACACATGTTGCGAGGTCAACGAGGAAGTGGGTGTAGCAATGTCACAACCTCGAATGTCAAGAGAAGAACCGTTGGCCACTGTAACCTGTCCAGTCCTAGTAAGAGGAGAATACTCAGAAAGAGTATCTGTAGTCCCGGTCATATGATCTAAAGCACCAGAGTCAATAACCCAAGTGCGCGGAGTAACCATGTAGGCAGTGGAGTTCCCTATAATAAATGTACCAATAGCAGGAGAAGAGAGCAAAAGGGACTGAGTGTAGCGGTCATACTCAGCATCAGACATACGGACCACATGACCCGCGGAAGAGGAAGCAGATGCAGTAGCAGCATGAGCCATAGAAGATGGCTTAGAGCCCAATTGGGACAATGGGGACGAATGTGGCCAACCAGACCACAATGATGACAGGTGCGAGTCTCCGGAGATCCAGTACGACCACCTGTATGCCTGCCTCGGCTCCGACGGCTGCCACGGGCCCCGCCTGGGAAAGAAAAACAGACAACCCTATCAGTGGACTTAGGGGGTAGAGGGCGAGCATCAGAGTGACTCACCGAGCGAATCACACGACGAAAGGCCTCCAGGAGGGATGGAATATCAACTCGAGCAAGTATCTATGATCGGACAGCCTCATAGTCACCACCACCAAGACTGGCTAAGTAGAGCACCGCCATAATCTGATCATGCTGACGGCGAAAATACTGTGGGATCGGAAGTAAAGGGGAGCAGACGGTCAAACTCATCAGGAAGAGTCTTGAACCCAGCATAGTGCTCCTGAAGAGTTTTTCCCTCACGCGTGAGTTGGAAGAACCCCTTCATTACATCAAAGAGGCGGGACAGATCAATTGCAGTGGAATAGGTATCGGACAAAGATTGCCAAATTTACCGCACAGTATTGGCATTTGCGACCAATACCTCAACAAATTCATCCATGGAGTTCAGCAATAACGTAAACAGGCGGGCATCATCTCGAATCCAGGAGCGATACTGAGGTGAAGTCTCGGGAGGAGCACAGTCTGTCAGATGTGAATCGAGATCCATACCCTAAAGAGACTTTAGGACCTTTTTTCGCCAGAACACATAAGTGGACGAGCCAGTCAGCTTGGTTTCCACTAAGTGAGTGGATAAGGAGAAGATCTGGGGTCGGGCAGGTTCGCAAGTCACCACGGGCTGGGCAGACGGGGAAGATGGCGATGGTGTCGAAGAATCAGTAGTCGATATGACTACGATAATATAGGACAAATTCCACTCTCGACACCTATATCAACCCAACGAACCATCAATCACCAAATCAAAGCATTCATTCACCAAGAACAGAATAATAACCAAGGAGTAACACTGACGCAGATCAAGTAGCCATGAGGCCAAAGAGGACAGATTAGTCCACAGTCATACAGAGACAGAGGAGATCAGCAGGAAGAAAGGCAGGAGCAGGTCAGAGGAAGTGCAGCGGCGGCGACCGGCGGTGGTTAGACAGCCAAGGGGTTAGATCAAGAGGTCAGGCCACTACCTTACAGAGACAGAAGGGCACAGCAGCAAGAAGGGCAGTAGCAGATCGAAGGATGTGTGGCGGTGATGTTAGCGGACGGCGGCAGTGGCGGCGACGGCGGCGGCTGGCGGTGGTGAATGCAGTCAGACGGCCAAGGGATCAGATTGGGAGGTAGGGTGCAGATCGGTGGTAGTGGCAGAGAGAGGAGGGGACGCTAGGAGAAGAGGAGGGCGGCGGCGACGGCGACGGCGGCGGCGGCGGAGGAAGAGACAACAGACGAGATCGATAGCAGATCTGAATGGGGGAGCCTAGGATGCCGATGATGGCAGTGGAGACGCGATGCCACCGGAAAGATCAGTGCATAGCCGGCGGCAGCGACAACAGAGTAGGTTTAGGGTTTTATATTTTTTTTATTCTTTACTAGGCTTTGATACCATGTAAAGATGAAAACCCACACTCTTTAAAGAGGGGCAAGACGTTTATTTATAATAAAGTGAATGAGGTTAAGGTTAACCTAATGGGCTCTAATCACCGAGGCCCATTAGGGTTAACTTATGCATAACCTAATACGTAAATGTAACAACTAACAATTTGTTTTCCTATATAGAAATATTAGTATTTGTTTCCCTCTAGAGATATAGAACAATATCCCTCTATAGATATAGAATGATATTATATTATTTTCAATAGTTCTTTGGTCCCAACACCTAGTTGGCCTGATTGTTTCATGACCCTGATCGTTTGTGCCTGATACGTTTTCTGGCCACTAGGAAAAAGATGCCGGCGTGGCTATGTTGACTCTGTCCATTGGAGAAAAGACTTGGGTAAAGTTGTGGTGACTCTAGTATTCAAAACCTATCAGAGGGCTTGAGAATATAATTAACTATAACTTGACTCGACATTTTTTGCCATTTGTCAAGCTTCAACAATTTGTTGGGCTAGTGGTTTGCTCAAAGGTTTACTAGTCACTTAGTGAAGTTACTGTTTCTGCACAACTTGAACTGTTTTCCTACATTTTTATTAGTGCATAACTTTAAGGATTCGGGATAATTTTTTCTGGAAACAGCAATTCCATGTACAAAATTGCAACAAACACTTACATGACTGGATAACTTTATTCTTTGTCTAGTACCAAGTCGCAGCTTTTAAGTGCCTCTCTAGGATAGATTTTGTTAAGCTCGAGCTCCTCTACCCATATAGGGTTTTGCCTGTAGCAGATGAAAGTAATGATTTGCTGCACGCCTGCCACATGTCATGTGGGGGTATTCATGTATCTTTGAACTTCAGTTGGCTGGCATTCTTACCCTTTCTTCTGTAGTTGTTTCATGATTTTCTTATATGACTATCAGAATATTATTTCGGCGAGATAAATGTTCCACTATATATGGACCCTGTAGCAAACAACTGCCTTTAAAATCAAGAAGAAAGCATTGTGTCTTGATTATCCATTAGAAGCAGTTCCTGGTAAATTGTTATAAGAGTAAGTGCCTGGGGTTTTATCCTAATCATGTCATAAAACCTCAAAACATATACATATTTGCTCTGTGCCAAAGTTGAACTCGAGAAACCTGAGTGTAAATAGTTTTCTCATTAAGTTCAACAGAAATCTTTTTCCTTCACAAGTTCTCTAAGTTGGTTAATATATTTTATTTCCACCACTAATGGCATCACTTCTTTTAGCTCCAAACATTAGAAATCCTTTTGGCTTAATCTAAAGATTATTTGGAGAAATTTGTTTTCCACACTTAATGGCATCACTTCTGTCAGCTCCAAACATTAGAAATCCTTGTGTCTTAATCAAATGATTATTTGGAGAAATTTGCTGCCATAAGGAATTTTTAAGTTTCTCGCTATTTCTGTCTGAACTCGGTATTATTTTTTCTGATTGAAAGATATTTGATGAAAAGCTTTTATGTTGCAGGTGGAGCTTGAGCACAAGGCTAGAAGCTTGCATAAAGATATAATGAACCATGTATGGATTTTTACTTCTGTGTTTATTGTCAAGTCACTTCCTTTAGACATAAGAATCTAAGATTTTGAATCTAGGCTTTAGCTTACATCAGTGTTCAGAAAAACATGATTGGGCAAAATGAAGACAACTAAAATGAGGAGAAGGCCATGCATGTCATTTGTACTGGTCATGACAACTTGCAGGTTTCTTCTCTAGTTGTGTGTCACTATTCTACTTCTAGTGAGCCATTATTTGATGTTCATACCAAGGTTATTGATACCGTACTGGCCGGTATGTACCGTTTTGGCATAAAAATAGTACCAAATGCCTCTAATGCCGTACCGTTCTCAATACCGGCCGGGTACTGGCAAATACCGGTAATTTTTAAAAATTTTAAAATTTTTTTTGCTCTTAGTAAATATTTTGGTATTTTTTACATCCAACTCCTAATTATTGTTCACCTCGAATAATCATCTTGAGTAAATTGTAATCTCGTACGATCATGTCGGATGAACAACAGTTACTTCGTCACAGTACTTATGGACTAACGGATTAAACTTTAGCTAAGTATCCTACGAATAAAACCAATAACATTAATATCATATAATTTAATCATAAAGAAATTATTATTTTTGACTCTCTCTCATTTATGTGTGTGTGTGTGTGTGTGTATATTGATAGCTGTGGGAAATCCAATACAATACCCAATATATGACTGGTATCGGTACGTATAGTAGCAATAGATAAACCGATACTCAAGCCGATACGGTATTCGGAACCTTGGTTTTCATACATCATTATTTTCTATTGGTTGTGAAATAGATTATGCAGTGTTTTCTCTTCAAATTCATCTCGCCGTGCGCCACCACAAATTTCTTGTCCTGTTCTTTCTTCTTGTTGACCAATGTATCCTACCATCGCTTCTACGTACTAGTTTTTGTTAATCAAATTACACCCTTAGTGTAGTTGATTCTTTTATTTCATGTAAGTGCGTAGAGGTATCATGTGGTGGGTGTTGAAGAGAATGGAACTAACAAGAGGAATAACGATGTTGTAAAGGGCATGTAATTTGGCTGGGACTACAATTAGATGACCCACACGAGACAGCAATTAACTTCCCATGACATTAGGATTACACCAAGGTTCCGTCGAGTCTTTATCTTCTTGCAGATGAATTGTCTGGAGATATTCCTAGTGATTATGAGGCTTCATGGGCGTATGTTATGCGCAGACTGAAACCAAAGAAGATTCTTATTCTATTCTCATTGTTATATAAAAATGGATACAATGCATGGATTAAATAGAACGTGGAAAATAAAAGATAAATACTATCCTAACTAAGCAATAAGTACGAGGAGAAATATACCGAAAGGATAAACAAGATAAACAAAATAAAAGATAAATATTATCCTATTCCTATACCCCTCCCCCTAACCACAGGATGTGAGGGCAGAGAGTATTGTGAGGTTGCCAAGGAGAAAGCGAAACCGAATAGCTGTGTGAGTTTAAGTGAATAAATCAGCAAACTGAAGCGAGGAGGGAACAAACGGGAGATCAATGGGGTCAGACTGGAGGTGTTGGCAAACAAAGTGAATCAATCTTGATGTGTTTCGTTCGCTCATGGAAAATCAAATTGTAGGCAATCTGAATGACACTTCTGTTATCACAATAAAGATGTGTGGGGAGATCAAGGAAAACACCCATATCAGACAAAAGTCAACGAAGCCAAACAATTTTAGCAGTAGTAAGAGACATAGCGCGGTAGTTGACGAGTAATGACAGATTGTTTCTTACTTTTTCATGAGATGAGAGAAACATCAAGAAAGATACAAAAACTAGAGGTGGACTTCAGATCATTGATGCCACCGGTCGAATCAGCATCGGCATAGGCCCAAAGGGTCAAACTCGAAATAGAAGAGAGCACTAAACACTGGTAGATAGTAGAACGAATATACCGGAAGATATGCAGTAATGCAGCTCGGTGGGTCGAGCGTGGGACAGACACAAATTGACTGACAGTATGGACAACATAAGCAATATCAGGGTGAGTCACTGTAAGATACATCAGGCCTCCAACCAATTTGCGATACTCGATAGGACTATCCGAGGGAATACCATCAAAAGCAGAGAATATGGCATAGAATTCTGTAGGAGTATCGACAATCTTGTCATAAGTGAGATTAGCACAATGGAGAACATCGATGGTATACTTGGTCTGGGATAAAAGATAACCCTTTGGAGATGAAGCCAACTCAATACCCAGAAAGTAACGAAGAAGATCTAAATCCTTTATCTCAAATTCACGAAAGAGATGAATCTTCACCTCAATAATGGCAGCATAATCAGAACCTGTGATAATCATGCCATCCACATATGACAAGAGAAGAACTAACCTTGTAGAAGAACAATGAAGAAAGAGAGCAGGGTCATGTATACAAGGTTGGAAACTGATCTGGAGAGCAACAGAGTGAAACCGTCCATACGATGCACAAATGGTTTGTTTGAAACCATAGAGAGCACGGCGAGGACAACAAACAAGTCCAGAAAGATGAGAAAGCCCAGAGGGGGCCGCATATAGACTTCTTCAGACAATTACCCATTAAGAAAGGCATTTTAACATCCAACTGAAAGAGAGGCCACTGGTGCAGAGCAGCCACAGATATCAAAGTGCGGACGGTGGTCATGTTAGCAACATAAGCAAAAGTCTCCTCGTAATCAATCTCATATTCTTGAGAAACCTGTTTGCAACTAAGCGAGTTTTATATCGCTCCAAAGAACCATCAAAATGGATTTTGACTTTGTATACTCATTTGCAGCCAATGAGATTTTTACCAAATGGCAGCGGCACCAAATTTCAATTTTGAGTTTTAGAAAGGGCAATAAGCTCATCGCTCATGTCATGAACCTTATTAGGATCATTACAAGCTTCGTGATATAATCTGGGCTCAAAATAAGTATGAATGCAAGAAAGAAATGAATGGTACGAAGAACACAAACAAGTATTAGTAAAGCCAAGTCTTACTAGAGGACGATGATTGCGAGTAGGATAACGGTGGTCGGACGGATCAGGATCCGAAGGGGCAGATTGAAGGGCTGTAGAGTCGGGAGTTGGAACCGGGACAAGAAGAGTTGCACGACGACGAGAGTAGACTAAGGAAAAAGACCGAATGAGGGTAGAGGTAGAGGAAGCAGAAGAGACAGCGGGAAGATCAGAGACTTCGAAAGCAGAAATGTACTCATCAGAAGGGACAGTAGTAGGGAAGGGATCAATAAGAACTGAGTCTTCCTTAGGAAGGTCCTCATTTAGGTTGAAGGGAATAATACGGCAAACGCTCGAGAAAAGTAATGTGCCTAGACACATACAACTTTTTAGTCACAGGATCATAACAACGATAACCCTTTTGGTTGATGTTATGCCCTATGAAAATACAAAGAGCACATCAAGCACTAAGCTTACTTCAGTCCCTCTTGGGAATACAAAGAGCACATCAAGCACGATGCTTGCGCTCAGCATGACCATTTTAGACGGGAGTATCAAAACAAGAGGATTGGTGAATAGTCTCATTGCTAAAAAATGTGTAAACTCGGAAAGAAAGTACTCCCTGCCCAAATTCGACTGAAGGATTTTTACCGAAGTAGAAAATTGTGTTCGCACCATGGTGTAAAAATTACGATAAATTCTGAAAATATCATATTGGTGTATCAGTAAATAAATCCATATATACCAACTGTAATCATCGACAGAAGAGACATAATACATAGAACCACCATTGGTTGCAATTGGAGAAGGACCCCATAAATCAGTATGAGCCATATGAAAAGGAGGTAGAAGTAGAATTACTTTTATTAAAAGGCAAAGCAGTCATTTTAGCAAACTTGCAACCAATGCACTTAGAAATGTCACTGACAGAAATATAACCCAAAAGACCACATTTAACTGAAAGTTTTAGACGCTCACTAGACAAATGTCCTAATCTAGAATGCCAAAGATAAAAAGAAGTTCTCATCCAAAGAGAAAGACGAAAAGGCAGTTGAAGTAGATGCTACAGAAATGTGCAAGCTCTCCAGAGTGTAAAGATCGCCAACTTTATGGCCTATCCAATTTGCTTCTTGGACAAACGACCTTTACAACACAATCAGAAAACAAAACAAAACGTCAAAACCCAAATCAAACAATTCGCTTATTGAAATAAGGCTTAAAAGACAATTGGGGCACATAAAAGACATTTGGGATATATATTAAAGGGATGAGGTAGGAAGAATAGAACTGTTGATTTTATAATATAATTTTAGGGATTTGATTGTACATGATTTGATTAGGTAGTTAATTAAGGAATGTCTATAGGTAATTGATTTATATTTTCCTTATTAGACTTGTAATTTGTTATATATATTGTCACCTTCTAGGAGAAGAATATACAAAAAAACTTATTTCATAAACTCTCTCGACAAGAACCAACAGAAACAACATAAACTCTCGCCGGACCTTGCCGGAAAAGTTTGCCAGAAAATCTGATCTCTGTGTTATCTCCATGTACTCGTCAATTTCTACCTGTTTGATCTCGCCGGAATCTCGCCGCCAGGATCTTTGCTGCCGGAATCGAGCTACTAGAATCTCGCCGAATCGAATTTTTGTTCATTGCTCTTTTCGGCACTGTTTCTCGATTCTGTTTATTGGTGTTAATCTTGGGTATTTTTGATCGACTTGTTGGTGTTGTTCGCCTTCGGTTCCTTTTTTTTGGGGTTCTCGTTCTCTCACTTTACTTCTATGGATGTCAAGGATACTCGTCATGGTGGCCATCGTAGTGGGCGTGATACCAAATGGTGCACTTATTGTGATCAAACTAATCATTCTGTTGAGTTTTGTTGGGGACTTCATGACACGCCAACTTGGGCTAATCAAGCTCCATTTAAGGAACGCAATATGATCAGATTACTATCTCCAAATCTGATTATGATTCAATTCTTTGATGGGCTAATGCATCTTCTTCTTTCGCTGCTCATTTCGTCTCATCAGGTAATCGTGTCTTTATTCTTCTTCTAATACCCTTGGATTCTTGATTCTGAAGCCTCTGGCCATATGACATGTAATTTGTCTCTTTTTTCTGATGTCACTTATCATTCGTCCCCTTCCTTTGTTACAATTGCTAATGGAACTAAAACTCTTATTTGTGGCATTGACACACATTGTACTCTTGTTCTCACTTTTTCCTATGTTCTATATTTACCCCAATTCCCTTTCAATTTGTCATCAATTCACACAATCATTCAAACTTTCAACTGTTTTGTGACTTTCTATTCCTCTCATTGTGCATTTCAGGATCTAAAGACGAAAAGGATGATTGGTGGGAGAAATGAAAAGAATGGTCTTTACTACTTCAACCGCTCACACCTCGATTTCGTCAGCTATGCATTCCACAACATCTCCCTATCAGTGGCATTGTCAACTTGAGCACCCATCATCTGCCAATTTTCGGCACTTAGTTCCATCACCTGATTTCTTAAGGTTTGACTGTAAAACATGTGAACTTAGGAAGCATCATCGAGTTTCTCTCCCTCCTCATACTGAGTGACCTAGTTCGCAAACTTTTATTCTTGTTCATTCTGATATTTGGGGACCATCTCTAACCACTAGTTTATGTGGTGCTCGCTATTTTATCACATTTATTGATGATTTTTCTCGGTTGACTTGGGTGTATGTGCTTAAAAATCACTTTCATTTATTTACTGTTTGTCAGTCTTTTTATGCTGAAGTAGTAAATTAACTTCATGCCAGATTACTTGTTCTCCATAGTAATAATGCTTAGGAATACACCTCTAACCCTTTTACGCAATTCCTGAACTCTCATGGCATTATTCATCAAAGCTCATGTGTCACTACCCCTCAACAAAATGGGGTTGCTGAACGAAAGAATGGTCATATTCTTACCATTGCTCGTGCTCTTATGCTACACATGCATGTTCTCAAATCTTTTTGAGGGGATGTTGTTCTCACTGCAAGTTTTCTCTTGAACCGAACACCATCTCAGGTTTTGAAAGACAAATCTCCTTTTCATGTTATGTTTCCTGGCATAGAATTATTTCTTCTTCCTCGGCTTTTTAGTTGTGTTTTATTTGTCCATAATCTACACCCTGGTCGTGATAAACTGGATCCCTGTTCGCACAAGTGTATCTTTCTTGGTTATTCTCATACTGAAAAAGACTACAGGTGCTATAGTCCTTTGTTACACAAGCACTTTGTTAGTACTGATATCACGTTCTTTGAAAGTGTGCCTTACTATTCTGCAGAAGGTCACCATTTGCAGGATCCAATCCTCTCTGAGTCAGGTCAACCCTCAGATGCTTCCAAGATTGCCACTTCAGGTGTTCTTGTACTTTCTCCAGCTCACCAGCCAATCACTCATGTCTATGTTCGGCATCAACACAATCCACCTAAGCTTGTAGTTCCTGAGGACGCTTCTCATTCCCCTCCACCGTCTCTCTTGCCATCTGGAGATCCATTTTCGCAAGATTCCGATCTTGATCTACCTATTGCTATGAGAAAACGTAAGCGTACTTGCACTTCTCATTCTATTTCTCACTTCGTTTCATACGATTATTTGTTCCCTTCGTTCCAAGCATTTTCTGTGTCTCTATCCTTTGTTGTTGTTCCAAGTTCTAACAGGACGCCATCTCTCATCCTGGACAGCCCTCCACTATGGAGGAAGAAATGTGTGCATTGGAGTTGAATCATATTTGGGTTCTTATTCTCAAGTTCTCTGGGGCTCATATTATTGGTTGCCGTTGGGTTTTTACTGTTAAACAAAATTCTAATGGTGTTGTCGATTAGCTCAAAGCTCATCTTGTGGCTAAGGGCTTCACTCAGATCTATGGCTTTGATTATAGTGAGACTTTTTCTCCGGTGGCCAAGCTGAATTCAGTTTGCATTATTTTCTCTCTAGCTGCAAATCTTGATTGGCCGCTCCACCAACTTGATGTCAAGAATGTTTTTCTACATGTGGACTTGTTTGAACTTGTATGTATGGCTCAACCACCCGATTTTGAGTCCAAGGAGGAATGTGTGTGTCATTTTCGCAAAACTATATATGGCTCAAATAGTCTCCCCAAGCTTGATTCAATAAGTTCATCAACTCCGTTGTCTCTCATGGCATGACTCGGAGTCAAGTTGATCAGGCAGTGTTCTTTAAAAAGACCAACAGTAGTATTGTGATTCTCGTGATTTATGTGGATGATATTGTCATCATTGGCAGTGATAGTATTGGGATCCAGACCTTGATTCGTCATCTTGGTTCTAGCTTCCATATTAAAAATTTGGGCAAGATTCGGTATTTTTTTGGCATTGGGGTTGCTCGATCCAAAGAAGGCATCAGTTTATCAGAAAGGAAGTACACTGCTGACCTCCTAAGAGATACCGGCTATCTTGATTCTATACCTGTAGCAACTCCTATGGAAACTAATCTAAAGTTGATGCCTGGAGATGGTGAGTTGATTGATGATCCAGAGATATATCGTAGACTTGTGGGCAAACTTATTTATCTCACGATTACTCGTCTAGATATCTCCCATTCAGTTAGTATTGTCAGCCAAGTCATGACCCATCCTCGAGCTCCCCATATGGAGGTAGTCGTCCGTATCTTAAAGTATCTTAAAAATGCTCTAGGACGTGGACTTATCTGTCGATTATCTGGATATCTTTGTATTGAAGGGTATACAGATGCTGACTAGGCAAGTTATCTTACGGATTGTTGATCTACCACTGGCTATTGTACCTTTATCTGAGGTAATCTTGTGACTTGAAAAAGTAAGAAACAGTTAGTTGTAGCCCGTTCTAGTGCTGAGGCAAAGTACTGGGCAGTGGCTCATACTATTTGTGAGCTAACTTGGTTACACACAATCTTATAGGAATTTGGGATTTCAGTAGAGAGTCATACTCCTTTCTATTGTAATAATCAAGTTGCTATTCATATAGCCAATAATCTAGTCTTTCATGAGAAAACCGAACACATTGAGGGTGATTTTCAATTCATTTGGTCTAAAGTGAAGTCAAAGGAGATCTCTACACCTTTTGTTCTTTTTGGTTCTCAACTTGCAGATATCTTCACCAAAGCTCTCCCAAAAATTTCTATTGATTCTATTTGTAGCAAACTGGAAGTACATGATATATACTCTCCACTTTGAGGGGGAGTGTTGATTGTATAACATAATCTAAGGGATTTGATTGTACGCAATCTTAGGGATTTGATTAGATGGTTAATTTAAGAATGTCTATAGGTAATTGATTTATATTTCCCTTATTAGACTTGTAATTTGTCCTTCTAGGAGAAAAATATACAGAAAACCTATTTCATAAACTCCCGACAATAACCAACAAAAACAACATGCATAGGAAATCCATTTGTTGTAGCAATACTAATGGGGGAAATGGGGAAATGCAATTACTAAGGTGAGACAAATTTGGGGTCATATAATGGGAAGAACCAAAATAAAGAATCCATGTGGTGGGTGAGATACCGGTGGTGTTAGAACCACGCAAGCCTGAGTGAGTGGTGGTCATAGTAGAAGCTTGTGGGGAACCCTTTTCAGTTGCTGGAACCCTTTTCAGTTGCAACTATAAAAGCTTGAAACTGCTCAAATGAAAGGGAGGATGAACCACTTCTAGGGGTACAAACTACAGAGCTATTGCAGGATGATGGGATTGCTATGGTGGGCGAGTTGAATGAGAAGACACCCCTTAGGTTGTGCAAGCTTAGGGCACGCATTCTTCCAGTGTCCTTTTGATGACAAAAGCTACATTCATGTATAGTAACTCGCGGTTTTGGCTTCCCAGTAACTTGAATCAGATGTGACGATGGAATTAGTAGGATAGGTGTCAAATGTTGACTAGATGGAGCTACTAGAGTAGCAAAGATAGACTAAGCAGGAGATGCAGCATAAGATATTTTGAACCTGGTTTCCTCGGTAATCAGTTCATGAATTGTCCCATCAAACGAGAGTAAGAGAGACTGATGCAAAATATTCCCATGAAGAGACTCAAACTGATCTCGAAGAGCCATAAGGAATTGCACTTAACTATCAAGTAATTGGAAATCTACAGGTTCCATGAGAGGTAACTGATCCCATTAATTAGTCATCTCATTATGGAATTCCTGAATCGACTAAATCCTTTTGAGTGGAACTCGAATAGAAATCTTGAGTTCACATTGCTTAGCAAAATTTGATTCCAAGGTACATGGTCCACAAATAGTCCTATACTTTCTCTGTTGTATCATATTTAGAAACGTTCATACCAATACTTGGTTCTACGGAGTTGTGAAACCAAGAATTCGAGCTTTCTCCATATCTCATTTTGCAAAGGCAGTGGCATACTCTTCTATTTTTTTATTAGAAGGCTGCAGTACTAAGCCATCTACATATCTCCAAAATTCCTTACCAACAATAAAAAATTTCATGACATTTGACCAATAAGAATAATTGTTACCCGTCAACCAAATATTGATCACCTGTGTTTTATCCTCAAACATGATGAAAGTAGTCACCTGTAGATGGACAAAAGTCCGATGAGAGTCACTGGAGATGCACAGAAGTTTGGCAAGGGGCACCGGAGTGCAAGAAGGGTCCAGCAAGGCTTGCCGGAGATAGACGAAATCAGAATAGGTCAAATCTGATAGAAAACAGCCAAAAACTTTGAAGACCAACTGAGATCTGATCAATCAGAGGTTATTGAAGGTTTTTGGGAGTCCGGCGATAGTCACCGGAGTACAAGAGGGTCTGGCAGGGGTCGCCAGAGGTCGCCGATGGTCATTGGTCATCCAGCGAGAGAGAGAGGTTGCTGGTTGTCGGTCTGCTAAGAGAGAGGAACAGCAGCGATCTGCTGCGACGAAGAATATCAGCGATAGCAGCAGATCGCTGATGGTCAAGGAATCTGCTTCTTTGTGGCTTCTGACAAAAGTCTGTTGTTGCAACAGGAACACTGAAAGGGAGAGAGAGATGCAATCTGCTGCCAGAAGACACCAGTGGTCAAGGGATCTGCTCCTTCGCAGCTTCTGACAAAGGTCTGTTGTTGCAACAGGAACAACGAGAAGTAGTGAGAGATGCAATCTGCTAGGGTTGTGGTTGCTATCAAACTGCTCTGATACCATGAAATCAGAGAAAAATCCTATTGTATTTTCATTGTTATATGAAAATAGATACAACACATGGATTAAATAGAACACAGAAAATAAAAGATAAATACTATCCTAACTAAGCGATAAATACGAAGACAAATATACCGAAAGGATAAACAAGATAAACAAAATAAAAGATAAAAGATAAATACTATCCTCTTCCTATTTCACACAGACAATATTGTCTTGGTGGATGAAACTAAACAAGGAGTTGATTCTAAACAAAAAATTTGGAGAGGAGCATTGGAGTCAATATGGTATAAAAGAAGTAGGATATAGTACTGCATGTATGGAATTTGAAATTTAGTAGCTAGAGAAGTAGTAGTGCCGACGAAGTTACGATTTAGAGGTTGGGGTATCGTTTTGCTAACAGTCACCTTTATTTAAACTATATATATCTATCATAGGACCAAGATTTATTTTACTATATTGACACACCCTCTACAAGGTCCAAATCCAATTTAATAGTAAAACAATGTGATTTTTTGGTTGCTTGGGTCTTAACCAATAAGTTGGGCTGTTGCTATTTATCAAAAGAAGAAGTGGGCTTTGTCCAACAAATTTAAATAAATAAAATGCTTACTCTCTATCTATAAACACAATTGCTTATGTTTTTCTTGTGGAATTTCAGTTTTGCATCTTAATATCCTTCTCATGCTTGAACCTTCAAAATTTTTGCACCCCCTCAATGAAAATCCAAGTTCCACCGCTCGAATGTATTGAGCTTAATTCAATTTATGGCCCTTAAGAGAGCACAATGATTAAAAATGCCTTGTGTAGCCTACCCCAATTGAGTGGAACACAAGGTAAGTTTTGGTTTGGTTATGTTTGTCAGTTTGTCTTCCCAAACTTTTTTCATGTTTTATGAATTTATTGCAGTTAGATTACTATAATTATATTATGTCTGCTACAGTGCTATGTTACTGTGATTACGTTGATTGTATAGATGAGTTACTAGACTAAATCATAACCAAACCAAACCAACTAAAGCCCTGTGTCCAATCCATTTGGGTTGGTTAATGAATGATTTTACACCAACTAGACTAAACCATCAAGACCTTTAGGAAAGAAAAATGTCTCAAAGCCACCATGTGATTATTCATTGTTAACATTCTGTGTCACATAATTCCCTCTATACCAACCAGACCAAACTATCATGAACTTTATTTAAGAGAAACATCTGAAGGTCTCTTTGTTCCTTTTATCTTCCTGTTTATATGTCTTCCATTCCAGCTTTTTTCTGCTTATCTGTTTCTTTCTATTGATGGATGTCAGTGGATTAATAGAGAGCTGGCTTTATTGCAAAACCTCATTGATCGAGCTAATGAGAAAGGTTGGAGAAAAGAATATCCTTTTGGGTTTTTTTTAAGATGCAGAGTCAGTGTAGTGGCATTTGCTGCTTGTAAAGGTAGAGGCACATGCCTCACTAGATTAAGGGAGTTATTGCTGCTAAAACTCAAACGTTTTCTGTAAATACCACAATCAACAGTTTCATTGATACTGATATGCAGAAGCAAAAGAGTGCCTTGTGTTGATTAGGACTTTGGAGATAAGATACTAGTGCCTTGTACCAACATTTTTTATGGTCACTCGCACACGTGGACATAAAATGTTTTTAGCATTCGAGGTAATATTTTTGGTGAAAGGTTAATGTGACCCTTAACCTACATGGTGTTCTACGCTCTTTGAATACTTGGAGAGGAAACGACTGCTTCAGACACCAGAAGAAAAATCACGGTTGTTAGAAATGGTTCCCAGGGTGATTGCAGAAGTAGCAGAGGTTGAACCTATATCCAACAATGCTTTCAAAGAATTTGAACATGAAGTCCAAAGGTTGCCAAAATCCATCCTCATGGGGAATTCAGAAACCCGTGGTGATAATTTGGGAGGCAGTGGAATTTCTTCAGGTATGCACTAGATGCTGGAGGTCTGATGAGTGTATAGTACTGTGCCAGTATTTCTATTAGTAATATACTCCTTGTTATGAAACTGTTTGTGTTGAATAAAGGAGTCGGAAACTGAGATATATGCAAGAACGAGCTTTCTTCATTTGACAGTAACTTTCTGAATCAGTTTGTGTTTTTTAAGCCTTTTGACATTCAAACTTTCAGGCAATCTATTATGGATGTTTTTCTAATTTAGCTGGTTATTGTTTTTTCCCATACACCTTTTATATGTTACCATGCCCAACTCTAGGTGAGACATAGTTTTTCCTAGATTGTGTTCAAATTGGGATACATAGTTTTTATCATGTTTTAGTTTGAAGCATCTATTTGAACATGCATTGCCCATGGTGAGATGTGTTAATTAACAGAATTTGATATATTTTGAAAAAATAGTTATAACGTAAAGTGCATAACCTATCACATACATAAAAGTTTTAAGTTTATCATGTTTTAATTTAAAGCATCTATTTGAATACATATTGCCTAAGCCTATGTGTTGGAAGTTAATGTAAGTTGAAAAGAGTTATAACATAAAGTGCAAAACTTATGTAGCATATAAAAAAGAAGTGAGGATACAAAATATCAAGTCTTCACCCATTTTAACATGCATATCTTTCATAAGTAACAAAACAAGTGTTAGGTACTTACAAACCAAATTTTCATGGTACATCCTTTGACTGCTTTATAAGGCATGTATGCTATCAAAAACCAATAAACGATCAAGAAATCAAAATGACAAGTGTATCTTGAACATCTATTCCACTGTTCATCAATCAAGTAGACTTCATCATCCTCAAACAAATGACACCTTTAAATTATTATATCCATCGTCAAGTTTATCCCAAAATATTTCTCATTGTTACGTATTGTATTGTATGTACTCTGCATTATCATAATACACCATTTTGGTTCAATATTTAGGCTATAATTTTTTGAGTTTTCAAACAATTTGCCCAAATAGGAAAATATAAATGCTTCCGATTCAAGTATTTAGAAATCAATCACGTAAGATAATTAACACTAAGGAGTAGACATTTATGAAGATTGACGAAAACCAAAATAAATGCTATTATCTTCTGCTTAACAATATTAAACTTTCAAAAAACATGCAGTCTTGCAGATAAGTTTTTCAAAACGACTAAAAAACACATGAATAACATATCGACGCTATTCATCGTATCAAGTCCGCGTACTGCATATCCCATCATGTAGTGTTGAAGGACATCGCAAGTTACGTATCATAAATAGTATGATAACATTCTATGACTATCAAAAACTCATAGGAATGTGCTCCAAGCTTTACCATCCCATAGAAATGGGATTGCTCCATTTTATTTCAAATGTTTTGAATGCTTTGCTATATTTTTTAGTTATTTAAAATTCTGCTCATTGTTGGCATTTATAAGACACTATATGTTGAAATCATGACAAATAGTTCTTCAGTAGAACAAGATGCAGTCCTCTTTTGTCCTATGAAATCAAATAAACCATTTCAAATGCCATGTACAAATAGTGTCATGGTTTCATCTCTCATGGGAACTTGAACTGAATCTTCAAATGATTTACTATAAAAGCCAATTGCTTGCCGCCCCAGGATCAGTTGAACCACGAGGTCCACGACCCTTCTCTTTGATGTACTCAAGTAACTTGGGAAGTTACTATTGTGGATTTGAAAATAGGCATGTGGTGTTAATGTAATGCCGCATGTAGAGTAAGTTTTTGGAGCTTAATCACATGGCACAAAATGCTTAAGCCTAAGTTACAAGTAGTAGTTTACATGGTTCCTTATATACTCAAGACCAACCATGTAGATTTTTGATGTGGGACAAGTCCTCTTTTTCCCTAGTGACTATAGTCACGACAATATTCCACGGCTTTTCCCTGGTGGCCACACAAAGTCTGGCCCCACTCAATCGTGTGCATGGGTTGTGTTGATACCAGTTGTAAATCCTCAAGTAAACCACTGGCTTAGTAACTTATCGGAGCCTAATCACACGGGTCAAAATGCTTAAACTCAAGTTACAAGTAGTAGTTTACGTGATTCCTCTTATATACCTAAGATCAACCATGTTGATTTTCAATGTGGGACGGGGTGCAGTTAATCTCCATATAGTTGTTAAATCTTGTGTTATGTACTTCTCTTTATCAAATTCCAGTTGGTGGTTGTTTAATATCAATTATAAGAGTATCCTAGTGGGCCATTTATTGCAAATTGTTAATCTTGTATGCAGGAGAAAAAGCTGCCACCGATGAAGACTCCGATTTTAGTTCAGCTAATAATGGAAATGGAAGTGGAAATGCACTATTGATGCTGGGGAATATCGTTGAAAGCCGTATACGAGGTTTAATTTTCTCTTGTACTCTATTTGGTATTAAGTGGATAGTTATGTCGAACAGAGTTTGGGATTTCAAGCCTAGAAAAAAAGTTAGATGCTGCGGTTTCCATTCTACATTTACACTTCTCCAGTTTGATTCTCATGTTAATTTTTTGAATGTGAGACATGATCACGAATGAAGACCATGGGAAAAAATAAAAAGCATGTCCATAAAGAGCATGCACGGAACATCATTACAATCATCATAATTGGGGTTCATTGATTCTGGACATGGTACTTTTTTGAGTTATCTGCTGCGTGATTATTTTATTATGTTCTATTAGGTTTTAGTGGGAGCTTCTCAGTGACCATCACTGTAACGACGGCCCCGCATAGTACGATGCTATCAGTTTTGAGCTGCAACCGCGCGGCTTTAAAATGTACTGTAGTTCAGGATATTGATAATTTCTGGATTTTTTGGACATGGGCTCAGGGGAGCTTCTAAATGACCATCACTGTAACGGCCTGGCCCCGCATAGGACGATGCTATAAGCTTTGAGCTGCAGCTGCACATGCATTTATTGAGCCTGTCAAAGACATTGACATACAATTACACTGTTATGCCTCTCTTGTTTGCCCTATATATGGACCCTTGCAACTTATTTATCCTTAGGTCCTTACTATCATTACTGTTTCATTAAGTTTGTTTCTTATTTATAAATTTGTCATCAGGCTGGTAGGAAGTCTTAACGCATCACTTTATTTGGTTTCTTGTCTACTGATCTGTTTTTTATATCTAGTTGCAAAAGCAAATGAACAGAATGGCTGTGCATCTATTCATGAAGTAAAGCGAAGTCTTGGTACCGAAACACATATTCTAGAACAGCCTTGCCATATCTGTCCAAAAGAGATGGAGAAGCATTCCAGGGTTTCTGTTATTGTTGATCAACCTAGTGTTCCTAAGAAGCGAAACAAATCAAAAGATTCGGGACAAAAAAGTATGGGGATTCAAAAGGAACCAGCGGATCAGATGATAGAGTTTAGCAGTGACAATGATGATGACAACATTGCGATTGGGAAACCAAAATTGGAAGATCTAGATACATCCGTATGGCATTGTCTGGGGCCAAATGAAGAAAGAAAGGGGCCTCATGACGTTGCAATTGGGAAGCCGAAATTGGAAGACCTAGATACATCCGTAAGGCATTGTCTAGGGCCAAATGAAGAAAGAAAGCGGCCCCATGACGTTGCGATTGGGAAGCCGAAATTGGAAGACCTAGATACAATCTATATGGCATTGTCGGGGGCCAAACGAAGAAAGAAAGGGCCCTCTCTCACTGCCATTGTTGAAGCTATGGAGCGAGACTAGTTCATTTGCTTTGAGATTCAAGGTGCGGAAAACATGTGAAAGAGAAGAAAATGCAATCTCGTTGGGCGATGCTGTTCGACAGTTTTCGACGTGAAATTAGAAGAAAAAGTTTTTGTACATCCTTCGCAAGATTGGAAGACTGAAGGTAAAGTGAATATTGTTTAGTAGGAAAATCCCAGAAACATAGAAGAAATAGGCAAAAAGAAAAAACATTGGAAGCATAATATATCTTACCTAGAGAATACATCACCAAAAGCAAAGATATCAGAACTGAATGTGTGATTTTGTTTTGTCAATATC
Source organism: Arctostaphylos glauca (assembly GCA_019985065.2). Lineage (NCBI taxonomy): Eukaryota > Viridiplantae > Streptophyta > Magnoliopsida > Ericales > Ericaceae > Arctostaphylos > Arctostaphylos glauca. The sequence continues at coordinate 7,679,260 of JAHSPW020000005.1, forward strand.
CAGGGTTGTGAAGGGAAACGTTATTTCTAATTTAGTACTTAATTTCCGAATTCGTGGTTCTTATGTTCTATTTATATTTTGGTAACAATAAACCTTCATGGCACATGCACAGTTAGTGCTTTTGAGGCAACGTCACGTGGTGCTGTAAGAGCATTTTACTTCTACACTAGTCTACACGTGGGCTTCATGCACTTAAGTCTTGTGACTCGTGTAAATGTGTGGCGTTGGAAGGTCATGGGGCACCAACATAGGAGCAGTGGATAGTTTTCAATATTAAGTCTATCAAGGGGTTGAGTCAAAACCTGATCTATCATGTGCATTTTTCTTTTGAATTGTGTTTTGAAACTCATTTAGAGAGAGAGAGAGAGAGAGAGAGAGAGATTTGCTTGATTACAAAGAAAAAGAAAGGGAAGTGAGTATATGGAAAGCTACTTAATTTCTTATGTTTGGTTCTGGAAAGGAAATAGAAGAAAAAAATTAGGCAATGTGAGTAGTAAGGAAAAAGATGGAGGAATGAGGAAGTAAGAGATAAGGATTTTGTGTTTTCATTACTTTCCCTTAGATTTCTTTTTCCTTTTTCTTCTAACAACCAAACAAATTGTAAGCTTTTTAGACCTTACTTAGATTGGTCTCGAAGGCAACCTTGTGAAAACAAATTATAGTAGAAGCCTATTTTTCCTCCTTTTTGCTTTGATTAGGATAACAGAGTGGAAATAGATTTTCCAAAACAAATCTTGTTCGCGTGCTGGCGTAGCTTAGGATGTGCATGAAAATTGAATAAAAGGAATTATGTATCCTTCTTTTCTGAACATGCAGTTCCAATTTTGTAAGAGCATGAAGTACATTTAACACAACTCTTCTGAATAATGAGATCAGCCATACAAATATTTCCCAAATGAGTATCAAAATATTTCAGCATACAAAAATACCAAATACATAAAAAGTGAATCAGAATGTCCAACAATTGACTGATTGAGGCAAGTAATCTGATTCCAACTTCTTCTTCTATGATATCTTCTCCTTGTACAATAGCTTTCTCGAATTATAAGAACTTGAATAGGCCTGAATAAATCATTCTTACACTGAAAAAATTTCTCTCTTCAAATTTGGATAGTGAAAACAAATGAATCTACTTCATACAGCATTATGCCATACACTTTTGAGATGTCTTAAAATCCCCATCTTTTTTCCTCGTATTTTGCCGGTAAAAACATATATCCTGGGGTTTCCTTCATAATATCTCCCACCAACTTTATTTTTGCAGACATTGGTGTTTGCCTCTAGGTTAAATCTATTCAAATTTTCACGAACTTTCTCACATCAGAGTCTCTTTCTCATTGTTTTCCTTTCTGTAAGCTTGTAGCCTCTCTTTGAGTTTCTTACTCTCTTCAAAGTTTGCCTTCCGCTTCAAAGCTTTCTGCGAAAAAATAAAATCAAAGAAAGCACTACATTGGGTTCTGACTTCTACATAAAATTCGAATCTGGAAGAAAAACAGAAAACCCACACGAAGAAAACTCACCTCCTGCCGGAAACAGCGGTCAAGTTTTATTTTGAGATCGGTGCATTCACCAAAGAATTTTCCAAGGGGATGGTCTGAATGACACTTTTGGAACTGCTCAATAATCTGCACCATGCATGCATTACAAATTATTGGAACTGAGTAAACAAGTCTCAATATCTCTCTACCTGATACCAGCATTCAGAATCATTTCAATAACAGGAAACAATACAAAGAAAGATTTAACGAATGGCGGTTTACGAGGCATAAAAAAAGTGATTGTAAGCCAATTCACCATGACAATAGTCCTTAATGTAGGGGATTGCGACAATTGCTTTGCCTCCTCGTCTTCGGGAACGTCAAAAATTAGTTAACCAATACCTGCCCCAAGGCCTTAGTCGCATGACTCGCATCTAAGCAAACAAAGGCCGCAAATTGGGTTCTTGCATAAGACCATATGTTCAGTGATCGAGACCAATTTTACTTGGAACCACAGATTGTTCTAGTACAGAGAATGAGAATAGATGCGGGGTAGCCACATGATCTAAATAGTAGGCGATAGACATAGGCTTCTATACATTGTAATGTATAAATACTTATTTCTAGGAATAAACATCTAATAAAAAATATAATTAAAATAACTCATGTAAAAAAAAAAACCTTACGTAAGTGTACTTTCGACCAATTTTTTAACCATTTGTCTTCCAAACCTACTCTCTTTCTAGTTTGTATTGAACACGAAGAAAAATAATTTGGGATAGCTGTGGATCATAAGGAACATAATTGAATCATTCTTCTAAACGTGCGTTCCAATATGCTAACCGCTAGGATACCAGCATTTTCTCGTAACACAGACTGAGACTTTGCTCAATGTGGAGGGGCTCTTCCTCATAATCACAATGTGTTAGCTGCTTTTCTTAGGGAGGGATGAAGAAAGTTGGCCAAGGTCTGTTAGTGAAACTCAACCATCTCTACTCCAGAACTAAGCAAGTCAAATCAAAAAAATGATTGGACATCGTGATGATCCATCCTCTTCGTTCATAAACTTTAAAAAAAGTGGAATAAGCCACATTATTCATATAACAGTGGGTGTGAGGATAAAAACTTGTTCAATATGTGTAAAAGTAAGAAGGGAGAATCTTTCCAAAGTATTCCATAAAACCTTTCCGCAACAATTTACTTGGGTTTCACTAGTATATCTTAAGTCAAGTGTAGCAATCGCGGTGAATAAGGTCCTACTGTTTCAAGAAACCCATCCCTTTAACTTAGTATAGAAAATAACATAACAGAACAGAGAATTTGGATGATCCAAAGGCTTCCTATGTCTCTGAGGACTTGTTGTTCCAACAAGTAGATGGAAACCTAAACCAGCACAACCTCATGCAAGAGTGGTGATTACACAGCATCAAGTAAGTGAACTGTCACAAGTAACAAGCCATATTGATATTTTCGAAGCATTACTGAAAAAAATGAGAACGGAAAAAGCAACTCACCTCCGCACACATCGGATGCCTATGAATTGTTAAAGGAGGATGCATTGTAGGCCAAGCTACTCAACCTGTAATACACTGCAGGAAACAATGCTATCATGTTTCTGCCATAAATAATTATAGAAAAGCAATTCAATACTACCAAGAAAGAAAATGCACTTAATCCAAGTTGTGGCTGCCTTATTCTAAATTATGGTTACTGCATGCCAACTCAAATGAACGGGTGTAAAATTCACATGGAAGACACCTGCAAATTTAACTCCAATGTTTACAACTCGCACAACATCAATCCAAAAGCTCTTCCAGGATAAAGTCATGATATTGAGAACTTGATCACAAGAATATCTAGGAAGCAGTTCAAATCAACAACTTTCAACTTTGAGAACCTAAAAGTTTAATTTTCTTTCTTGTCCAAAAGCATTTCTCTTTCGATATTGAGGTGACTGTAGGCATGAGTGCTCAGGTACGCCTAGAGTCTAAATTCCTAGCAGTATTTTTCAGTTGTCTTCAAACATTGCAATCGAAGCGAAGAACTTAGAATTGTACGAATGTATAAATCTAAAGCATAGAGAAACAGAGACAGAATGCCAACATTTAAATTCTACCAAAACCAATTTTGACAGAAATACCAAATTTGGTATCTTATTTTTTGTTCTGTTTTCTCTTCGTAGCACATTTGGCATCATGATTTTGTGGATTAAGAACGTGGAGCAGGAAAATCATATGAACCCACGTGTAAATGCATACATGCAAACTTATATCAATGGATATGCCAATAATTATGTGAAAACTGATGACCCTGAAGTTAGCGTAGGAAGAAATGTAAGGAGATAAACACAATATCTGGCAATATTCCTACATCAGGTTCAAACTCCAACAATCTACTCTGCAAAATATTACACTGTAAAATCTATGGCATTTACGGTGATTGTTGCCTTGCAAGTTTTGGGCGTTTGGTTGGCACATTGTAAACAAATGTGTAGCCTAAGATTCAACGGTTCGCATAAAGAAGAGGCATGAAAAGAACAAAAAATTAGATACTGCAAAATAAATCAAAGAGATCATAGCATGCCCGCGGGTTCATCTTGTAACCACTAACCATACCTATACTAAAGGTGTGGAGTCTGTGGACTCTTTTTTTAGGCTTTTTTTTGTCTATTGTCGACTCTTGTTTTAGGCTCACATAGACTATTTTGCTTCCCAAAAAAATACACTGAATACAACTACCCTTACCTCGCAAAGTTTGTAATTACATCTAATCAAGGGAGGACAAACATGCAAATTGCCAATGAGAGTTACCGTTGTCGCCATCCCACGTTTGGCACTAATTCCCGTATCTGTTATGCCATGTTTACACATCAATTCACCCTTCGATCTTTACCATCTTCAACCCACATAAAAATTCTTCTTTTAACAGTAAAGATGTGCCTTTTTTTTAATATTCTATGTCCAATTTAATTTGTTGTTTCTTTAATCATTTTAATTATATACCCATTTTTCCTGCATTTTGACATGAGTTTCTCCGATGAGTTTTGATTAATTGACGTAATTAGGTTGATCAAAGTACAGAGCAGATACCGCGTTTGCACGCAACTTAGATGGGTCTAACCCTACCGGTAATATTGGTTCAATCTAACACTACAGTTTTGCAATTTCCAGCGTTTGGTTCGCACATTGAAAACAATAGTGTAGCCTAGGCAATAATCAAACAGCCGGTAGGCACAAAGAATAAGCATGAAAAACCATAGAGCGCAGCTTGTAAACATCTGACCCAATTTAAACACTGCAAAATGAATCAAATAGATCAAATCAAGTACGTGGGTTTATGATACTCATACCTATATATCATGCAATATATATATATATATAATAAAGCTGTTTTGTACCGATTGGCTTGAGAATAGCAGCAACGGGAATACGGCTGGGCCGCACAAATCCTTGTCTATAGAAACAGGCACTTTGTGGTGTAGTGACCCATAAAAGTTGCAGCGGAGCGAAGTAGAATGTAGCCTTTAGATTTAGAAGTTGTAGGGGGGAGAGAGAGATAGAGAGAGAGAGAGAGAGAGAGACTTCGAGGAGTCTTCAATTCAGCAGCAGTACAACGGAGGGATTATTAGGTGGTTTTTGGGACATGTTACGTGTTGCACTGCAAGCCATTCATCACCATACAGACACTCATCTTCACTTGGTTACATATGCAAATGAGCCGGGTCGAACCTAATTGAATTGAGCTTGAGCAATACATGAAAAACTCAGCACAACTAGCGATCAATGCAATCTACACCGAAACTCACATTTTGTTCCTGTTTTTATTTTACGGACTTCTACCGATGGCATCAACAAGAGACTAGTGTATTTTATGAACTTCCACCGACAGCGTCATTCAGAGACTAGCAGATTTTACAGACTTTCACTGACAACATTACAAAGAGACTAATTCAGGATAATTGCAATACCGACACACAGCCATACGCACTCACACGACATGTTCCAAACCTAATCATCATGCAGTACTGAACAAAATATCAAAAAACTGTAGCAAAAGTTAATAAAATATTTTTTAGTTCTCGTCTAGGTCGCTTAAGTGGTCTGGAGCTCGCTCCAGCGATCAAAACATGCCTATTGTCTGAAAAATCACAACTAAAATTTTGCGAGGTCACTCTTTTTTTTGTAAATCAAAGAACTTGCTTGAGCGACCTGCATGAACATTTTTCTTTATTGTAGAACACGAAAACCATTCTAATCATTAAAAATCACTTTGGTTAAGTACGAAAAACATGACAAAGACGTGAATCAACCAACATATATACATCTAAGCACGTAAAAATGATCGAAACAAAAATTCAATCCACAATAAACCGACATTAACATGAAATCCTACAAAAATCTCAAGACTCGGATGAAACTCTTAACTTCAGTAAAATTCTTCGATTTTCTCGAGAGACGAATCAACATTGCCTTGGGCGTAACTCGGAGCCTTCATTGTCGGGATTGATTTTCTTCTTCGCGTTCTTTGAGAATCTAAAGTTTGGGCACTCATTCTATTCTCAATCCCAGAACACATCAAGAATGAGAGAAACGACCGTCTACAATTTAAAATTTTCGTTGTATGACAAAAAATTAGGTTTTTTGACTACTTAAATATTTGCAATAGTATTTTTTACACTATAACCCCTCAAGACTCATATAATCTCTATCACTCCAAACTTCTAAATTTTTTCATTAAAACCCCCCAACAAGTCAATTTACTCGATAATAAGTCTTTAATGTAGGGAAAAAAATTTAAACTCAAAATCGAAACGGTCCTCTCAACCATCCCTTTTTAAGAAATTTTATCTTCAAAATTTACCAACTTAATTTGTGCACCAAAGATATCAATCCTCATCATATCATGCTCCACCAGGTTAAGGGATAACCTATAGTCGCTCATCACAACTTTACTTGATCAACAACACATCTAAGGGTCACCTTACTATCAACGAGTGTTCATAAATCAGGCAAAACCTAACAGCTTAACTCCTAGATCCCGAACGGATGCACCACCCCTGTCCTTACCTCAATATCGATGCGATGACATGACTATACGACATAATAGGACAACGACGACAACAACAACTGTCGGCAAAAATAAAAATCGAATCATTTTTAAAAAATAAATAAATTAGACCAAACTGACTAAAAAATCGAACTAAATTGTCGATTTAGTTCTATTTTCCAATTTGAACATATACTCCTAGTTTTGTTCACTTGTTGTTCACCCACGGGTGAACAAACTTTATTCACTCTCGGCTGTGTACGACTATTTCGAGATTTTACTTCGATGATTTAAAATCATTTATTTTGTTAACATTAATTTCTTAGGTTACCAAAAAAAATCAGTTTAATTGGATATCGGTAAATACTTAACCTAAACATCTTTTTAGTATGAAAAATTCAAAGTTTTGAGGATTCTAAACGGGATTTTTAAATCAAGTATTTATCGATTTTTGATTGAACTGCAAATTTTTTATGAGATTCTAAAAATGTAATCTAAAAAATAGACGACTTCAGTTATCGACGTGAGATCTCGAAGGATGAGAAGATTTATAAAAAAAAGCTAAACTTTTAGATGATCAAAAAGAGCGTGGGACTAATGAGTGCCCGAGCCACCACGGCGGTAGTCACCACGCAGCCATTGGCAGCCCACTATCAACTCCAGTGGGCTTTCAGCCTTCATGCCTAAAATGATAATGACATATCTAGATACACAACTTGGCCATAATTATTATTGAATTATATTTCTTATCTTTATTCAAATTAATTTCATGTTCGTTATTTTTTGTCAATTTATTTTCTGACTTATTAGTCCGCCTTAGGAAAATAAGTACAAAAATATAAAATTATAATACAAATCTTTGAAAAGTTTACTAAAAATGAAAATAATCCAAAACAAATAGTTGTTTTTGAATTATTTTGTCTTTTTAAAAATTTTAAAAATTTAATTCATATTTTTTTTATTTTTTAAAACCTCTCGTTGAAACGAATTAATAATTCGTAAAATTTCATGCAAGCTAACAAAGGGGAAAAAAAATATTCAAAAACCATATTAGGCCAAATCCAACTTACTCAGCTGAATGATGATTATTCAGTAGTCCTAACACAGGGCCATGCGGTAAGCCAACACCCTTTAACATCATATATTTTTGTAGAGTTCATATACTTAATTTACAACAATATGTGGTGGTGTAAGAAATATCAGTGTTCCAGAACCACCCAATAATTTTGTTAGTCGAGTAAAACTCTTATTGTCAAAATTTGGGCAAAGAGAAAGACTAAAATATTGATGCGTGGGATGGGTAAAAAATCTAGGATTCAGGGAGGTTATAGTGCACTTTCCTATAGTACGTGTGTATTGTGTGTAAAATAACGTAATTTTGTCCATTTTGTCCTTTAAACTACATCGTTTTGATTCCACGTATTTTATTTTGATAACAATTCGTGTGTGATAAGTTAAAACGACGCAGTTTCGATGACAAAGCAAACAAAATTATATCGTTTTGCCTGCACTACACACATATTATAGAGAAGCGTACTACAGCGCCACAAATCCACAAATCTATGTCAAAATTTATCAATATCGTTTATTGGTTTTGAATTTGAATTGAACAAATTTGGTTATATAAGCATCAATATTCTTGATTCGAATGCTTTTTCATCATGCCGAAATTAAAGCATTCAAACCAATAAAGCATCATCATAGCCAAACCAGAAAGGGGACTGGATCATAGAGGGGCTGTTGTACCCTTCATGTAAGCTTTATTTCGGATTCGAAAAATATTCCCAACCGTTTAGTTTATTAAATACACATTTGAATACGAATATATTAGAAATTGTTGGATGCAGAGGATTCCATGTGCATTCGACAATTCCGAACACATCTGTGTCTGAATGTGTACGAAACATCTGTATTGCTAGATTTCAAACTCACACTAGTCGAACATCATCAATAACAACATAAACGAATCTTGAAACTTATTAACAAAATCATACTAATCGATAATTTTATGCAAAAAAGATGTATTGTGTTCATATTAATTAGTACTCATATCCAATCATCCTAATTTTCTATAGATACGACTTTTGACAAGCCTAATAAAATAAACAATCTGAATCATAATTTTAAGTCCGTAATAGAGATCATACAAACATCACGATAACTAATCACAACAAGCCCCATGTCCTAAAACTAACATTGTAGCAAGTCAAATTTTGGTAACTACATTGTCCAAATAACCTTTAAGAGGTTGACTTAAAGTTAAGACTTGAAACTTAAGTGTCAGTCCATACAAAGTTTTACTCTAACTTTAATTTAAATTGCCGTAAGTGAACAATGAAATTGATTCTTCAAAAATTAATCAATGTGTACGGAAATTGAGCTACGGGGACATGAAAAGTCCAGAGTCCGAGAAAAGAAATCAAGAAATCATTTTCGAATTCAAAATTAATGGTTATGATTCACTTATATTTGCAGCTCCATAAATCCAAATAAGTCATGACCATTAATTTGAAATTAGAGAGAATTTCTTAGTTTCTTTTCTTAAATCTTATTACTCCTCACAGAGATAAGTAGTAAAAGTCGTATTCCGGCCACTAATTTTAAAAATCTCACTTATTCCAAATCATTTCTTCCATCTCTGGCTTTTTTATATAAAAATACTAATCACAGTCCATTAGACGATAGATAATATGTAAAAAGTACATCGATATCCGTAAAATGAGCATCAATATTCATGAATATGCATTGAGATATATATATATATATATATATATATATATGTGTGTGTGTGTGTGTATTGATATTCATATTTATTTGACGTTATAACCGCCTAATAAACAGTAATTAATAAGAATCTTTTTTAAAAGTCGTGCTAATATTTAAACAAAAAATAATTCCTTCATAATTTACTATAAAAATGAAAATTACGTTTGTGAAAACTACAGTTTCTGCACTATCATTACGCGAACCACTGAGATAAAAGGCCCAACTAAATTTTAAAAAAATGTCCACACACAGTCAATGATTACTCTAGTCCCTTTTTTACATAAGTAATGCTAAGAACACAACATATCCGGACACAGATATATTTGAAGTCTTTGGACACACGTGAGGCCTCAGGTGTATCCAACGGATGTGTCTGGATGCAAGGGCAGAAGTAGGTTATACTTCCACTGGGCTCCAGCCCGGTGGAATTTTTTTTTTCATTTTTTCATATGTAAAATTTTAGCAAAAATAATTTTAGCCCCCTGTTCTTTGCAATCCAGTGTATTTTTTAGTTCATTTCATTTTTTGCCCGGGGTAATATAAATTCCTGATTCCGCCTTTGTCCGAATGTTTTTTGTGTACTTAGACTTTTTCTTTTTAGATTTGGATGGTGTTACTCTAGTTTTTTTCGAAGATTAATGTTTTTAAAGTCATGTATTGATTGATATTTCACAAGTATGATTTTTAGCATGATCTCGACCAAGCCAAAAATAAAAGAAAATCAGTTCTGATTTAATGAAGCAAGCCAGAGAATCAGGGGCGGAGTTAGAATTTTGATTAGTGGTAGTTGTATATTATACATAAAAGGGCGAAAGAAAAAAAAAAAAAAAAAGTAACGTCATATAATTGGATTTTGTGCTGATTTTTGTTTTTGCTTAAAGAAAAATAAAGGCTTGGTCTAATTATCTTTTGGTATTTCGATAAAATTTATTGAGATCTTTTTGTGATCCAAACAGTTCATTTTTTAAATTGTGATTTTCATATTATTTATATAAAAAATCAAGTTAATCGGATACCAATTAACGTGGAAAATAAGTGCACGGAGTCTAGAACATAAATATATTCGGAAAATGAAAAATATATAACATATACAAAGTAAACCAAGTCTTGTGAAATCTCCTTGAAACGGATTTACTGTCTCATCTTTGGTGTTAGAGGCTATACTGATGTCTGGAGCTTGTGACTACTGTCTTGCCGGTCTTGAAATCAAGCCTCCAAGGCGCAGCTTCGACAAAACCTGACTATTCCCCGTCGGAGACAACAAACCGAACAGGGGATGAATGTTCGGCCTCCTCTTCTATGTACTCCTCTAGGGGTTGTTTACAGCTAGTAGAGAGAGAAGCAGTTGGCGTCGCAAAATTAGACCGAATGATGGCCATCGAAGGAGACAAAGTGGCAAACACCAAGGGACCGGTGAAGCGAGAATAAATTGACCTGGCTATTTGGCGCGGAACGTGATCCGTGCTTGGTTGAGCGGCGTTGGCTGGGAGATCCGAACAGTCTTGATATTGCAAAAACTTGTTGGAAAAAAGCTCGTTCAGCCTGGTGATCTTCAAGCGTATGCTTATAGTGACGCTCAAACTCCAAAATAGCTGGAATGTCTTGGTCGTCGACAGGGATCTAGAAGGCTTGAAAATTTTGAGCAGGCCAAGATTCAGAGTTCAGATGACCGAAATCGTCTTTGTCTGCAAGAAACCAAAAAGAATTAATATCGAGCATACAAGAATAATAACATATGGTTCAAAGATGGAGAAGGACTATACCTAAAATCTCTAGAGCACAGGGATAGGGAACTCATGCTCGCTAGGGCCAAATTTGAAGTTGCCGGTAACTTGGAGCACATCCCCAGCATATTTGTCCGAATCAGGCAGACCAATGATTAGTGACCCGTATCTGGGCTGACCTTGGAGGTGGTGTCTCTTGGATTTGGTATTTTTGAAGGCGGTATAAAGACGTCGAAAATATTGCAAAACTCAAAGTCAAGGTCATATAGCTTTTTCAGCCAAACGATTGACATGATAATCCTATAAAAGTTGATGGACACTTGGTAGGGATCAAGGTTGAACTTGTGGAAGGCTCATCGGAGCCATGGGTGAAGAGGAAACCAAAACCCCCTTCAATGATGGCCATCATAGGGATGTGTATGCAGTCGGGTCGACAGCTAGGAGCGACACCGGTATCAAGGAGAGAAAGGTACTCGTTATCAGGAACATCGTATCTAATTCGAAAGACCTGTCTATCAGCATGGGAACCAAACCGATCTCAGAATTTGCTTCTCTTTGGCGCTATGAGAAGACCTAACAAAGGTATAAGGGTTCAAAGGAGTCAAAAGGCAAGGACAAGAAGACCGACAACGAAGGTGTTCAACAGGAGTGCCGAATGACTAGAACGAGGGGCTGTGGCTTATCGGAGTGATGGGACGTGATCACCAAAAAAGGTTTACTAATGGGACGTGCTTGCCGAAAAAAGCGATGGGACGGTATCAAGGGCAATGTTCATACATGAACAGCGCCGAAAAATCAAAAATTACGTGTCCTAGGGGTAAACCGTGAAAGAAAAATGGGGCTTGCACATAAAAACATAGCAAAAGATAGAGATTAGTTCAAAAATATTACCTGGATAGTAGGAAATCTGACGAAAATGCTTCACAAAGAATTTCGGCGAGGGCACAAGAACTCCGGTGAAGAACTCTTGGGCAGTAGAAAAATATGGAGAGAGAAGAAAAAGTGGTCTTTCTCCCCCCTCCTTCCATTTATAAAGGTGTGAGGCGAAGCATTAGACGACGTGCCGGAAATGAAGCGACATAGAAATGGATCGTTCGATGAGCAACATGTGGAGTAATCTAGCAAGTTTGGCAATCAATGCCTCTGAAACAACGCGTGTAAAAGAGAAACGACGGCCTGACACACAACAAATTAGTTGGCAACATGTGTTCAAAACAGTTGTAACCTTATGCGTTCGGCCATCCTTGTCAACCAATAGACAGCCAAGCCAACGCTTGGCTAGGGGGCTATTATGGAGGGCCAAAATATAGGGCCGAACCATCCTTTGGATAAATGAAAAAGACTGGACATATGAGTATAGGCCATGTCGACAACGTAGGCTTGGGCCGACGTATTGATGAATGGGCCTTTCTCTAGACAGGTCGGCGTGATGATAGTGGTTCGACTTCGACGTCAGGGGGCTTTGGCCATTGGGAGTCGAACGGGCTTATCGCAAAGAGAATATGGGCTTTGTTGGGTGTCGACCAATCGTCCTGCCGTTCGGCTAAGGTGGTGGAAACTTTCTAGAAGAATGGCAGATCCGAATTAGGAAAGTGCAGATTAAGGCAGTAGCCAAGTTTGAGAATGCGCCATGTTTAGAAGGTTACCTCACATGGAAGGGTTAAGATTTGATATCAGCAAATAAGGAAAGATTTCCTAGAGATTGTATTACCAAATGTGAACACTTGATGGCTTATAAATAAGAGATCCTAGGCCATTAATGAAGTACGATATCATTCATTGTGCAATTACTTTTGTACTTTGATCTCTCAATGTTTTGACTTTACCATAGGAGTGCCATCGGGTTGAAAATAACCCAACAAACGCTAATTGGCTATAGGAGCATTTCAGAAGAGATGATATTTGCAACCCCTACAGTTTGTATTTTAAAATTTTTAAACTAAAAACGGTAAAAATTACTTTAGGTATTATATCTGTCATCGAGAGTCCTTTGATTTAACAAAAATTTTATTAATATGAACATAATTGAATTTTTTTTTATTCTTACTCTTATATAAACATGCATATCAGTTTTACAGATTTTTTATTTTTAAAATGAAAACAAGAAAATTTTAATGAGAAAAAATAAGATTTTTAGATTTGAATTTTGAATTTTTTTTATTAGATATCGGTAATAGATTATCTCACACATGTTCTTAAAACTTTCTCCGAATGACTAATCAATTTATGTCACTTGTTGCACTGAAAGTCCTTCTCACTAAAAGTCTCTCCGTAATACTATATAGTATAGATGTTGTTTTTTATTCAACTAATCAAAATGAATTACAAAGTAAAAATTTTTGTGTGGTAGAAAATAAAAATAAATCTTCGAACTAAAGATACAAAGAAATATGAACATGAATGATAAGAGAAAAATTACAAAAGAAATCAAGTATTAAACATTTCAAACGGGCAAATAAATGAGGGTTCTTTTAATTTACACAGTTTGCTTACTTATTTTTATAAGTAATCCATAGCCGAAATAATAAAATAAAGTTATTTGACTATAAATTATTTTTTCTTTTTATGTTTTATTTTTAGATAAAATAAATAAATATATTTTATTTTGTCATTAAAATTAGTAAAGACCTTTATAAAACCAAAGAAAAACTTCAATTGTCGCGGGTCGTTAGTTAGATAAATAAGTTTTTGAAAGGGCATAGAAGAATATATTAGGTGGAAGGATATAATAAAAGGAGAATTATTGGTTGATTAATTAAACATATTTTTTGAATAGTAGTGATATTTTATTAATTAATAATGATATTTTAAAAAAAAAAAGAGTTAGATAAAAAGGATGATTAGTTAGTATCGAAAAAGTCAATTTGTATTAGGTAGGCCTGAAAACACCATTTGGTTTGCTGGTTTATTTGCTTCAATAAATTATGAGCCAAAAAAAAATTTGTTTGATCAGATCAGAAAATATTTATTCATTCAATACAACTTTTAAATCTCTTTTTGGATATGCAACTAGATGTGGAATCACCATTTTTTGAATATTATTAATCATAGGACTTAAGCAAGGAGCATCAAGTTTTTCTATGGATTATTTTATTTTAAAATAGTATTTGTCATGGTCAAATATTCTTATGAATTGTTTTAGTTTGAAAATCAAATAAACAAGGGAAAATTGCATTGATCTCTCCTGAGATTAATGACAATTGCAAGAACCTCCTCTGTAGCTTCGAAAAATGTAGAGACTTTCCCTACTTTAAAAAATAATAAACCTTTTCTCCCCTGCTATATTGTCTAGAGTTTGGTTTAATCATGAAATGATGATTATACCCATTAGTGTAAACCGCACATGTTGAGCATGGGTTGGTCACTATTTGGTTTCATCTTCGACAGTGCGAGAAGAGAGAAACCGTTCCACTCGGGGAGAGATAGTGTAACTCCCTAAATTCTCGGTACGTTAATAAAATCTTTCTTAGATTAATTTATTAATTAGTTAATGATTAGGTAAAAATAATGCATTTAATGAAAAATTCTGTTATGTAGTTATAATTGAAATTATGAAATTATCCTTCTGGGTTTACATATGAATTTGAAAATAAAGAATAGAGTTACTAAGGGTACAGCAGTCATGTCTCATTGTAGTCATTGTCTCCAAGGTTCGGCTCTTCCTGCACGGGTGGCACCTCCATCTACTCTTCTGTATCTGGTATAAAACGCAAAAAGCAAAGAAGTTGCTCCATGAGTGGTGATACTCAGTAAAATAAAATACCCAAACAAGAAATCCATAGATATGCAAATGTAACAATGACAGAATAATGATAAGAGTAAATGAAACAGTGGAATAAAACATGTAAGTTCATTATGGTTCTTGCATTTAAGTTTTTAGGATCCTCTATCTCGAGAATCCAACTCTTACCCATCGATACTAGTGTATGACCCTCAGTTGGTATTGAACAGTCCTTACATGCTCTGACTCTGTAGCCCTGCGAACGACCCTACAAGGAAGGGATCTTTTACTGTCCACTCAGGTCAATAACTATCTCACATTACCTAGATCTTTCAAGGAACGTAGCATATCTTCTCCTTCCATTTCAAGGACGTCCAAGACATTGACAATCATTCCTCCAAGATCTAGAGTTGCCTTCGTATACGTCTCTGAAGTCACTCTCAACCGTCTCCAGCTCCTCCTAGTTAGGGTCCAAACGAGTCTACTCCCAACAATCAAATCGCCATGGTAGGGCCACACAATCGATTCACATTCTTTTATTACACCTAGGTGTCACGAACCATGAGCTACTTATAATGCACACTTGACATCCTTCGTTGTCTTGTTCGAGTTCAATTCAAACCAGTGTCGCTAACTTTATTGTAGATTTTTTCTAAATTCAAATGATGACAGTTTGTAAACAGACAACATAATAGCTTAGACATGACATATTTATGGTATCACACAGATAGCATAACAATTGTACATTGACGTTTCATTGTCATCAGAATCTCCCAAAATATCAAAATATGGCCAAGCGTCATAATGACAAATCATAATTTCAACATCAAAAACATCTACAACATATGGTCAACTTTGGTAATCCTGCTCTTACGGAACCCCACAAGATCCATGGACATAGTAATTGGTCTACGAGCACCCTTGTGCCGTGTGTGGGGGGGTTCAATTTACATAAAATACCCATGGGCATAATTACCAAAATTGTCCAAAAGTCAAAACCCTAGCCAACTGGTCAATAGGCCAGTTAGCCGGTTGGTCTACTGGACATCCGACTCTACAACCGACTGTGCATTCGGTCTTGAGTTTGGCTCTGGTTTTAAAGAACACTAGCAAATTCAAGCTTAATTCATGCGGTTCAAATCCTAATTCGTGCAATCTAAGATTGAAGGTATAGGATTCTACCTCGATGCATGGTTCCGATGAAGAATTGGCGGCTCTAGACAGAGATTAGCTTCCTTTCCTTGTGATGACCTTTCTTTTCTCTCTCTAGAACTCTTCCTCTCTCTAACTCTAGCTCTTTGGTTCGTAGATGAAGTGCAGAGGTGGGTGTGAATGAAATTGGGATTGGTCAACCTTATATAGAGTATTTTGGATAAGATAGCATTGATTAGGCTAGAAATTCTAAAGGTTTGGAGGCAGAAACAAACGGATGGACATGATAGTTGGCTGATAAACCCAAGGAAGGTTCATGTACCTTTGTTAAACCAACGTCCAAGTGTCTAGGGGTGTACTTCGGTGCATCTCGCTACTTTACAATATGAATACAAATGCAATCTACACCGTCCGTTAAGTTGACAACCGATGTTAATTAATACAAGCGAATAAATACCGAATCAATAACGGACAAAAAAGAATTTAATTTTATTCAATTAAAAAGTTGTGGTATTGCATAGAGAGAGACGGTTTGAGTTATAGCAAAGATCGTTCCACACTGATTGTCTTCCACAGAGATCGGATAGTTCCAAGCCTGTCGTCTTCCACAGAGATTAGAACCACAACAATCCTCTATGCAGATTGAATTAGTGGGTTAGGGTTTTGAGAAACAGGCTAAGGTTTCTTCACAAATCAAAATTGTAGGTTAGTCTTCTACTTACAGATCAGGTTCGTTGGTGAAAGTATTTTTTTTCATAATTGTGTATTTTTTAGAAATGGGATAGGGATTCAGTTGCAAATCAGTCTTAATAAATGTCTATTTTCCAAAACGATGTTAGGGTTTCAATGTGTTTTGAACTCACGTAAAGTGCAACCCATTTAGTTTTTTTTGTGCTTTGGAATGGGTTAGGCATTTAGTTTATTTTAAGTATAAATCGCACATAATGGGCATGAGTTTTTTTCGCATTTTTTGGTCTTCATTGTAAGTGAAACTGTGCTTTTGCAAACCAATGAACCGTGAAAGCAGCAAAATCAAGAAAAATCGAGTTAACTCGCTGATAGTTTGTTTCTAAAAAGTTTGGTCCTTAAGAGGCCAATTTAACGCTGATTTAACAATACAAACTCTTTACAGCAAACAAAATTTTCACAATGAAGATTTGCACATAATTGGTCAGACTACCACTTCAAAATCATCATAAATCTCTCCATTGAAAACCTTCTACCTCGAATCCTAACAGCAGGAGCAGCCATCTTGAGCTTCTCTGTTTTTTAAATTTAAAATGTTATCTGCATACTCTTCCACATTTTGAGCAAGAAATCTAATTTTTTTTGTCCATCTTCTTCTAACACAATGTCCATCTTTGGGTTAGGAGAACTAGTAGAAAATGTCCTACTTGAAATATTATGCACATGACAATTTCCTTTGTGCGCAGGACTCTAATGTTGAACAACAGGAGTGTAATATAGAAAATGAACATTTTGGGCCACATATTTAATTTTTCAGGTAACAGCACCTTAATTTTCTAGGTCAATCCATGCTGTAATGTGAACAACTTAATATTTTGGGCCACATTTTGAAATTTTGTAATGTTTAGAACACAGCACAACACGAGGGACAAATACTTTTGAACTTGTACGAAAAAATTTGATTTTTTTTACAAGCCCAACAACAATCAGGTGTTCCATGGATCATAGCTACAACTTAGTTTGTTTCAAAGTCAAGTGTTTCGTTGTCTATTTTGAGGGTTTTGATATGTGTTCTTTTTGTTACATTTTTAGTCATGGATGATTTTCTTGGCTTCGATATAATCATGCACTAGAAAGATAAAGTGGATGAAGCACGTAACGTTGACCTAGACAAGTATTATTCCGTTGATTTGCTAGCTAATGTATCTTCTACTGTTCTTTCCAATACTCTTGGAAGTGAGGGATTTTGAATCATCCTTTATTGTGACATGCCTGGTGGTGGGGATAATAGGGTTGTTGAGAATGATTTAGATGACCTGAACATGTTTTATAATGGGAAGACTAGTAGAATTAACGTTTAGGTTGAATTGGAAAGAGTTTCCCCTACTAGTGTAGATTTATATGTTGGTAGTAAAGGACGGCAAGATTGGGTTGATGATGTTCATGAGAGTGATGTAGGTGATGAAGATGACTGTGAAGAAGTTGATGATGTATATGGGTTCAGTGATGAAGATAAAGTGTAGGACATTGAGGGGGATGATGTGGTGCATATGTCAGAAGATGATGTTAGCTTGGATGATGAAGACATTCCTATTGACGATGGCACTCTTAGTGACTATCAGTCAAATGATGAGGAGGGCTCAGACTTTGGTGATGAAAAAGGAGATGACTGTGATCATCGAGAACACATAGACACTAGTTACTATAGAAAGGAGACTTTGCAAATCAGTCACATAACAGTTTCTAGACTCGTACCCAAAAAAAAAAAAAAGACACATTAACTTACCCCAAAACAGTTTCTAGACTCGTACCCCAAATCAGTCATTTATTCGCAAACATTTTCTGTAAAACTTGACAACCACCTAATTTTCTTTTGGTATCTCACTTGGATCTTGGACATTAACTTACTTTTGTATGCCTTCTAGCACCATCGGAATGGGCTCGGGTGTCAAGTTGCCTCTCCAATTATTAAATGACTCCGACATATTATTTGTAATATGGTCACTCCCAACTCACAAATCAAAAGCATGCCTACACCATGACTCCATTGGTTATTTTTTTTAAGTGTGAAAATCCATTAGGTGAAATGCCCTTTATACTGTCCATCGTATGGTCTAACTCCCTCTTGGTGTAAGACCTTGCCACCTTCCAAAATAACTTTCTAAATTCCAAACCACGAAACTTAGCCTAGTGGTTAGAAAGATCCCACATTATGGCCCCTTCAGGAATGTGCCATCCAAACCTAGAAATTATTGATACCCTAGAAAACCCTGTCTGTATGGCCTCAAATGGTATAAACATCCTCATAAAAGTAAGAGGTACTGTGAAATCTAGTCTCTCCCTCTAGATTATGCAAATGTTACCTGGGTTGGTCTTCCAAACCTTATTAGCATAGGTTGGAAGTAGGCCATATTGTTTCCCATAGTTCTCCTCGATCTTAGACATAAACTTTCTCTTAGCTCTATACAACTGCAACTTCGAAGCCTCCACTCCAAACCTCTCATTCAAATTCTCTTCCATTGTATCTAACCCCAAACTTAGATTTACCCTAAAATCCCATTGGAGCTTCTTAGCAATCCATGTTGATGGTCATAATAAGGGGGACATGTAAAAGAGGTCATGTGAGGAGTGGTGGAAGGAAAACATGTAGGGGAAGAGAGAGTGTGTAATTCTAGTTGGTAGAGGTGGGAATGTCATATCAAGATGAGGCAGATGAGGCAAAGTACACAAAATTGTAAGTTTTCTTATTATTAGCTTTCTTTCCTTTCCATTTTCTTCTTTTCCTCATCTTCATGTTTTGTTTTATTATTTTGAATTTAGGCATAGAGGAGAGGAAATATTAGAAACACAATTGCAGAATGAGGCTCTCAGTGTGTGATACAACTCATACACTAAGAACACGACTGGTGATGTGTTTCACGTGTCTATGTTGCACAAGTATGAGCCTCAATTATCTCATGTTTTGGATTGGGCCAAGTTGGACGTGGAGGATGACATATAATATGAGGAGCGACCGATGGAGATTCTGGATATACGAGAACAAGTCTTAGGTGGAAAGACAATTCCCCTGTCCAGGATTTTATGGCGTCACCATGGAAACGAGGAAGTCACTTGGGAACAAAGATTAGAACTTCGATCCAAATATCCAGAATTATTTCTTTCTTAAGTTGTGAATTTAGGGGAAGAAACTCTTTAAGGAGGGGAGATTGTTGGGACCGTCTCTGGTCTTGTAATTGTTTTGTTTCCTTAGTTGGAGTTATTGAGGATTTGGGGGCAATATAGTAAATTTTAAAAAGTTATGGATTTAATTAGAGATTTTAAATAAACTTTTGGAGTTAAAGTGTGATTTGTAAATTTTTAGGTGTATAATCTAGTTATTAACCATAAATCATTATTCTAGTAAAAAAAATTATTGAACTACCAAAAAAACCCCAAAGAGCCTCCCTACAATCTCCGTGAGTGTTGAATCAAGAGTGTGTGTGTGTGTGTGTCATTCTTTTTGGATTCTTGAAGAAAGCATGGAAAAAACATCAATCCGAGTGTCGTAATTTGTAAATTATTAGGTATATAATCTGATTTTTAACCATAAATCATTATTCTGACGAAACAAATTACTGAACTACAAAACAAAACCTCAAAGAGCCTCTCTACAATCTTCACTAGTGTTGAATCGATGTATGTGTGTGTTATTCTTTTCGAATTCTTGAAGAAAGAGTGGATGAAACATTGATTCGAGTATCGTAAGCGTAGAACGAACTGAGTGCATTTGCGAACGAATCCAAAGGATCGAAAGGTGATAAGATCTATGAGATCATCATATTTGGGGTATATTTTCGTTAAAATTGAGTTTAAGGTCTTTTGTTATATTTTGTAGCATATTTTTGGTGTTAATTGATTATGTGTGTGGTGTTACTTTTGTGATAATAGAGTTCCAATTCAAGTTTTGAGAATTCTGCATATTTCACAAAAATTCTCACTCAACCGGTTGAGGGTTGATTCAACTGGTTGAGACTGAACTTAAATATTTTCCAAAGTTAAAATGAACCGGTCAGGAAGGTGTGTCAATCTATCAACCCTTTTTTCCAAAATATTTAGTGTCAAAACCAACCGGTCAAGGAGGTGCGTCAACCAGTTGAGCATTTTTCAACTTTTATTCTAGAATCAAAATGAACTGGTTGAGCATGGTAACATAGTAGAGATGACTAATTAAACTTGGCTATTGAATGGATACCTTGGGGTGTATGTCGTATGATGTTTCTTGCTTGACGCTGTGGCATGTGCATGGTAACATAGTACTGGTTAGAGTCCATATGCATAGTCATGGCCATGGACAAGGTGGGGATGGAATTCTTCTATTCCTGCCCCAACTTTGGGAGCATGATTCTATGGAGTACCAATGGGCGGTGCATTTACAAAACTCTTGATGACAATCGTTATTTGTTCTAGCTATTGTTGGATGGCTCCCACTTTGTTTCAAGAATTCTATCTTGGTTCGCTAAGCTATTAGATAGAGCAGTGCATAAGACATGGAAGGCATATCTAGCATGAATGATGGCTTCCTGGACTCCGTACTTTAGCCAGTGCTTGAAACAATCAGTCTCTGGGTTTGAGTTGTTTACACCTATAGAAATAGTCATCCCATGAATCGAAGCTAAGATCTAATGACTCTGATGAACACATCCTATATTTAAAATGTTAGCCTAAGTCAAATCAGAATTTTCATAATACTTAGTAAAAAATTATTATTTTGTTGAAAATGGTAGATGGCAGTGAATATGACGTTATCTATCCAAATTACAATCTCGAAACTTGATACTAGCCAATAATTCAAGGTCGAGAGGTGGTGAACCTGGCCCTAATATCAAGTTGTAACGCCCCAATTTTCATAAATGTTAATAAAACAAATTTCTTCAAAATGCACATATATTGCTTCATTTGAAAATGATAAATTACATAACTGAAATTTCAATATGGAAAAAGTCTCGATATAAAATTAAATTATATTTCAAAACACAATTTAAAAAGGTTCACAAAGAAACTAGACTAAGTAAATGCTTGACCGATTTCAACTCCTAAAATAATGGTTTCCCCAAGCGTAGGGAGTGAGACTGATGCAGCATAATAAAATCCGGAAGTCCGGAGTCGATCCCACAGAGACGGAAAGAATAGCCTAGCGGATACGGGTTTACTTTTTGCTTGGCTCTTAGGTAGCCACCCCTTGTGCGAATGATTGATTAATTAACTAAATTAACCTAATTAAATTTTTGAATTCTTAATTGAAACAGAAGAGTACAGCCGTGGGTATTACAGTGCCCACAACTAGCCTAATCCACGTTCACTCGAGCCACAATCATTTAATTAATAGGTTTAGAAATATGGAAATCGTTTCTAACAAGTGCACAACACTTGTCACCGATTCCTGCGCGTATGTGGAACGGGCGATGCCCGGGTTTTGTTTGCTAGAAAAGTTCCGTATTCAAAAACTGCGCATTAATTAAGTTGATTCGGCACCGAGGTAAAATATGAATTAGTCTAGCCACGGAACACCTTGATCCAGCGGCCGCACCCTATACGACTACTCACACATATTGAAATAGATTGCAGAAAACGAATTGAAATAAGAACTAATCATGCTTTCAATTAATGAAATCTGAAAAATTAATGAAAAGAAATACCGTAATCGCAAAGGCAAACTTAATCTTCCATTGGAAATCTGGACATAAAACTTAGAAACCGTAGCAAAGAACCAAGAACTTCAGATCTGTGGCCGTAAAAACTTGTAAACTGAAAACCTAGGTAAAGTCACCCTCCCTAAAATGGTTATAACATTGGTATTAATACTCCTCCCCAAATCCTCTATTAAAATCCTAATTAAAACGTTAAACAATTCCTTATACGTCCACTGAAACGACGTAGCTTCAACTCTGACGCCCTCGAACCCTCTCGGTATCGATACCTCTGAGAATGGAATCGATACCTATCCTTTATCTCCTTGATCGCGAAAGACGTAGGTATCGATACCCTTTACATAGGTATCGATACTAGACATTCTGGAATAAAATTGTGCACTCCGTAAGCACTTTGTATCGATACCATTTCCATAGGTATCGATACTAAACATTCTGGAATAATATTGTGCACTCCATAAGTGAATAGTATCGATACCCTTAAGAGAGGTATCGATACCGAAGGCTTAAGCCGTCCTTTCCAGCATTTCCCACTTCAGACTTCGACTCCGACATCCCAGCTCCGCTTCAAGCCATGCACTAAGTGCCAAAAATATCTTTCAACCTGGAAAAACATGCACAATACCAACAACACTACCAAGCGCACATTAAACAGGAAAATGATCATAAAACGCTCGTCTAATGCGCCAACTCCTCCTACTTAGGCGCTTATATATGAAATATCACGCGCCTATCACCAAGGTTCCGTTGAATCTTCATTGCCGCAGTTGATGTTGATCGAAAAGTGCGAGTCTTCAATCCTATCTTCGATACCTTGCATAAACCGGGGGCAAAAAATTGCATTATGAGTTATGAGGCTCAATAGATAATCCTATCCATTACCCGAAGCTATATAATAATGCAAAAAAATGCACAAGTGTGGAAATGAAAACAAGGTCATGTATGATGTCACATTGAACGTCAATCAACATATCATCTCAAATCACCTAATCGGTACAAGAAAGATATACATCATTGTCCGTGCTACTTATCATATTGAGTTAAATCATCAATGTATTATTTTGGTGTAATGTTCCCTTTCACTATAATCCCAATCTCTATCTTCTCGATCACCATGTTACCGATCACTATGTTCCCCATTGTTAGTTCCTTCTGTTCGCCGCGTTCCAAACATTATATTCTCGATTACTATATTTCCTATTTATTATGTCTGAACACCAACTTGACTACCTACACTTCCCACAACATCGACTAGACTTAATGAAAAGCAAACACGACAAAGCTCAAGAACATATTTAGACTCAAGACAGAACTTGGCTCAAGACGTAGTTCGGCTAAAAAATTAGGTTGGCTCAAGACATCCTACCTGCCACTATACTCAATCAACATCCATTACAAGGGTGAGTATTACTAAAGTCCAAGTCACCTATTTCTATGTTATCATGCACAGGTCCAGGGATTTCAAGGTAAAATTAAAGTACCATATTAAGTCCACCACATTCAATAGCATATATGCGTTCCAATTGTCGATATGAACAATTAGGAACATAACTTCACATAGAATTCTATACTAAGAAGTGAAAATCCTACTTTAATGATATTCAAATATGTGCACATTATAGATATGATGTGCAAGTAGTTTGGATTCGAGTTCTATGGCTTTAAGTTTGAGTTGTTGACCATGGAGTGACTGGGTTTAAGATAGTAGTTTTCAATCACATTAGCATGCAATGGAATCAATAATGATGATTAAAGTTCAATTAAAGCATGGTTTTAATTAAGCATTAACAATAGTGTAGAGAATTTACAAGTTAATTCAGAGTTGAGTGAAAAAAAAGTATCTAAAGTAGTATGTACTTGTATAGGTAGAAGACGGTGTTCTATAGGTAGAAAATTGAAATTTGCACTTTGTACCGGCAGACAAAAGTTTTCACTCGGTTGAAGTTTCACATGGAATGAGACAGTAGACTTTTCAACTGATAGAAAAGTCATATTCTACTTTAAAAAATCTTATTTGATCATCATTTGAGCTTCATGAAGCTCCACAGGAGTTTCATACACGTTAATTAACATCAATAGGATGCATCATTTACCTTAATTTGTTATTTGGAAGAGCTTTTCGGGTTGGATTGCATCAACCAATGGTCTCATAATGGGTTGCTCTTTACTGTAAATTTCTCATTCTCTGTGTAAATTCTCTCAACATACTTTCTTCTGGGTTGGTAATAAAAGATTGCAGGAGGAATCAGAGGTATTTATAGTGAGGGAGGAGGAAGAATAGTGATTTGGGATGTCACGTTACCTTATTTTTGGAGGAGAGAAGGAAAAAGATTGAGTGTGGAGAAGCCATGGTAGAAAGTTTGTTCTCTGGAAGGGATGGATGATAGAACGTTGAAAAATACAACAATGAACTAGTATTACTACACATATACAATAACACAATGTATATAAAACACAAACACGCAAACATACATATTAATATGTATAAAATGGAAATCTTTTTAATAAATTTTAAATTTTATTATTTGAAATTCCAGGTCCTTACAATGATAACGAAATGTTGAAAGTTGTTATGAAATGTAATGGAATTGTTGAAAATGTAATGCTACAATAGTGGAAATACTGATTTGAATTAATTGTTGGAAATGAAATGTTGGCTATGAAATGTTACAGTAATTGAACTTTTTCAATGTCATATTCATGGAATTATTGAATTTTTTATGCTAATTTGATGGCCATTTAATTGAATTTGTTTAAAGATGCTGTAAACATTAATGCATCATTAATGCTGCATATATAAGGTTGTTGCATATCTAATGCTACAGTAATGTTGTTTGCAACGTTAACATAAAATTAGAATTATTCAGTTAATTAAAAAATTTTAATGTAGCTTTCAAATGCTAGATCTACCAATTTGGCCATGTAATGAAATTGTTAAAATGGTTATGAAACATTGTATATTTTGCAATCGTTGCTGGGCCAAATATTGGTTCAGTATACACTCCAATTGGCAATTACTTCATTACTTCATTACTTCATAATTAATTCAGTGCATAACATAATATAATTTCACTACATTACTATTACTTCGACATATTACATTAATTTCATTGTAAAACATAACAATATTACTATTACTTTCTTAACAAAAGTACTATCACTTAAGTAACACTACAAACAATGCCACCATGCTAAAACCACGGAAATAATAAAATAAATTTTCAACATAGTCATGCTTGCTTCAAGCACTCGGACCCTTGTTGAAAGGCTCGCTGAGTTATTCTCTTTTCAACTTCTATTGTTGACATATTCTGTGTACGTTATAATAAAAGATATTTAATAAAGCAACGGAATAAAATTTTCTATTTAAAAAAAATGACTCAATTCTCAAATATTATTAATTGTCGGCAAAACAACCGACCCAAAAGTTAGCTCATTAAATAGTTTTGAAAGTCAATAACTCTAGTCATAAATTATCACTAATTAAAAGCAACTAAAGGTACACCCTAAATCAAACCATCGGACTGTTGTTGGTACAGTCATGATTCTGGTACATTCATCTTATCCTCCTTTGTCTCTTGAACTTCCAAATTACGTTCCGCATCAACTTGTTCCTCAAAATCTGGTGTGAAATACCAGGGGCCAAGAAGTAGCTCCAAATGAGTGATTAATACTCAGTAGAAAAGTCTAACCTTACCCCTAAACTTGATATTTATTAAATTATCAACTTGATTAATTCACGCAATCGAATACACATAAATACTCCAACAATTAATTACTAAATATTCGACTCATATCCCCTGTACAATCTTCGAATATAAATTAACCAAAATCTACTCATAAATCACATATATATGTAGGGCTCGGTCCAAAATTCCTACTTCGATTCAACAGATAAAGCGCTATCGAAAACTCACGAAATCAACCACCGTACCAAGATCCGATTATCGCAACACTATAAAAAAAATTATTCATTAAATATAATAAATAAATAAAAACAATGTGTTACTAATAAACAAAATAACAGTTTCGGTAACTACTCAAATATTATAAATATAAATATATATAAAAGCAGTGTACTATATAGGGATGACATTTTGCTCCGATCCGACGAATATCCGAACCGTAACTGATTTTTTTCCCCGAACCGTAACCAAAATTTTCTCCATGAATGCGGTTATGGAGGAAGCAAGTCAATATCCAATCGGATACGGTTTGGATACAGTTATTGTTAAATATCCAAAAATAACCGAACAGATATCCAAACCGAACCGAAACCGAACCAAACCAATATATATATATATATATATATAAAATATAAAAAAAACTAAAACTCTTAATATAGAATATAATATATACATAATATAAAATCTTAACAAATCATTTTTTGTTAGCCCAGTAGCGCAAAGCTAGGGATGGCAATTTGTACCGAACTGATGGTTATCCGAACCGAACTGCTTAATTTTTCCCGAACCGTAACCATTTTTTTCCCGTTGGTGTGGATATGGTATGGACGGATGAATACCCGTTCGGGTTTGGTTCGGTTATGGTTAGCAGAATAACTGAACCGTTACCCGAACCGAACCGAACCCGAACTGAACCGAAAATAACGTCATTATATATATATATATATGTATATATATATATACATATATGTGTGTATATATATTATAAATATATATATATAGTATATATTGAAGGATGAGAGAGAGAGAGAGAGAGAGAAAGGGCGATTCAGTTCGGTTCGGTTCGGTTCGGTTCGGATCGGTTCAGGTAATTAATACCCGAACCATTTGGTTCGGTTATGGAATATGCACTCTCCCTCCGTTCGGTTATCGGTTCGGTTTCGGTTCGGGTATTTTGTCTTCGGTTCGGGTTCGGTTATCCGAATAACCGAACCGAACCGCCCCGTTGCCATCCCTACGCAAGGCATAAGCAGCTAAGCCCAGTAGCCCACTGGCCACTACCCAAGTACCATTTTCATTATTTTATGCCCTAAGTTTTTAACTCCTAAGCCTTAACAGGTAAGTGGTAACCCTTATTTTATGAGTTTTATTTGTTGGTAAAATATGAATAGGAATTTATTTATTTTTAAATCGCATTCGGATCGGGTTGGGGTGAAATCTGAGCAGATTCAAAAAAAAATTACGGATATCCATTAGGTTCGGAGATTAACCGATATCCATTGGATATGATTACAGTGCACCAATTTTAATCTCCAACGGATATCGGAGCAGATATGGTTATCGGCTAATGTTCGGATATCGGATACGGATATCCTAATATCCGCTTCGATGCGCTCCATTGCCACTCTTAGTACTATATATAATAAAAAAATAGTATAAGTAATAGTTTAAAAGTGTTTACTAATAAATGATATAATACGTAAGTAAGGTGAATAGAATGTGTGTATATATAAAATAGTATACTGTTTACTAATAATTAATAAAATAAGTAAGTATTTTAAACATAATATGAATAAATAATGTAACTCTAAACACAAACAATCAATAGAAATAAGTTTTTAATTGATAGAACTAAAAGACTAAAAAATAAAAAAAAACAACAAGAAACAAGCGAGAGAGAGAGAGGGAGACCAGTGAGAGAGAGAGAAAAAAAAGCAGAGAGAGAAGAGAGAGAAAAGAGAGAAGCGGTGGGGAGAGAGAAGAGAGAGAAACCGAGAGAGAGTGAGAAAGAAAAGGAAAACAGACTGTACACGCAATAAGTTTGAAAATATAACAAACAACTAAAAAAATAAAACGAATATGAGATTTTTGAGAGGATACCTCGCAGAAATCTTGGGACGTGCAAAAAAATCTGAATTGACAGAAAGTAAAAATTGGGTGGATAGGATGATGTAAATAGGCAAAGGGAAACGAATTTGGGTTCAACTAGGATATGAATCAAGGAGATAGTGTTCGGTTGGGAATCAAACACTCGAATAATTATCGAAAGGAATAAATATAAGGATAAATACCATAAAATAGGTAAAAATATATTAAAATCAATAACAGAGATAATTTAAGATAAATATTAGTCAATCTGATAAGTTTCCCAAAGGTTCAACGAACCTAGGCGAAAGAATAATTATAAATCAAATTAATTAACTCTAATAATAAAGAAATTCAACAACTTATCTAAAATTAAAATTATCTAAAATATCAAATAAAATAAAAATATATATACTCTGAAAATACGGGTCGTTACATATTCATTGATTGAGGAACTCGTGCACTAGAGTTTTCTCATTTGCACTATTTTCACATCCCATATTTTTATATATGGGAATGCATAGTAAAGCTTTTCTTCCTTCTTCTCATTATTCGTGAGTCATATAATGACACTGTTTCATATTGAAATATTTTGTTCCTAATCCTAAGGACACTTTCAGTACTAAAAGATGATATGTCCATAGCTGCAAAAAAAACTAAACGACATCGATAAATAAAAAATTAATTTATGCATTCAGAGAAAAATAAAAATAGCGGGAGAGGATTTTCATATCTTAATGTGAGGAGAGGGAGAGAATTTTAGTGTCTTGAGAGAAAAGAGAGTTATTTAAAAAATTTCCTCTCTTTTCATAGACATTAAGGCATTTAAGTAATTCAAAATTTAAAACGTGGTGACATCATCAAAATAATCTAAAAATTAGTAGTTAGGTGGAGAGAATAAAAATTCTATTAATTTATAAAATAAGAGATATCTCTAAATTTTCTAAAACTATGAAGGAGATCTTTTCATTTATCTTTTCAGGAGAAGTAGGTGCAATTTTATTTAGGGTCCATTTGGCGTAACTAGATTATGGGATTATTGGATTGTTGGATTATGTTGGGTGCCGGACGGAATAATCTAGCTCAAAGTGTTTGGACTAAATTATTTGTGGATATAGAAGTTATGTTGTGTTTGGAGTTAGATTAATCCAGATTATTTGGGTAAATAATTTAGGCCAAATGGGACTAGATTATTTCCCGAATAATCCAGACAATCCAAATAATCTAGTTAAGACAAATAGAGCCTTAATCAATAAACAAACAAGAGAATCAAATGACATACAACTTTTCAAGTTAGAAGAGTAGACACCAAATTAGGCACAGGTGGCTTAAGTTAGAAGCGAGTAGGGTATATTATCCAACATCCGCAGAGTCAACTAGGCGCTGCCCACGCACGATAACAACATTCACCCCGTAACCCGGGCCCATCCATTACCCCCCTCCTCCCTCCCTCCCTCCCCTCTCTCTCTCTCTCTCTCTCTATATATATATATATATATACATATATGTATGTATATATCTCTATCAGCTTTCCACTTGAAACAACAACGCAGGCGAGCACAGTCATATAAGACCCAGAAAAAACAGCAAAAGTACTTGTCTGCGCTCTCTCTCTCTCTCTCTCTCTCATACATATATATATACTGCATATGTACGTCTCCTCTGTGCCTTCTATATGATTTGGTGGGGGCTTCTAAGAATTTGAGTTTCTGAATTTCGGTGGTTCCCCTTTTGAATATCTGGGACGGTGCCGTTTTACCGTTACCGCAAGCAAGCCACCTTTTTGGTTGCCTTCTTTCCCCAGCCTTTCCCTTATTCGTTGCTTTAGGAACATACTACTTTCTTCTGATTCATTCAAAAGGCCAATTTTTCCATCCTCTTTTTGGGGGACAACTGCGATCGTTTTATTGATTGAAGGGCTCATGCAAGATGAAGACTTCCGATTGTGTAAGTATAAAATTCTATACATACAGTATACATGGCCTTGTTTTTGTTTTTTTGTGTGGGTAATTGTCTTGGATTATATGGGTTTGTCTTTGATTATTTGTAAATGCCCAAAATACTATTTTTCTTTTGGCTTTTTA
The DNA here is from genome assembly GCA_019985065.2 of Arctostaphylos glauca. Lineage (NCBI taxonomy): Eukaryota > Viridiplantae > Streptophyta > Magnoliopsida > Ericales > Ericaceae > Arctostaphylos > Arctostaphylos glauca. Next base: position 7,709,376 of record JAHSPW020000005.1, read on the forward strand.
TTTGGAAATGGGTTTCATTTGATTGGTCAAATTGTTATGTAGATTGGTATAAGATGATGACGTCCAATTGTGTAAGTAGAGATTCTATGCATATAGTATGTATGTACAGCCGTGTGTTCGTTTTTTTGTGTGTGTGTAATTGTCTTGGATTATATGGGTTTGTCTTGTATTATTTGTTAATGCACGAAATACTAGTCGATTTTTATGTTTGGTTTTCATTTGGAAATGGGTTTCATTTGATTGGTCAAATTGTTATGTAGATTGATATTGGTATCTGATGGTTATGCTTTTGTTTAATCCAGTTGTTTGATTGTATATTTCAGATAGACGTGTCTATATTTCATTCTATATTATGTGTACTTGAGTTTACTTCATGCTGTTTGGATGCTGAGAAAAGCTCGGAAAATCAAATAGCAGAGTAGTAATACCTTTTTTTTTTCTTCCAAAAAAAAAAAGAGTAATTCGAACATGATAGCTTGATGCCCGAAAAAGTGAAAAATATTGCACCAAAAGCACTATCATTTTTCCGGGTTGTGGAGTCTACTTTGGATACTAGATTTCGCAGTCAAAAGTTGAATTCTATGGTCTTAGTTACTATTTTGATCAAAGTTAAGCTTTTTATTGGTGCAAAATTTAGTAATTATATTAAGGACATGTTTGTTGGTTTTTAATATGTAATTAAACTACAAACGAAAATCATATACATCATATTGTTGACAGAGTTTCAGGAAAGTGCTGAAGGCTTGATCCTGACATTGATTTGTCTCACTTGAAGTTGGGACCTGTTTGGATGAAGTTATGATGGAGGCTTGTGTTTGTTTCTAACATTAGCATAAAAGAAATGCTGAAGAGTAGGAATTATGGTGCATGTGTTTTTTCTTTTCCAATTCAGAATTAAGAACAGGACGGGTTCAACGCGAGTAATACTTCGTGAAAGAACTACTAAATACGAGTTACATTGCTCAGGGTGAGGAAACTGATAATTCAAATCCATGGGTTAATCATACTTCATCAACTTTACATAAGGCAGATTTTGGTTCCCTTTGATAGTGATTGTAGTTGTCAAATTATTATGTTAGGGTCACGAGTAGACCTTCTCTCCCTTAATCTTCTTATCAAACGAAAGGAGGAGACGTCTGTCCAATGGATCACCTAAAAAGTGTTGTTGTTGAGATGCTTAATTGACCATTTATAATCCTTTGGAAGCAGAAAAATCTGATCTTTTGTCGTCCTTTTTTTGGGTTATTCATCAATTATCATTTTCTGGACAGATATGATTAAACCTTTTATACGAGACTTATGGTTATTATTTTTTGTTTATTTTTTGGTAGTTGATACCTTTCCAGGTTTCTCTACTGTCAGATCCAAGGATTAAATCTGGCCTCTACAGTTTCTTCATTACTGCTTTGTTGGTTTGTGGTGCTTACTTTGTCGGGAGGGAAATCCTTACGAAAGATTTCAGAGAGGTACATATTGTTGTGTCGATGATTATTCTTATGTTATTAAAAATTTAAAGAAGATTTAATATGGTATATTAGTCTTACGTGTTGCTTCTACATCCACTTCAAGATGCTTTTTGCTTGATGTATTAATTTTCTCATGACTTGTTTTCAAATGACGTATGAGGAGTGTCTTTCCTCTTTCAGTTTGATGCATTCCACATCGTCAAATGTCGACTTTGTCCTATAGAAGAGATTGTGTCACTTCTTTCAACTAGTTCTACCGACTAGGTCAATGATTTGGAGTGAGTGGCCAATAATTTAGTACAGATAAAGCAAGAGAGAGAAACTAGTTAGGAATAGTTACCAAGCATACCGAGAAAATTTTGGAGCCCATACTCTGAAACTTGAAATTTTACTTGGGTTTCATTCACCATTGAGGTGAAGAGAAGAATTAGCTCTCTTATCAAATAACTTGAAAATGAAAAATAGTATTTATCTTCTGGCTGAAGTAGGAGAAAATGATACTACTTTGGTAATATCGTTTTCTAGAGAGGGTCATTGGAGTGTGATAAGTATTGGTCGGTGTAATTGGTTTGATTAACATTGTGGCCTGCGATAATTGCCATTAAGTTTTGGGAACAGAGAAGGTGACCGAACCAAGGGTCATTTGCCTTTGAATAACTTGCCTCCAAATGCTTGCATCTTTGTAGACAAATATGTTGTCTTGCTTCAATGATTCCTCTTTCTCCTCTATATGCTGCACTGATATGTTATGTAAGATTTTCCATGGACTTAGATACTAACAAACCTGCCTCTGGATTCTTGTATCTTGTCATTCTGAATTTTCTGACAAAAGATAATAACTATAAAAACTCTTTGTTCTGAATTTTATCTTGTTCAAACTCTCGAAATGAACAACAATGTCGAATCTTAAGAGTTTTGTTGCTTGGTCCAACAATTTTTGTTCTTTGGTGACAAGAAATTAGTTTTGTGGATGACTAAGTTCTTTTTGTAAGCTTTCATTCATTTCATCTTGGAGAATTTCAAAATCAGTGTTCGAGGGAACTTTATTTGTGTTACTGTGCGTGAAAAGCTTCAGTATACAAGCGATGGACGATGAATAAGTCTGAAAGTTTTGCAGATATCCATAGGAGGGGAAGTGAATCATGCAAGGAGCAGTACGCACTCTAATAGATGCGAGGTTAGACTTTTTCAAAAAGGGTCCTTGCCATCTGGCATATCTGATCTTTGGTTTGTGTTCTGCTCATTTTTTCTCTCTTTTTTTTTTTTTTGAAATTTATTTCCTTTGCCTTTCAGGAACAGTGCAGGCCTGTTGGTAGTGAGGCATTGCCAGAAGGGATTGTTGTCAAAACTTCTAACTTGGGAATGCGCCCTCTATGGGGTCCTGTTGCAAAAAATGTATGTAAAGCAACAATTAGCAACAATAAAATGCTAATGTTTCTACAAAAATAGTTTAGGTTGTTTTAAGTTGAATAGTTAATTTTGTTTATGTAATAGGTCCTTCAAGTTGATTCTTTCAGAAAAGGTTATTTTGACGATTATAACGAGGAATGTTTATTCGTTTGTTTATTGAGCAATTTGCATAGCATGATTGCCACATACTCACCTGACCGCGAATACTTTGTATGGCTTAAACTCTTCCAATTTTTCTGAACTTGCTTATATGGTGAAGGGCTTGAGTAGGCTATCTTGCCTACAAAGAAAATCGAATCCAGGAAAAAATAGTATAGGACAAAAAACACAAAGGATAAGCAAAACTGAAACATCTTAAGAACGTTGCTAATGTGATGCATTTGAAGTATTTTGGTTTTGTATGTACAGAGTTGTCATGCATTATCTTCTTTTCACTTTCATTATATACTGATATCTCAATATTCTGGATCAGAACAATTCAGGGGCTTCAGCAAGTTTACTGGCTGTCGCAGTTGGAATATTGCAAAAAGAAGTAGTGAACCAGACCGTCGTAAAGGTGACAATCATATCTTTTTAGGGCTTCCTGCCTTCTATGTTACATGGATCCTTCTAAATGTTGAAATTACCAGTGTCGGTCACTTGACACTCGAAGCTCTGACAGGGATATGGGATCGTGTCTGGCATGTTTAGTTGGACATTCACCTAGCAAACATATTTTGCAATTCGAGTTTCACGGTGTAGGCATAGAACTCCTATAATATGAATGAAATTAGTAAGGTATCTTTTAAGCACCATTTATCCAGTAAATGAAAGGAATAAACTAAAGAATTTGAGGATTTTGGCCTGTCCTGTATCCTTGAGATAAAAGTTACACGAATCTAGCGCTTAAACGTTTACTTGCACCTGAGCCTGCTCTACAAACTTTTACCTGTCTTCATTATTGCTAATATCCTTTTTTTTCCCTTTGCAGTTTCTGGAAAATGGTTTTGTCGTGATGCTTTTTCATTACGATGGTGTTGTGGATGAATGGCGCGATTTATGGTGGAGTAGCCAAGTCATCCATGTCTCTGCCATGAATCAAACGAAATGGTAAAATTCTGATGTGTTCCAAGTCATTCCTCTGAAATTGTATTGCTTCTTTACAACACATATTGTTAACTGTGGTAAAAGGGTTTTGGGTGGCATAGGTGGTTTGCCAAGCGTTTCTTACATCCAGACATAGTAGCCGAATATGATTACGTATTTCTCTGGGATGAGGACCTTGGAGTTGAACATTTTCACCCTGGACGGTTAGTATACTTTTCATTCTAGATTTGTATTCTAATATGATATTCTTGGCTACTGTTGTCAAGTTTCTTCGGATCGTGGCTGCTTAGGTGCTCCACAACTCGCATGCATATATTTATATGGAATTTATCGCATTCCTAATATGAATGCATTATGAAGTAGTGAATTGGCTCTGGATGTTGTGGAAACATAGCATAATTTTGATTTTAGCCTTCTAATCTCATTGATACATAAAGGCATCTAGTGATATCTGTTAATCACACCGAACATTCCTGTTGGTTTACTTTTTTCATAAATATTTAGGAAATATTTTCCCCAAGGACAGATATCAATATTGTGGCCTACTAGTGGTCTGAGAACTTGTTGAAGATACCATATAACCATTTTGGAATTCGTAGAAATGTCTATCCAAAATTCAGTTCAAATAGCATGAACGTGGTTTCTTTGAAGATGAAAAGCCCTCAGAATCACACATTAAATATGATAAAATCCTTCAGGTATCTCTCTATTGTCAAAGAAGAAGGGTTTGAAATATCACAGCCAGCACTGGATCCCGGGAAATCCCAGGTGCATCATGGAATTACTGTACGGAGGAGGAATTCAAAAGCGCACAGGTCAGTGTAGTACTTTTGAAATCCACAGCTATCGAAACGGAGCCTTAGAAAGTCTGATTGGTCTTTAACATTTATTCTCTATATCTTGAGCAGAAGGTTCTATAAGTTCAAAGGCAGCGGAAGGTGTGATGACAACAGCACTTCTCCTCCATGCGTAGGGTAGAATATCACGAACCTTCGACTATTTTTTTTTCTTTTATGTTCTTCGCATGATTGGGTTTTTTAATGCTAAAAACCCTCATTTTCTCTGCTGAACAAAACCATCTATTGCCCTAAGAAAAGAGAAGGTAAATACTTATGGGATGTACTGAATCTGTTTGCAGTTGGGTGGAAATGATGGCTCCTGTTTTCTCACGAGCAGCTTGGCGGTGTGCATGGTATATGGTTCAGGTATTCGCTTTTTTCTTTCCTCAAAAAATAAGGGCATGGCATGATTATGATGTGCGAATCGGTACTCGATATCTGTCTTGGACAAAGAGCAAGCGTTCGAAAATTTAAACAATGAATTAGCATTTTGTTTAGTTTTCTTATTAAGATGGTTAATGGGGAGAATTTGGTATTCCAATTGCTCTTGTGAGATCTGCCAGTTAGCATTTTTTTTCCTAATGATTTTTTACCCTAACAGAATGACTTGATCCATGCATGGGGCCTAGACAAGCAGCTTGGTTATTGTGCACAGGCAATTTGCTAACCTATTTTTCTTTCTACAACTCTTGTTTGAGGATGCTTGGTGATAGTCGGATCAACTTTTTCAGGGTGATCGGACAAGAACCGTTGGTGTGGTTGACTCGGAGTATATAGTTCATATCGGTCTTCCAACACTTGGTGTTTCAAATGGCAACAAGGTGTGTAATTCTCGTATTATGTGAACAATCATTTACTAGTCAATTTCTTGAGATCTTTCACAGTCCACCATAGGGAAAAGTGAGTCAGCATCAGCAGTAAATATTCCGGCTTCACTTCTAAAATAGATCCCACTTCCCCTTGAGGCTTGATTCAATGAATGTATTTGGCGACCACGTTGCGTTCTCATTTTTTTTCCCATACCCACTACATAGATCTTTGGGTGGTAATAGAGTGATTTGTTGAAACTGGTTTTTAGTATGTTTAGTCTTCTTAAGGAGCCCATCATGACCGGTTAATCTTTATTGTGACGGTTCACTTGCTTTGGGCCCTCGCCAATCCTCAAGCATATCGAATGTCCCACGTTAGATGCATGTTAATGTGTGGAATTGTCGTCTTAAGAAACCAAAAGGGCTCTTCTACCTCAAACAAAAGTTTTGAAAAGTTAAACCAAACCAATAAGTTAGGTATAAATATTTGGATCAGCCTCCTTGGAATTGCATAATTTTATTATGTGAAAATAATTTAGACATGAAAACCTCCTTTCTCAATTATTATGTGTTGGGCAGCCCTAGTTGTTTTTGGGGAAAAGACTGCATTAATATTGAATTGTGTCTCTAATCCTATTTGGGATTGTTCAGGCGGTCGAGTTTAACCTACAACTATCAAAAATTTCTTCAACCCTTGAACCTTTTCATTTTTCTTTTTCTCGTTTCTTTTGTTCCGAGACCGGCACTGAGAATTTGGCATCTTTTATCTGCAGAGACCTTCTGGTGTGCACGCAGTCAATAATAGATTTGAAGTAAGTTCCTTAGTACCACTCCACTCGTAAATCATTTGTGAAGTTTGGTGCACAGATGTGGTTTTACGTATTAATTGTTCATTTCAAGGTTATCAATAACGTACCATACCAACCAGTACGTACTGTTTGGCATAAAAAGAGTACCAGATACCTCTAATACCATATACTGTATCGTTCTAAATACCGGCCCATATCGGACAGGTACCAGCCGGTACCGGTGTATATATATTCATGATTGCGGAGAAAGAAGTTAATTTTTTTTTTTGCTCTCTCTCTCTCTGGTTTATATATATATTGATAGTTGTGGTAAATTTAATACGGTACCCGATATTGACCGGTACCGGTTTGTACGGTTATCCAACAAGGCAATACAGTGTTCAGAATCTTGGTTCGTTTAGAAGTTAAACGTGGGCTATGTAGTTGGTTGCTCCTCCTTGTTTGCATCCCTGTTTACGGCCATGTTGGATAACCCATTTAACAACGAGTTCGGATTGGAGCTGGTGGTCCTGCTGATGTGAGTCCAAAATGTGCTTTATCCTGAGTCCAAAAATCTGACCGAATCGTTCACTTTTAGAGCTCAATGTAGAACATTTCTACAAAGATTAAAGTTGAACGGACATGAGTAACTCAAAAAAAAATAAACGGTAAATATGATTTTGAGACTGCACTTAAAAATAAATTTCGTTCAATCTTGTAGTTACTGATATCCCATCGATTCGGTTGTTGCTTTGGGGGAATAGCAAACTCCCCGAATCCCCAGTAGGAAGTTTTGATTACAGATGAGTTGGTATTTTCCGACTCATCTCAGCAGAAAGATCAACAAGTTCTATTCTTATTTGTCGATTACGTCCTCTTACACGCGTCTCTTTTTTGTTGGCGACTATTTAGTGACCGATGATATGTATGCAGGTGAGGGTACAATCCATGATTGAAATGCAGATTTTCAACAAAAGGTGGAATGATTCGATTAGGAACGACAAATGTTGGGTTGATCCGTATCAACAACACGTTGATCAGAAAAGCCGTTGAAGTGTACATAATTGTTTCGTAGCGCTTCTTCAACAAAGATCATCAAACACAACAATAGAAACCTCGATCAAATTACAATACATTCGGTTTTCCGAAAGAATTTTCCTGAAGAATTGGGAAACACACAAACAGATCCAAAGAGGCCGGTTGCCAAATTATTGACCGTTGCTGCTGTAACGATGACGGGGATTTTTTATTTTATTTTTGAATCATTTGATCGTTTAAGTTATAGAAAGATTTTTTGTCAGTACAAACTAGATTAGTCAATTGTTTTTTTTGTGAGAATATTTGATTTTAAATGTTTTTGGAACGAGTCCTACAGATGTGTGTGTGTATATATATATATATATATATATATATATATATATATATATATATATATATATATATATTGGTTGGGGGTGAGTTATTATCAATCTTGTTCATTGTTTGGATGGTAATTTTGGTCAAGGGTATAGATTTTAAAACCGGTCTGGTTTGGTCCAGTTTGCTCGAAAAATTTGGACTAAACAAGTAATTTCAATTTGAGTTTTTGTAAACCGAAATCGAATTAAACTATTTCGGTTTTATTTTTTCGGTTTCGGTTTGGTTGAGTTTTTAAAAAAAAATTTAAAAAATACTAAAAAATTAAGAGGTCCGCGTCAAATGGATTGATTTTTATTTTAAAACTGATTTTCGATTTGATTAGGCATAAGTTTAACTTAAAGAAACTTCTAAAAAATTAAAGTCCAGTAAATAGTAAAATTAAAGTATCGTAAAAAATCAAAGTTAAAAATAAATTAATTTGAGACTTAAAAAAAAATATGAACTTAGATTTGTTTATTTTTTAGGATTTAGTATAGGAATCGGTTCGGTTTGGTTCGTAAGTGACTAAAACCAAAAATCAAACTGAATTTTTTTTTAAAAATCACAAATCGGACCAAACTGTCAGTTCAGTTTGGTTTATCGGTTTGGTTCGATTTTCTAGTTTAGACTTTCACTCCTAGATTTTACCATACCTAATTTTTTAAACTATTTATTTATTTTTGTTTTAAACTTTTTTGTTTTTGTGTTCGGTAGTTTCAAGTTAAGATTTTGTGTATTATAGGTTTGTCTCAATGAGATGAATTAAAAAAAATAAAATAAATCAAACTAAAAAAAGTATCGTGTGTTTGGAATTATTTTTGTTTTTGGATTACTTCTTAAAAAATGTAGTCATAATTTTCTAGCAGTCGATAGTAGAGGGCGAATAGTGTGCTTGTGTAAAACGTATGTGTGTTACTTATGTTTTATGTATTAGTATTAACGCTCGTTTAGATATTCAGTAGTTATACGAGGCTGACCGACAATAGAATAAGAGGTTGTTTTTAAATTTATTTTATCAAAACGAACTAATAATTTATAAAAACTTGAACTAAGAAATACGAAAAAATTTAAATAGAGGCAATAAAATAATTTGAAATTTTAATTAAGTCAAATTGGGTATGCTAGTAAAAGTATTGAATGGTTAATTGGTCCCATGTTACTTGTTAGGTCATATTATTTTCTCCACCTTTTTGAAAAAAAAAAAATGATTTGTTTATCTACTCTTTCTTCATCTCTTTGGTTGTTAGTTGGAATTTTTACTTTCTTTTCTAATTTTTATAATTCAAAAAACAAAAACAATTATCTTCCTTCTCATTTTCTTTCCCTTTATTTATACTTAAAAATTAATTAATTTTGCTAATATTTCACTCACGATTATTTTATCTTTGCTTCTCTTCTTTTAAGCCCATCCCGAACAATAACGGGTGAAGCTATCAGTCTTACGACATGAGATAAACTTTGCAAATCAACAAATTTATATTTGTATTTTTGTTTGGGTTACAAGGGCCACTAGAGCATCTTGCAATCAACAATTGTTTGGACAATTGTATTTTGTGAGTTCTGTTTTATTTTTGTATGATAAAAATATTGTAAGCTCGAAATTAAATAAATTCTTCTTTTTCTGTATTTTTATTTTTTTCTCAAACAAAAGAAGTAAAAAAGGGAAAAATTCGCAAAGACAGCCAGAGCTATTACCTAAAATTCGCAAAGACAAGCAGAGCTATTACCTTCGAATTGAGTGGCATGTTTTACTTTTTCCTTTACCCTTTTTGTTTTTTGTTGGTACATTGAAGGTCATAATCATAAAATGGAATTAAAAATAAAATAAAATCCACCCTCATATTCGTTACTCAAAAAATATGAAAAATATCCAACCACTGCTCCACCCTCACACACCGCTGATCCATGAGAAGGGTTCAAGGCCCGCTCAAGTGTTTACTCAGCACACCCTTCTTCTCTCTCTCTCTCTCTCTCTCTCTCTCACACACACACACACACACACACTGAACACTTCATTTCCTCTCACCTCAAAGCTAGGGTTTATCTCTCTCCCCTTTCTCTCTCTCCCTCTCTCCCTTCCCCGTCGAATCTAACCAATCAAAACAATGACTTTGTATCGCCTTATTCTCCGATCCCTCCGGCGATCATCATCCCTCTCCTCCACCACCTCAATCTCCGCCACAACCCAAACCCTATCTCTACAGCACCCCAACCATCAACTCCCCTCTAAAACCCCCGGTTCCCTTACCCCCACTCGCTGCTTCGCCTTCTCATCGGCCGAGGAAGCAGCTGCCGAGCGCCGCCGCCGTAAACGCCGTCTCCGCATCGAACCCCCACTCCACGCCCTCCGCCGCGATCCTTCAGCCCCACGCCCCCCTCCGGACCCCAACGCCCCACGCCTTCCCGACTCCACCTCCGCTCTCGTTGGGAAACGCCTCAATCTCCACAACCGCGTCCAGTCGCTAATCCGCGCCGGTGACCTCGATAACGCCTCCGTTGTCGCCCGCCAGTCGGTCTTCTCCAATTGTCGCCCCACTGTATTCACCTGCAACGCCATTATGGCTGCTATGTACCGCGCCAAACGGTATGACGACTCAGTCGCTCTCTTCCAGTTCTTCTATAATCAATCGAACATTGTTCCCAATGTCGTTTCCTATAATGTGTTTATCAATTCTCATTGCGATGCTGGCCGTGTTGATGAGGCTTTAAATGTTTATCGCCATATTATAGCTAATGCTCCGTTTAGCCCTTCTCATGTGACCTATCGTCATTTAACAAAAGGGTTAATTGACGCGGGTAGAATCGGTGAAGCTGTTGATTTATTAAGAGAAATGTTGAATAAGGGCCACGGTGCCGATTCCCAAGTTTACAATAATTTGATTTTAGGGTTTCTGAATTTGGGTAATTTAGATAAGGCTAATGAGCTTTTTGATGAGCTCAATGAGAGGTGTTTGGTGTATGATGGGATTGTGAATGCAACGTTTATGGATTGGTTTTTTAATCAGGGGAGGGAAAAAGAAGCTATGGAATCGTACAAGTCATTGCTCGATAGACAATTCAAGATGATCCCTGCGACTTGCAATGTACTTATGGAGACATTGCTTAAGCACGGGAAGAAAATGGAGGCTTGGGCATTGTTTGAAACCATGTTGGATTCTCACACCCCGCCCACTTTCCAAGGGGTGAATTCAGATGCATTTAACATCATGGTTAATGAGTATTTCAAGTTGGGGAAAATCTCTGAGGCATTTGATGTGTTTAGGAAAGTGGGGAAGAAGCCTGGGTCGAAGCCTTTCGCTATGGATGTGGCAGGGTACAATAACATTATTACTAGGTATTGTGAGCTTGAGATGATGGAGGATGCAGAGAAGATGTATGTTGAATTAACATCCAAGTCGTTATCCCCGGATGTTAACACCTACAGAACCCTAATCGATGCTTACTTTAAGGTGGGGAAGGTTGATGATGCATTGCAGAAGTATACCAAGATGGTTGAGTCTGGTTTGAGAGTGATTCCAGAATATGCCAATAGATGGTTTAGTGCATTAATTGAGAAAGGTAAGGTTTTTGACTGTGCTCCGATTTTGACAAAAATGTGTGAGAGAGATCCAAAACCAGATGCCGTGAGCTATGATATGGTGATTAGAGGGCTTTGTAATGAAGGTAACTTTGACTTGAGTATTGATTTAGTGGGTCAGATGTTGAGGTATGGTGTTGGTGTTACTCCTGGTTTGAGGGAATTTTTGAACGAGGCATTTGGGAAAGTTGGAAGAGGTGAGGAGATTGAGAGGCTTTTAGCGATGAGGGGACCAGGTTATGGTGGATATTGGAGGCCGTCAGGACCAGATACAGCAGGCCCCCCTCGAATGCCAGGACCAGATACCGCAGGGCCCCCCTCAAATGCCAGCAGGACCTGTAACAGTTTGATCTGAGGTACAATAATATCACACCATTTAAATTGCTCATTCTCATGTATCGGAGATTTGAGTTGGGCAAGAAAACTCTAGATTATTGATATGTGATTAGCGTCTCATTATGCCGCGACTGTGAGGGATGAGATGTTTTGTTGCAGTCAACCTATGATCATGCGGTAGTTTTTTTTTGTAGTGGAGTCAACTAGTCTTGTTGTGGCTTCGTTCTTTGCACACCGTATGCACCTTTGTAATATGATGATAACATTATAAGTTTTTTTTTTTGGTCAGCATGATAACATTATTGTTGATGGGGCGTCTCCGCGTTTATCCATGGTTTAATTTTGAACAAGTTACTATGATGGCTATGTTGCTTCTGGTGTTATGCATGGTCCCATGAAGAAATGTCATGTGCTTGTGTTTGAGCTTTTTAAAGGAGAAGTCTGTGCAGACAACCTTCCATGCACGTGTGTTCGGAACTTGGTGGATGCACGTAGAGCCCAAAAATTAACGAGGACCCCACGTGCATTCAACATTTCCACACACATCCTGTCTGGGTCTGTGCATGAAAGTTGTGCGCGTGGCGTCTCTCCTTTTTAAATGCTTTTATTGGATCTGGAGGAGTGGTTTCCCCCATTAGTTTGTAGAGCTTGCTCTCTCTCTCTCTCCGTCTCTGTGCAGAAATTTCCAACATGCCACGGCCCCCTTCATTGAGGCATGCCGAATAACAAATGCTAAGTTGGAATATTTTTTATTCATCGAGCAACAGGAAAAAGAAAAGAACGTAGGCAAAAAATGCTGAAGAGAGCTACTTTCATTTATTTCTATTTATTGTTTGGTCAGGAAAATCACATGAAAATAAATAGTTATTTGTCAACCAGAAAATAAAATAAAAAAAAATTCACTTTTAGCTGTTAACGTGAATTATCGTTTGTCGTACTAATTTTCTTGTCCTATTGCATGTGAATTCACAATTTTGCCCTTTAATGTGTAAAAAATAACACAAAGGAAATGGTAATTTATGGAATTTACACGCACGATGACAAAAAAAAAAAGGTGGTTGTTTTATAAATAAGGGGAGTGTCAAAAGCACTACCCTATCCAAACATATTTTGTAGGGATTTATTGTTCCTGCTGGCCTGGCACAAATCAAATATGATACCACAAGCAGTAGCAGTAGCAGTAGAGGAAGACATTGTCAGAGGAAAGAAATGAAGATAACTGAAAACAATAAAAAATACACTCTTTTTTTCTACAAGGGAACAACTGTAATTATACTGAATATATATGTTGATTTTCATCTCCCAAGTATTTCTGCCAAAGTATGGACTGGTTTTCTGGAACCACATCCCCCTACAATATAACTACCCAAGTTACCAAAACTTCATCAGAACAAACTTCCAAAACTTGACAACAAAAAAGGCAGCAAATAAAGAAATCCCTACAAAATCTGGGGATTTACAATGTGTGTCCAATTTTCCTATGAAGGAAAAACGAAAAGAAAAAGAAGAGGTTTCTTCTGAATTGTAAATCTCAGAATTTCATTACTGTTGTGGCGAGGTTTAGTAAGGGCTCCAATGCACTAGGGGCAAACTTCCTAGCAAATAGATAACAAACAGGCGTATACTTTGAATTATACCGACAGAGAGTACCATTATTCCTTATAGACTCTATAAAACTTACTGTAATATTAGCTTGTCCAAAACCTGCTGGATGTGGCCCACCGATTGACCAATCCACCCAAGTCACGGTCCTGTTGGCATTAAGGGCTCCGTAGAACATGTGGATGAGAGTTGGAATGTAATGCTCGTCTGGGTAGCAAGCCGGTGTACAATACTTTTTGAATATGGTGTAGTACTTTGTGTCTGAAACAATGTTAATAGCCAAAGTTCGGTTCATTTCGAACCACTGTGACCCTTTTCGCCAATCAGAAAGACGAATGGAGGGTCTCATCCAACGGCTGTATCGGCCACGGCCATTTCGTGAGGGATCATCGTATGACTCCACAAAGCTGTGGAGGGATTGAGTCAGGTACTTGTAGACGGTGGGGAAGTTGTATACTGGAATGCAGCTTTCGGAGAGAAGGACGAATCGGTCATTTGAGAAATCGAGGAGGGCATTGGCTAGAAGCCGCCTCTCTGCATCTGCTAGTGAGACTGTCCCCCATTTGACATTCTGAAGTGGAAAAACAATTGGTTTGAGATGAAAGATAGAGGAAGCTAAATGATACAGTAGGGAAATGCTGGACAAGGAAATGTTAAATGATTTACAAATCCAGGAATAAGTCAAGAAATGAAATAAAATGAAAAATGCCGCTGGATATCATGCTTTAATTGAAGAAAATCCCAACAATAAGACTGCTTCACTTGTGAACTGGGTGTTGCTTTTTCGGTTAAAAAATTGAGTACATGAGTTAAAGAAAGAATCATGATGAAAAACATTGCCCCAGGATACAGGCAACTAAAGAATCAGAAATTTGGCTTGAAAAACTTTAGAATTAATGTGTAACAATCGAGATCAGTCCATCAGCTCTAGCATAAGCTATGCCTCAGAACCATTTCTGTTGATAAGAAGGTAAATGTTTATCAATACACTGGGTATCAAGGAAGGGAAATTCCATTATACTTCTCCGTCAAAAATATGCAAGAAGCACAGGCACTTCAAAGATCCCGCCCAATTTCTTCTGAGATAATTTGTAGAAGGCCGACATAGAAAATCTTAGGTACCATGCTTCCAACAATGCACTTCCCTTTGGTGTACTATTATGCTCACGAGCAGAATCTTAGGAAAGCAAAATTCTTCACAACAGTCAACAAAATCCTGGTATCACACTAATCCATCAATAGTTCCTGTTTTCTATAGTAATACATACTACATACCGTCGAGACAAATTTTTATCCTCAAGCACCTTAAAAATCTACTACTTTAAATACAATATAGCAACTTCCTGCATTAGGTCTTAAGCAGCCAGTGGAAAAGAGGTAGGGATTGCCTACATAACACAAACCCCCGTCCTAGCTTCCTAGGCGATCATCAAATGCACTCTTTGGATACAATCGGGATACAACCTAGGCTATGTTTGGTTCAATGGAGTCAACGATTCAATGGAATAGAACAGAGACTGGAATGGAATGGAATGTAATACAATGAGAATGGTCGTTCCCATTCCTATGTCTGGTTGTGCATAGGAATAAAAAAAATTAGGACATCACTTGAATTTGGTATTTATGTCTTACTCTTGCAACCAAGAGCGCAAGGGGGAAAGAAATAGTTTATACGCTCTCAGCACTCTCTCTCTCTGTAAGAAACAATCTTTCCTTAATAATCTCTATAAAGAGTGGGTCAATCTCTCTCTCTAAGAATTCTTTTCATAGCAATCTCTATAAGAGTGGAGAGAGAGAGAGAGGAGACTTGGGGATTACAGTGGTGAGGAGAGAGAATAGTTGAAAATCTCTACAAAGAGGGGAGGAGAGAACAAAAGAGGGATACCTATTCCATTCCATTGTCAATTCGATCCAACCAAACCTAACCTTAGAGTAGTTGACTTTATTTTGTAAAAGGAGCAATTTTCTGTCATGAAATACAAAACACGCACCATCTTAAGGCCTAAGTGGACGTGAGAGAGGATATCTGTTTCTCACCCAGCATTTTTTAGCTCAAGGGTATCTCCTCGTAACCCCCAAAGAGAAAGGAATACAGTTAATAAGGTCCTAGTTAATTGAACATAGATCCCTGCATAATACTTATGAGGAAAGTAAATGACAGTTTCCTTTCACATACTTCCAACAATCGGGGGTGAGACTATTGAACCATCGATTTCCAGAAACACCTCTAGTTTTTTGCCTAAGATTGTAGAAGCTGCTGCTCACGTGATATTAAAAAGACAAAAGAAACTGTATTTAACATGCATCGGAGGCGGATATACCATTTTTCTCTCTGAATCCCACCTATACCATTTTTCTCTCTGAATCCCACCTAAGTTCAATTGCATTCTTAAGCAATTTAAAACGTCTTATGTCTTTCTTAACATACGGAAGGTGTTATCTTTCAATGTTCAGGACGTGAATCGTATATCCACACAACTTTTGGACACATGTTCCTATACCCTGTGATTTAGCATTTATTGAGATTTGACATTAGAGATACCAAGGCAGAACACGCAGAAGCATCTCAGAACATTCGTAATTGTAACTTTTGCCTCAATGTTATATATATGCACACCATGTGAGAGAAATGGCTGCTCATAGTTGCCTCATCAAACCAACTAATTTCACGTATGCCATCATACACCCTTATCACGCAGAGAGAATCAATCTCAATCATATTTGCCATTGATCAACCAACCTTATCACTTGCATACAAAGCATTTCAAAACCTTCACCAAACCAAGTGAAATGCAAAATACAATAGATTTATGTCCATAAAAACAATGAGAAAAAAGAGAACAAGCATGTTCGTAACAGAAAACAACTAAATAGAGTCATCTTCAAGCAATACATACCTGACTAGGGATTTGGCGTTTGTAAAAAGGAGAAGTATCTGATACTTTAAGTTCATAACTTGGAAGTGCATGCACATAAATCGAAAATAGCTTCTCATAGCCTTTAAAGAACCTCTCCCACAGTGGCAAAAATGGTAGTGGTCCCCTCGTCAAGAACATAAAAGCCACTTTAGGCACCCTAGAATAAGGAAACTCCACCTTCACAGGCACCATTGAAGCTCTCCAAAAGAGCTCCTCATCGGACATACTGTGTGTCAGATTCTTTGGACGAAGAAAGCTACCCATGCTTAAGCAATCCTCTTTCTTACAATTCAGTACAATGGTACAGTTCTGACCACTAGTAGCAGACCTAGGAGCCAATGCCTTGCTATTATAGAATCTCTCTGCTTCTATGGCAAAAGATCGATTAATATGTGAACTCGAGATCAACCCAATAACCACACCAACTACAAAAATGATTAAAATCGAGATAAACCTCAAAAGTCCTACCCATGAGTCCTTAGGTGTGGAACTGGGAGACCTATCTGAGTCCTCTCTCTCAGCCTTACCCCTCGCCATATCCTTTAATTCAAATTCCACCGGAGAACTAAGCTAATACCAAGAAACCATTCTAGTTGATTTTCATTAGTTAACTACCGCAACACTATCAGAGCCAAGATTTGACCTCAATACATTTGAATGCACTAAAACCCAACAAACGTGTATCCTATAATCAAACAGTTGTCATAGTGCATCGATTAACCAGAATCACCAATACACACAAGCATCCCTTCCAAAAATCGGGTTTGTTGCAGTTAGCTCTCGGAATTTCCAGTCGTCCGAGCAGAAGATACCATCAAACAAACTACAACTGACATAAGCCATTCGCAGTTTCACAATCTGGATACTTCATACCTACACGAGCAAAATCAACCGCTACAAATCCATAAAAATGTTGAAGATTTCAAACAAAAACCAGCAATCGGAGCGCCTCCGTGTTATCGAATACGAATGAGAAAGAAATGGATATATAATCAAAGACACTGACTTGGGCTTGGATCTTAGCACTGGGGATTGAAATGGGATCGCTGATTGATCTAAGCACCAAAATGGGGTTTCTCTTCAAAAGTTGGATCAGTATAAGAAAATCGAAGAGATAAACAACAAAAGAGAATCAACGGAGCCATGTTTCCATGGGAAGATTGCTCACAATCGGCGGATAGAGATTTGTATGCAGAGAGAGAGAGAGAGAGAGAGAGAGAGAGAGAGAGAGATTGTGACGGGGGTTGATTTTGATTCCCGATGAAGAGAATTGATTACATTCAATAGCAACAGAGAGGAATCAGAAATCTCGTCCGGTAGTGGTTTTTTTTTCTTTCATGGAATGAGGCTGCTGCCTGCTGGATGACTGATTTGGATTCCAAATGGGGGCATATATAATAATGCGTGGGTTTACAGTTATTTTTTAACTAGCACAAATTATTTATTTTTATAAAATAAAAATATTATTCGATCAAATTACTATCGATATATATAATTAATATGATTTTTTGTATATGATCTACTCAATATTTCTTTAAATATAACGGTCTGAATAATGACAATAAGATGCCGGTGAAGTCTATCGAGGGTACTACATGAATTCTTTGTTTGAATATATATATCTCATATAAATATGTGGTGATAAAAGATAGTGTACTAATATTATCCTAAGATCATTACATCACCCCTGGTTGACACTCATATTTTGCAGTTTGCACCCATGGAGATCCTAGTCAAGAAGTATTCAAAATAAACATGAGATAGACCGAATAAAATTAACTGTCATGTAATTCTATGCACAAATATTAAAAGATCACACTACCAATTAGTCCTAAAATTATTTAGTCTCTAAGATTAATAAACCCCTTGCTACAATCCCACATAATTCTATATTTCGGGGGTGTTTGAGAGCCTATTTTTTAGCTTTTTATTTTTGACTTTTTGGCTTTTTAGCTTTTTAGATTATGGCCATAATGAGTTTTGAATTTTGGAGTAGTGTTTGGGAGAAATGTACAGAATGCATTTTGCAAAAGTAATATAATGCAAAATGTGAATGAAAATGCAAAAAGTAGGTCTAAACCTCTTTTTGAGTTTTTGCTCCTAAAGTCGAAAATGGAAAATGAGTTCTGCAGAATTCATTCTGAAAACTGGCTCCCAAACAACCAAAATTCAAAAATGAGAATGGAAAAATGTAAAAAATAGGCTCCCAAACACCCCAATCAAACGAGCGCGTGTGTTTTAGACATATAATTCTTCCACTAAAATCAAGAATATTGTTCATTACTTAAAAAATAGTGATAACCACAAAAATGGAGGAAGTAAAAGGGGGAATCATTAGGTTTGTTGGCAAAATACTGGCCATAGCAGCATCTCTAAAACAACAAATTGAGATGCCCAGCCAGGAATTTCACGGCGAATATATTCGAGAGCAAAAAAAACTGCATTCTAAAATATTTAATAGGAATGAGCCTATATATTTGATAAAAAAAAATTTATATAATAATAAAATATTTTTTTTCCTTGCAAGGGCGACTGTTCCTCCTCAGGCTCCATCCCTGCTTAGGGGTACTCTGCCCTTACCTGAATTTAACTTCCAATTTTGAAAACGGAGCTCAACTTCTTTAACCAACCCTATACTGAATTGAGACTTACATCAATGAGATTAATTTCTCTAAAAAAAATTACTAAAATTGTAAGACTACAATGACCCATTCTTGTTTTGTATAATATTGCTCGTTTTGACCACCCAAACTCTATGGACTTCCATGTCTCATTCCTGAATTTTTCTAGAACGAGTACGCTTAACTGTGAAATTCTATTTAATTTTGACGTTGTCACTATTTATGATCTGTTATATATAGTATTGAACTTACATTTTCTAATGATATGAAATTCTTGACCATCTATTGAACGTCTACTAAGACTCTTTCCTAAACGTCCAATCTTACAGTTGCATCACAGCTTGTTTGGAATGTCATAAACTTTTGTCGCAGAAAATTTGCTTATTGTCACGTAGACAAATTTGCACTTTAGTGATTAAGCTTCCAAACAAGGTAAAAGTGAGTTTTACATATATACAAATTTGTCTCAAAAAGTAGTGACGGTGGTGGTGACGGCGGCGGTGGTTGGAGCCTACTGTCACGAACTTGTTAGTTTCCAAACAATTCGTGCGGCACTCAGACACTCACACTTGAACTTGGTGATGCTAAGTAAGCCTTTGTGTGTAGGAAGAGTAAGAAAATGCTAAGTTTGGGAGAATGGAGAGTGTATTGCTTGAAAGAAAGCTTTACAAAGAGAGCATACAACTTTTAGAGCTTTTCCAAGGTGCCTTGGCCAAATGAGGCCTCCACCTATTTATAGGCACCATGGGGGATTCTAGAACAAACTCTAGTATCTTCCCACCTCCTCATTTGGACTATTCTAGAATTCTATTATAGGACATGTGTGTGGAGAATTCTAGACTCTCCAACACTTACAAGCTTTCTCTAGAATGTTCACCCATATTCTAGGGTGCTTTACAACAATGTAGTATTTACATGAATTCTCTAGGGTAATCTAGAATATTCTACAAGCATACAAGTATCTTGATTTTTCTAGAGAATTCTGCGAGACGTAACACTCTCCCCCGCCTATTCTGGCGACGTCCTCGTCGCGCCTTCCTCCTTGAATCTTTGTATTTGGTCTCGGAATTGCCATAAAGCGTCTTCAGCTTCCCAGCTGGCCTCGCTTTCTGGTAGTTTTTTCCACTTGACCAAATACTCTATACTTGGTGGCACCCCTCGTCGACGAATGACTCGATCGACCATGATGTATTCTGCTTCCTTGTCGTAAGAGGTTACCACTACGGTCGGGGCCCTTGATGATTCTCCTCGGCTTCGATTCTCCATGTCGGCATGATAAGGCTTCAAGTAGCTTACATGAAAGACCGGATGAATCTTGAGCTTTGAAGGTAACTGGACTTGGTAGGATACTTTTCCTACCTTCTTTATGATAGGGAATGGGCCTTCATATCTCCTCACCAAGCCCTTATGCACCTTGCGCAATGACTTGAATTGTTGGGGAAGAAGCTTTACAAGGACTAAGTCCCCAACTTGATACTCCACATGCCTTCTCTTTTTATCGGCCCATTTCTTCATTTTCTTGGTTGCCTTGTCCAAGTAAGATCGAGCTACGTCGGCCTGCTCTTGCCATCCTTTGGCAAATTTAAATGCTGCAGGGCTCCTTCCGTCATACCCTGCTGCCACCATGTGAGGTGTCAAAGGCTGTTGCCCGGTAGCCAACTCGAATGGACTATGATTTGTGGACTCGCTCTTCTGCAGGTTGTAGGAGAACTGAGCCACATCTAGAAGTTTTGCCCAGTCTTGCTGGTTGGCGCTAACAAAGTGCCTTAAGTATAACTCCAATAAAGCATTCACCCTCTCAGTTTGGCCATCGGTTTGGGGGTGAAAGCTAGTGGAGAAGTGCAAGTCCGACCCCAATAGTTTGAAGAGCTCGGTCCAAAACCTTCCTGTGAAGCGTGGATCTCGGTCACTGATGATTGTCCGAGGTACACCCCAATACTTCACCACGTTCTTCATGAACAGCCGAGCTGCTTCCTCTGCCGTGCAATCTGTTGGGGCAGCTATGAAGGTGGCATACTTAGAGAATCTGTCCACCACCACCATGATAGACCCGTACCCTTCTGACTTAGGCAATGCCGAGATAAAGTCCATGGTGACACTGTCCCATGGACTTTCTGCAATGGGTAAGGGCTCCAGCAATCCTCCCGGTGGTTGCTGCTCAACCTTGTCTTGTTGACACAGAAGACAAGTCTTAACGAATGCTTCCACCTCGTCTCTCATCCTGGGCCAATAGTAAGCTGACTCCAGTAATGCTCTTGTTCGTCTCTGTCCAGGATGTCCTGCCCACTTAGTGTCATGGCATTCCTTGATTAAGTTTCTCCGAAGGTTGCCCCACTTTGGGACATAGAGACGCCTTCCTTTGGTGTAGAGTAACCCGCCTTCCATCCAGAAGCGTCTAGTCTTTCCATCATTGGCTAAGGCCACCAAACTCTTAGCCGTATTGTCTCGGGACAAGCCTTCCTTTATGAGATCCTTGAGTTCACCTTTGGGTTGGCTGCTCATGGATGCTAGCTCCGCCTTTCGACTTAGTGCGTTCGCCACCAAGTTTACTTTGCCAGGCTTGTACTCCAGCACGTAATCGAACTCTGCTAGGAAGTCTTGCCACCTGGCTTGCTTTGGGCTCAGCTTCTTCTGAGTTTGGAAGTAGCTAGTGGCAACATTATCTGTCTTTACCTCAAACTTGGACCCCAGCAGGTAGTGTCTCCAAGTACGCAAGCAGTGGATGATTGCCGTCATTTCCTTTTCTTCCACCGTATACCTCCGCTCGGTGTCATTGAGCTTGTGACTTTCATAGGCAATTGGATGCCCTTCTTGCATTAATACTCCTCCAATGGCAAAGTCAGAGGCATCCGTGTGTATCTCATAAGGCTTGGTGTGGTCTGGTAACCCGAGGACCGGTTCCTCGGTTACAGCCTTCTTTAGATTCTCAAAGGCTTCTTGACACTTCTTGGACCACTCCCATGCCTTGTTCTTCTTCAAGAGGTCCGTTAAGGGAGTTGCTCGTGCTGAGTATCCCTTGATAAACCGCCGATAGTAGTTAACTAAGCCAAGGAAGGACCTTAGCTCAGTCACCTTAGTAGGAGGCTCCCACTCTTGGATGGCCTTCACCTTATCTTGCTCCATCATAAGCCTCTCATCCTTGATCTTGTGCCCCAAGAATATGACTTCATTCCTGGCAAAGGAGCACTTCTCTTTCTTCACGTAGAGCTCGTTTTCCCTTAGTACTTGGAATACAGTTCGTAGGTGGTCTACATGCTCCTTTAGTGTGTTGCTATACACAACAATGTCATCCAAGTAGACTACCACGAACTGATCCAAGTAGGGATGAAATATCTTGTTCATCAAGGTACAGAAAGTAGCTGGGACATTAGTGAGGCCGAAAGGCATTACGAGGAACTCGTATGATCCATAACGAGTTACGCATGCTATTTTAGGTTCGTCCCCGGCTGCTATCCTTACTTGATAGTATCCTGACCTTAGATCGAGTTTAGTGAAGTAGCGGGCTCTACCAAGTTGATCAAAGAGATCAGCGATGAGGATGAGGGGGATAGGATACTTGTTCTTGATAGTTACCTTGTTAAGCGCCCGATAGTCTATGCATAGGCGAAGCGATCCATCCTTCTTCTTTTGGAACAACACCGGAGCACCATAGGGGGCTTTTGAAGGTTGGATATAGCCAGCATCCATTAACTCCCTCAACTGCCTCTTCAACTCTTCTAGTTCGGGCGGTGCCATCCTGTAAGGGGCTTTGGCAGGTGGTGTAGCCCCAGGCTCCAAGTCAATCTTATGATCGACTTCCCTTCTTGGTGGTAGCCTTCTTGGTAACTCAGGCGGCATGACGTCTTGGTGCTCAACCAGGAAATCTTCAATCTCCTTAGGCAAGGGATCCATGGTGACATTCTCCTTATCATTCATAAGGGCAGCCAAATAAGTCACCTCCCCCTTCTTGAATCCCTTCTTCACTTGCATGGCTGAGAGTAGTGGCGTTTTGAACCCACTGTGTGTTGTTGCTTGTACCACGCAAGGAGTTTTCTTCTCCAGAATGGCCACGGAGCGTATGAAAGGCAATGGCACTGCCTTCACCTTGGTAAGGAAGTCCATACCAATCACCACTTGGAAATCATCCATTGGTGCCACTGTGAGATCAATCTTTCCTTCCCGTGATCCGATCCGAATAGTTGTTCCGTGTGCCATCCCATGCGCCGATTTGGCTGGTGAGTTAACAGCCTTCAGCCAGCCTTGCTCCTTGGTTGGCTTTAAATCCAACCTCTTTGCCTCCTCCGGGGTGACAAAGTTATGTGTAGCCCCAGTGTCCACCATGGCCTTGGCGGGCTTCCCGTTGAGGCACACCTCCACGAACATGAGACCCGGTTCACCGTGGGTCTTGACGGTAGGCTTCGACTTGATGGCATTGAGGAGTTGGAGAGAGCCTACATGAGCTTCCTCCACTTCCTTCTCTTGGATCATGGCACTAAGGGCTTTTCTTTTGGGACAATCTCTAGCCCAATGTGGTCCATCACATAAGAAACAATTGTTCTTGGGCTTGAACTTGTCTCCTTTGTTGTATTTCTTATGCTCTTTGCCCTTGTCTTCTTTGCCAGTTGGGGGTTTGCTTGACCCTGCACCCTTATACTTGTCTCCCCCACCTTTACTATGATTATTTCCTTTGGACATAGGGGCCTTGTCATTCTTCTTATAATCAATCAAGGACTCTGCTACAGCCATGGCCGTTGCAAGGTCTTGTACGCCACGGCGCCTTAACTCTTGCTCCGCCTACGGTTGTAGGTTATCCATGAAGTTAAAGAGTAGCTCTTCATCGGCTATATTCGGGATTTCAAGCATAAGTGTTGAGAATTCTTTCACATAGTCCCGAATTGACGATGTATGCTTTAGTTTCTTCATATTCTTTCTAGCTTGATAGGCCACATCCTCAGGATAGAATTGTTTCTTAAGTTCCCTCTTATAATCTTCCCATGTGTCTATGGTGCACGTTCCTTTTTCTATGTCAGCATGCCTTCTACGCCACCATAGTGTTGCAATATCGGCGAGGAATAGGGTAGCAGTTCGTACCTTTGCAGTTTCATCCGTTATTGCCATCGCCTCGAAGTACCTCTCCATCTGCCATAGGTAGTTGTCTACCTCTTTGGCTTCCTGCTTCCCATCATAAGGCTTGGGCTTGGGCAACTCCAACTTGGAGGTCCCTAGTGAGGACACAACTCCTCCTGCCACTGCATTCTTGCATAGTGCCCAATCCTTCTGCATCTCCTCTAATCGTGCCTCGAAGCTGGTGAGCATCTCCATCACCTTGGTTTGGAAGGCCCTGTTGCTTTGATGTACCTCATGCGCCACAGAGTTGACTGTGCTAAGCATGCCACCTTGAGGTCCTTGATCTCCTCCTTGAGATTCTCCACCTCTTGATCCAAGCTTTGCTCTAGCACATCAAGCCGTTCCCCTGAATCGGCTATTGCTAGCTCCACCTTGGCTAGCCTAGTATCCATGGCTGCAATAGCATCCCGAGACTTCTCCTTCCTTCCCCTTGTTTGGATGGGATCCCTTTGCTCACCACCCACAACTTCATCCACAGAAGACATAGTGTCTTTAGAACCTGCTCTGATACCAAGTGTCACGAACTTGTTAGTTTCCAAACAATTCGTGCGGCACTCAGACACTCACACTTGAACTTGGTGATGCTAAGTAAGCCTTTGTGTGTAGGAAGAGTAAGAAAATGCTAAGTTTGGGAGAATGGAGAGTGTATTGCTTGAAAGAAAGCTTTACAAAGAGAGCATACAACTTTTAGAGCTTTTCCAAGGTGCCTTGGCCAAATGAGGCCTCCACCTATTTATAGGCACCATGGGGGATTCTAGAACAAACTCTAGTATCTTCCCACCTCCTCATTTGGACTATTCTAGAATTCTATTATAGGACATGTGTGTGGAGAATTCTAGACTCTCCAACACTTACAAGCTTTCTCTAGAATGTTCACCCATATTCTAGGGTGCTTTACAACAATGTAGTATTTACATGAATTCTCTAGGGTAATCTAGAATATTCTACAAGCATACAAGTATCTTGATTTTTCTAGAGAATTCTGCGGGACGTAACACTACGGTGACAATGGTGAAGGGGAGGATAGTGAGAATTTTTTGGGGTGGGAAAGAAGGGAGAGAAGAAATAAAAATGTGCACTAACCTTCTCCGAGGTTTCTAATAAACGCAAGAACTTCTCCACAAATTTTAATAAATGCACTAATATTATCTGTTTTATAAATTATTTAGCAAATTTTCTTTGCCGTTGACTTTCTATTAACACCGTTAATTTTAATTAATAAAAGACTAAAATACTCTTCTTAAATCTTTTTTCTTTTTGCATATATTTAATCTATTGTATGCTCGTGTATAAAAAATACTTTTTTTTGTAAATATACTTTCAACTACAAAATATATTTTTTAAGTATTTAATCATAACTTTTTCACACTTTAAATTTCTTGAGAAAAATATCATCATGATAATTAATAGTCTAATAATTCTCGGTGTGGGTTGCTAGCTTGCTACACAGTAAGTGAGTATTCTTCAACAGAGTTGCACTCGACAATTACACATCTAACTTGTATCTTTTATGTCAAAAAGAAGAGCATACGATCATAAGCTAAGGCTCGTAAATGACCGCTTAGTGCAGAGACGGCTTGGAGTTTTGCCTAGAAGTAACCACCCTTGAAAGAGTGCACAATAGAATACTAGCTATATTTATTCCCCCTTTTCTGTAAAAGCATATATTTACAAGTTCCACAGTATCTTAAAACAGACCCCAGTCTACTCACAAGAGCTTAACGAAAGCTCTATTTTGCACCTCCTAGTGGACCAGCAGCATCCCTTCATTCTCGATCACCTTGGAACATTCCACAACTAGGGACATTAACAATGATCATCAACGATCATCCAAATTCGTCGAATAATTATGCGGGGCTGTTTAGTTCAGCACCTACTCCGTGGCATCTTTAAACGGACCAGATTCTTCTAGTAGCTTCATAACAAGCCTAACCTGAAACGAAAAAACACACTTTTATGAGTCGTGCTAAATGAATAGATGAGTACATGGAAGGATCCAATAAGACCCTATTGTGACAGTAAGACTAACGCCAACGTAATATCCAGCACAATATGAGCTGAAGGGAAGTACAGTGGACTGCATTTGCAGATATGCAACACTGTGCTGGATTGCCGGCTTCTTGATGAGAAGTTGCATTGTGACATGGTTTGTAGACCCTTTAATGAGATATGAGACTAAGTTGCTGATGCATTTATTAACAGGGTGCCTGGCAAGAGAGTTTTCAGGACATTCGTGCAAGCTGTACATGATTAATACTTTTGCACAGTTGCTCCGGATGGACAGAGTTTTAGAGCAGTGAGTAACTATACAAAACCAAAGGGACAAAAAGCGAGCAAATGAGCAAAGGGAAGTTTCAAATTCCTTTGAATTATCGGGAAGTAAATGTTTATGCAGTTCTTCAGTTTATCTGGAGGGAGAGGGAGAGGGGCTTCTGTCAAAAGATGGAGAAAGATTCTGACATTTGTGACATGGTTTACGAACCTTTTGGAGATCACATAAAGTGACTGTAGTTCTCAATATAAGATGTTAACCCAAGAATAATAAAATTACAGAATGAAGTTATCAAAAATAAGGATGTTAAGAAGTTGACCACAAAGATTAAGAAATAGAAATGGAGGCAAACATCCTCGACACTAAGCTTGGACAAATGGCACAATAGTAGTATGTGCAAAGGCTTATATCATAACATGGAGTGCTGACTAACTGGTACTTCTACCTTTTCCACAACTAGGGGAGAAAAAACACAACCTCATGCATACGAAAGGATGAAAACGAATTAATAAGGTACTAGTTAATCATGGCACATGCAAGCACTAGTTCCCAGGCAAAAACAAAAGGGAGAGAAAAAGGCAAAAAAGTAATGAAGATTCCTCAGCGTGATGCAGTTTCATTGTGACCAATGAGGGAAAGTCCCCCCACAATTGATTTCTATGCAAGTTCTCTGAGAAATTTTCATTTACCTGTTCTGTTT
Source organism: Arctostaphylos glauca (assembly GCA_019985065.2). Taxonomy (NCBI): domain Eukaryota; kingdom Viridiplantae; phylum Streptophyta; class Magnoliopsida; order Ericales; family Ericaceae; genus Arctostaphylos; species Arctostaphylos glauca. Next base: position 7,736,304 of record JAHSPW020000005.1, read on the forward strand.
CTCGCACCAAAAAGTTCTCAATTACTTTCCTAAACCCTTCGTCTGCAATATAATGGCAGCTATAAGTTGTTACTGGCATATAACCGCGCTGAACTTTATGCTCACCCTGGGCTCCCGCCTCTACCTTGTCAAGATTAAGTTCAATAGCTGCTTCTATTGCCTGCAATATCAAAACAAAACCTTGGGCCATTTATCCTTCCCCAAGCAGCCTAGTATCCTACTTTTTGCAACTGTTTGTCCACAAAAATAGATTGGTAAAGTTGACCAAAGCATCAAAATTGATGCTTCTCAGAATCAGCTTTGAACAGGAGTTTTCTAAGCTGTTTTTGGCCCAAAAGCACAAGCAGAAGCTGTGGCAAACATAGGTGCACAGTTTCTGAAGTGCCAAAATCTAAAGTTAGCGCCCCAAAAGCTACTGCAAACACGCTTAAGAATCGCCTGAGGAAGTGAATTTAGGGCTTTCGTGGGAAGCAAACAATCCCAAAGCTCCATAAGGCATCGATCTAAACTCGAGATAGAAGAAGGTGAAGAAGATCACCAGATCCACCACAAAAAGACTTCAAAAGCTGCATAACCACGACAAAAGAAGTAAAATCTGGCCCAAAAAATGGCCAATGATATGTCACATCTATACGCAACTGAGGAGGTCCACTCAGCCACAGCATTTTTGCAAAATTGATACTGCTTCTGATTTCAAAGCATAAAGGGAACTTGTAAAATACTTGCTCAATTGTTCACTCCCCCAAAACAAAATTAATCAGTTCGCAGATCTATCTTTCAGTGGTCTACTGGTCTGCTTGAACCATAGTGTCCAGACTCAAAAAGTCAAAACGCAAACCTGGTAATAACATGCTTCGAAATGCAAACTTGGGTAATAAGATTGAGGAAGACATCCCCATAAACGCCCAAACAACGTATCTCCTCCAATAAGATTAAGAGCTCCAGCAACGAGCTCATCGCCTTCTTCAGCTACAACTAGTAGTACATTATCTCCCAGTTTTGAACCCATGTTGTGAAAGAAATCCCTTGTCAGATAAGCAGTACCCCACCTGCAGGTAAAACAGCAATATGATTCATAGGTGACAACGAAGCATCTCCAGATGACTTATAATATTTCAGACATACAAAAACACGGAAACTATTCATTTTTGCTTCCTTATTTCTTTTACTGGAAAATCAAGGAGTTTGATAACATGAACGAACTTGTTATCTGTTGTGTTCCTGTAGAACTGATAGAAGGTATCCCAATGCCGAGCCTGCAATCACAACCACAACAGAATGAATTAAGACAATCAACAACTTTAGAACCATAGTGACAGATGAGATGATATTCAAGAAGTCCATGTTGCTGCTATTAACTAATCAATGGAACCCCTAATTACAAGACAAAGCCATGCAATCTTAAATTTTAAGGAATTGTATGATAATTATAGAACTGCCAGGACTAGGATTTGGCAGGGAGTATTACTTGAAACATCTGTCCTTCTAGTTCATCAAAAAGGGTAGCTTTCGATTGATTTCACATTTGCATTACTTTCAAAGTGGAGAGAATAATTACATAGGAAACAAATTATGTTTAGCTGTTCATAGAGACCCGAGCTTGCTCACTTTTTGGGTTCAATAACTTTCTAGAAACTCTGATGTGGCAATTACTTTTTGTTAGAAACCTATATCTATGGTATTTTCAATGAATATCCTTTTCCCAGAAAAGGTCCATACAGAAACCTACTACAAATGTATTATGACCATCCAACAGAAATGTGAGAAAAATGAGAAGAGGTAGAATCATTTGCACAACACTCTGAAAAGAACATATGAACACCTGAGCAACCTAGAGTTGACTCACCACTTAATCGGTAAAAGCAGGTACCTTTATTTCATATCCTCGCAGACGTTTCATAGTCAAATTTTGAGCAGAAATCTGCAAAACGAAAGCACATCCAGGTAACTCACAACTTAATGGCTAAAACAACTTCAGAATTTCAAGCTCATTATAATGTAAATCCAGAGAAAAGAACTCAGTTGTAGCTAATCAACTGTGCATCCGTCATACAATTTAATATTAGACACGAGTTTACTGATAGCCAAAAAATAAAATAACAATGTCCGTGATATAAGGTTGGCATCATATGTATCTGCTATATGTACTCCACACCCTTCTGGTCTTCGCTTCCTGTAAGCCAAATGCAGCAAGAAATATAGTATTGCAGTCAACGGCCGTAAGCTAATATTGGAAATGTCCATTTACAAATTCATGTTCCTACCCTGATTCTGATCCTCAAAGTCAATATGAAAGCAACAGCTCAACCAAAACTTCTACTGCATTGACTCATGACACTGCATTTCTTCACGTCTTTGTCAATGAAATGGGCCTAGGAAACACAGCTACCGATGCAGGACACGGACACAGACAGGAGAACAGTTAGTTTCTCCAAAAATTAGGACATAGACAAGGGAAAAAATTTATTAATATCATAGATATATATTAGAAACTCTAATAAATATTATTGCTATCAAATGACGCAGGAAAAAAAACTCAAAATAGTAGTAATATTATAGATACAAATCAATGGTCAACCTCAAAGTTTATGCTTTCATGTGATCGCAGCATCAAAAAGAAAGTCTGAATTTTCCACGGAAACCGGCTCGAAATATTTGATCTTAGGTGCATTTTCCTCTGGAATATTATTGTTTGTGTCCTAGAGTACCACAACGAGTCCGATAGACAAAATATATCGATTTGGACACATTAAGGTGTGTTTGACGTGTCCAAATACAGATACGTGGGACCAGTAGACGTGCCTGTGCTTCTTAAAAATGGACCAACTGAAAAAAGAAAAAGTTTTCTCTCCTCCTTAGAACGTGTTAAAACCTCAAGTTCCATCAACATGCAAAGTGCACTTGAATATTAGAAACAAAAGCTGGAAAGGTGTGTGCATTTGTTTATAGTGCATAAATCCATACACCTGTTACGAAAGGGCTAAAATTTTCATTTTCCAATCCTTTCCAACTAAATTAACTTGGTACAAAAGATATGGTGAAAACCCCGATTTTTCTACTGGCATAGTGCATATTTGTCAAAAATAGACATCTGCATGATTTGAGACAGATGCATTGAATTACCACTGCTTGAACCTTTTACACAATATTTATTGTCTCTTGAACTAAGCATACAACATCCTTCAAATTGCTCAAAGAAATTACTACCATCCTTTTTTCCTTTCAGAAGAACTCATGCGATCTATTTCCTACTAAGCAAGCCACCGAAGTAAACGGTGCACCATAAAAGTAACCAAACCTTCTTGCGGTCTTGACGTATACTTCTCCTTTTACTATGCTTCATGCCCATTAAGAACTCGTCAAAGCTGAGGCATAGAGAGGAATAAGCAACATGTGAAAAACAACAAATGAACAAACATAGCATATACCTAGATGAAAAGTATGAAGTGACTATGGCACCACACATCCCCACCCCCCACCCTCGCCATGATGCACGCACTGTTGCTCGGGAATGTACACACGCAGAGAGCATACTATTCGGAAAACAGTTAACATATAAGGACTGACAGAACCAATGAAAACCACAATCATGAGATTGGTCATCACTGAGTGACAACACAATGTGTCATTGCAACAAAAGAAAAATTGAACAATGACTTGGCAGTGATCATTCAGCAGATAAAAGTGGACACAAACACAACAGCAATCAATTTAGCTGCTTACTATATGGATCCACTACTGTTGCCCCTTATTTACCTTCTCACCCGAAAGTCCATTAACCTGCCTCTATGTCCTTATTGGATGACGGTATTGGAGACGCTAACATTCCCAAGGTTTGAGGCATGGAACAAATTAGGCCATCCCACTGGTTTAGGGAGACTCCAAAAGCTAGAATTCAAGTTATATTGTAACAGTCAGTTGTATTAAAAAAAAGGTATGGTAATGCTGTGGTGGCATTTATATGGACATGAATTAACCAGCGTGTTGTTCAAACGGAACAATTCCACGGCAGTTGACATGCAATTACAAAATTATTTTTTTCTTTGGTTTGTCAACAACCATATTTGGGTTGCAAATCAGAATATTGCTGGGACAAGTGCAGCGTTTAGTCTCTACAAAGACAAGCCTCCGGTACCAATTCCAGCAATGTGAAAATGCTTCACTCCACATGCGACGGGGGTATACAATTGCAAAATTCAACTACCTCAACGGCCACGTAACCAAGAAATCATATGTAACCAGTTACGTAAAACAACCCAAAACACCCCCCCCCCCCCCCCCCCCCCCCCCCCCCCCCCGCGCGGGGCCCTCTTCTCCCTTTAATGAGGACAGGCACAGACAACCACATATTAGAATCACCCAGTTGCAATGCAGCCCATCCTTATTCGAATTGAACAGCAGGCATCCGCATTTGATAAGCACGTCAAGAAATCAAAATAAAAGGATTTAAGACTACTCTAGCTAAGGAAATAGTTACGTGTTACGCACTTCTTATAATTGCGGTTCTTCCAGTGGTACTGCATTCCAATCCTCTGCAGAAAACCTTTTTCCTTCATTCTGTCCCATTCACTTTCTAGTGGAAAAGTAACATGCAATGATGAAGCCTGAAACTGAAAAATAAAGGCAACAAGCATTGATAGGAAGCAGATCTATGCTCTTAATTATTGCCATTGCTAATGAATTGACCGACAACGAAACATCAAGAACAGTACTCCAACCCCATTTGGAAATCCCACCTGAGTTCAATAGACACATTAAGCTTCCCAATTTCCTCATGAAATAAGTGAAACAAAACAATGTGAATGTGAGCCAAAGCAAGTGAAACATTACGCGGAACATGGTAATAGCAGACATCTACCGGGCTACCAGAGCCCTTTACTTTGTAGTTTGTACAATAATCAGCAAATTAGTAAGAAAAAAGGAGCCAAAAAAGGAGAACATACATGTTGAACTGAAGAAACCTAACAGAGATGCTACAGAAACAGAAGTCCTCAAAGAACAGTCAATGTTATGCATGAACTTGCTATTTTGTAACTCAAGCTTGGGTGTGTGTTTGACAGAGTTGGGGAAATTGAGTACCTGTGCTTTGGCTTTTGGAAGGAAATGAATTCAATAAACTAGAAAAGTGTAATCCTCAAATACCTTGGCGGTCAGATCCTTCATTGAAGAGACTAAAATGTCAAAGACCTGATCTTTGTATGGAGTGTCACGGAGTAATACCCTTTGACCAGTTACTGGAGTGAAAGGTACACAACACTGTAGTTTGGGATAATATCTTGCCCCGTAACTATGGTAGGCATCCGCCCATGAATGATCGAAAACATATTCACCATAAGAATGGCTGTAGAACCAAATAAAAATAGTTGAGCCAATCACAAACAGGCAATGAAATTGCACAAAAAGGAAGAAAAAACTAAATGACAACATTAACGGCACAAAGAAAAACTATTCTAAACCTTTTAAGATAAAGTGGGACAACACCTAATATGTTCTTATGTTCGTCTTGAGCAATGATGTGTTGGGGTATCCATCCCGTTTCCTGAAGGAGCATCAAATGCATTTGGATAAATTAATTATTCATGAATCAACGTAGAAAATAAAGCCAGAAAAGCATTCAAGATTATCAAGATCCATGGTGAATATCATAAAACAACCAACACCAAAACTAATCAAACAAAAGAAACAACCAGAAAGCTAAACCAAAAAGTAAAATCTTTTACTAAAGTGGAGAGCTAACAAAGGGATCCTCAATATGGAGGCCAGGAATGGAAACATGATCCCTACCAAGATACATCATATAGTTGGAAACAGACTATGACACACAATTATAATTTCCTATACAGGCTTCGGTTCAAAAACTGCTAGCATTAAACGAAAAAAGACCATGCTGCAGTGATAACACCAACTTTTTTCTAACTTTTGGAAAGTGCATGTCTATGGAAGATCAGCAACATTTCCAAGGAAAAGATAGCCTAGCTAATGTCTAGAACAGAGTTCTTACCATCTATACATGTAAAAACAATGTAACCTTACATAAGGCATCCACTGCTACACCTAAACAATTAAGCCAGTTGGCAAAGAAAGCAACTACAGAAACCTCAGCAGTGAAATAAAAATCTCCAGTTACTAATTCCCTCAGAATCACATCCAATCTAGACAACTAACACCACTGTTAGTCATAGTGTTGAATTTCCAATTATCTGACAGCCAACAGAGTAGGAAATTAACAAATTCCCAGCACCTATTCAATGTGACAGATGGTTCTGACTTGTACATACCCTCCTCCATAAAAACTGCCATTATCATAGTCAGTGTGAATGGTGGTGTTCATTTGCAGAGTTTATGCTATGGGCATGCAGGTAATGACATACCTTACATCAATGCTGGATGATACATGAGAAGATGGGTTTCCACCTAGCACGTACCCACTTTGCTTCTTATAATAGTTATATCTCTTATATACAAGTCATGAGATCCAAGAAACACAAACAACTCAATTCAACAAGCTTCGTAGATTTACGTGGTCACATAAGTGAATCCATTTCTTCTTATTGGCTCCACTAAAACCCATGCCCTAGTTGAGTCAAACTTCTAGTAACATATGTTGTTAAATTTAAACCATCACCTTCGTGACCAAACCACACAAAAAACACCAATATCATGTGTCTTTGTGAGTAAATCAACATTAGATGTCCAATTCCAATCTCAGGTCTCTCAGTTCTCATTGGATCAAATAAGATACAACTTATCTGATTAATGTTGTACCTTTTCTCATTTTTTCACTACCCGTTTCAATATAAGATACAAGTAAAGAATTTGCTTTGAGTAAAATCGAGTGTGGTACATCCATAATTGCTATCTTTAGTATTGTGCACATCGTGTTTGTTAAAATTTGTTTCACGACTTATTATCACTTCCAAAACTAGTATATGAGCCCGGACGGCCTCTCCACTCATTGCCAATTGATTTTGAGTTTGATGGTTTAACATGGTATCAGAGATAGGGTTTCGGAGGCTTTTGGACAAAACTTTGTTGGTTGATTGCCCCATTGTTTGTGCCTTAAGTGCACCTTGATCATTATGATCCATGTCTTATGGATCCGTTGTCTAACTTCGCGTGCGGGTCAAGGGTCGCACGTGCAGGAGAGTGTTAAAGTTTGTCCCACATTGATTTATTATTAACTCCAAAATTAGTATATGAGCTAGGACAACCTCTCCACCCATTGTCAATTGATTTTGAGTTTGATGTTTTAACAGTGTTCATTCCATTCAATGAGAAATGTACACGACATTACGTTAAGGTCTGGGCTAGTTGAAGAAAAACAAAATTCAACTTCTAGGAACTCTGTCCAATTAACAATGCCTCCATCAAGCTCGCTTATCCACATGGAAATAATTATTTTATCTGCTTTCTCAAGCAAAAGGAACTTTTACAATGTAGGATAGACATGCAACATGAGACTTGTGTCCTCGTAGATACAAAAATGGTGAAACACAAACACAGAAATATAGTCAACTCACACCTTCATTCTGGAATGAATCTTTGCATGAAACAAATCCACTGGACAGAAACACGAGGACTTAAAGTAGTAACGAATGGGAAAAACTACAACAATTTTGTTTCATATAACAATGATTATGAAACTACTAAAATAGAAAAGTGGCATTCGAAGTACAAGATTGGAACATTACTGAAACGACAACAGCTAACCTTCACAGCACTACCCGACTCCTCTAAGCTAGAAAGGAAACCATGGGTAAGAAACGGATTGAATTTTTCAAGACCCGTAGAATCTAAGTTGCATGCATCCCATTCAGCCGAAGGAACTTCTGAGATTGAAGATACAGCTGAAACATGTACCATTTGAGGCTTGCCTGAGCTTGTAGAGTCTCCCTGAACCAAATCCAACAGAGACCGTCAGACACAAGTAACAGAAGCATCTATATGAGCATTATATCTCACGGAACAACAAAAGAAAACACCTCTAAGCCTGACCCCACCAAAGTGAAATGTCCAAGCGAGAAATCTGTATCAAGTGGCTCCAAAGCTTTCCTAGGTCCCCAAAAGAGCGCTTTAATTGTACTCCTTTTGCATGTGTGGACCGAATTCTGGACACTCTGTCCAAATCCTGATTTTCCCTACAACACCACAAGCAAACCCGATTTCCATGAACAGTGTATATCTGATAATCCCAATGTTCTCAAAATAACCTCATGATGAAGTAGAAGCATAGAGTAACAACTAACATAAAATAACATAATTCTTAAACAAAGCAATTTGGTGGAATAGGTCAAAGTATTTCAATAGATTGACATTAAAGGTTGCAGAGTTCTTGTGATGGGCATTTCAAAGCAAGTTGATACCAAAAGCAATATAGATGTCTCCTACAAGGGAGAATATACAGAGTACAGAACAAGACAAGTTGAAGTACCAAAAACTTAATCCTGAAGGAGGTTATGTAAAGGTCCCCATATAAGAATACAAAAGGTTATTTTTTCTACAATTGTCATTGGTACCTTACAAATGTACCCCACTGCTCAAAATTACAATCTGATTCCTCCTTTGCTAAGAGATGGAATAAAGAAGAAAAGGGAAACTCGGAAATGGTACCACAACGAACATCTTTATAATTGGATTTTAAGATATACAAGGTAATAGGAAACAAAAGAGAAATCAAATGAAAAACCCTGGCAAATCCAAATGAACACACTACACTCTCATTGACCATGTTAAAAACAACTTATAAAATGTCCCAACTAACCACAATTAGACAAGATAAATTCAACGTATCACTAGAGGTGCACATGCACACCCACAACTTGAACATAGCCGCCCGACTAATACGTAGTGGCTAAACTACCACTTGTCTTGGCTCTTGTTGCAGTTGAAGGTTACCTTTCCTGTACTTCTAAGTCTTGTCCCCTTGATCCTCAAGCAACTAGCACCTCAAGCCATGCAATGTTAACTCAAATCCAATATCAACTGATCCCACCATAGCCACAACAAGAAATAAAACCCATTAAGAGTACCAGTTAAAAACACTCATCCATAGACAGCTAAACAAACAAAATTGGACCCAACCTTATCAGTGAAATCTAGCAGGACAAGAATAAGAATAATTGGTAATATGTGGCGCATGTTGTACTAAATGGGCATGTGCTTAGTCTAAAGGGGTAATAATGATGGCATGGAATGCATGTTAACATGTAACAGATGTCATTGTTTGTATTAGCATCCCTTTGTCTATATGAGGAGCCCTTACGTGTTGTTGAAGGCCTAGTTAAGGCTAACTATTTTCTTACATAACAAATTCCTTGTTTGTTCATCTGCTTGTTCTTTCGATTGATCCTTCATTCTCTGTGATTGTATCTCTTTCGTTAACTTTTTGGCCTAAAAGCCGATTAACAAATGTCTAAACATCGGAGTAGATCCTAAAGAGATACCACTTCCTCATGAATTTGTCTTCGAGAATTTTCCAATGACTACTTAAGAATCTGACTAGGAAGGTGGTGGTTGTGGTTATGGAATGGAATCCGCCCGAGCAACCAATAAGAACCCTAATGAACCTAAAAAGGGATAAAGGCTTGAAACATGCTAGTGTGGCATCAACATCTCATTGAGCAGTGCAGGACGAACGGTTTTAAAGTAGACTCCCCGTGTTTTCTCTTGTCTTCCCGTGGTTTCAGCATTAGTTCAAAATGTTCGAGTAGCATCGACCAATATTACCAAAACCATTGTGAAAATCCTTTAACAAGAAGGTTCAGCAATAGCTCAAACAACTTTTGCATCAGCTGATTCTAAACATGATTTTAATGTTCTATTTTGTTTTTGATGTACTTGAGTTTGTTGTTGAGAATCGGATGCCGACGCTCATTCCCTTTTGACGGTTATCCAAAGTTTTGAGTTTGCATTTGGTTTACACTTGATGAAAAATTTCTTGGGCATTACAAAAGAAAATTCAAGATATTGTAAATGCAATGACACTAGTTAAAGTGTCAAAACAACAATGATTGCAAATGGTGAGGGGTGATGGATAGGATTCTCTATTGGTTGAAACAATCTTCATTTTGTAGCAAACACAATATTCCTATGCCAAATATGGAGGATGTGTATGTAGTTCCTGGGACGCCACGGTGCAAAGCTCCGCCAGTTACAATTTTACATCATTACCGTGTTGAACTATTTTGTTTTGTCATAGATATGCAACTTCAAGAGCTTAACATTTGCTTTTCAATGGTAAATACCGAAAATGCTTATATGTGAAAATGCTTCCATGTGTGGCTTGCTTGAATCCTAGTCATTCATTTTCTGCTTTAGATAAGGAGAGGTTGGTCTGTCTTACTAAGTTCTATCCATCTGACTTTTCTCCACTACAGCTCATATTATTGACATGCGCTCCAATGATGATTTTGTGGAAATAACAGGAGTTGGTGATCTTTCTAGGAAGTTGGAGGAGACAAAAAGGGATCTCATATATCCATTACTCTACTTGCTTGTGAAGTTAGCATTGCTTTTGCCCGTTGTAACCGCAGCAGTGGAAAGAGCTTATAAGGCAATGGAAATATATAAAGAGCATGTTGTGTAACGGAATGGGAGACCAATGGCTGAATGATCTCTTGGTCACATATATTGAAAAGGAGGTGCCTGACACTGTCGAAACTAAAGCTATCATGCAACGATTTCAAAACATGAAACCTCGTCGGGATGCAATTGTAGAAGCTCATGTAGCTACTAGCTCTTTGTTAAAACTGAAAAGAATATTGCATTTGCCATTTGTATGTTTTACTTATTAGTTGAAAACTTTCGCTGAGAATTTGATGTATGGTTTGTTGGAAAAAAATAACAATTGTTTATTTGTATTGATGTTGTTTTCTTATATTATAATTGATTAATTGGTATTTAAGTTTTTGAATGACTCCATCCTGGAGTTGCCACTGCCCCTTGGAATGGAGTAGCCACCAGCATCCAAAAAAGAATCTATGTAACAAATCTTCTTGCAAATGCTTCTGATATAATCACTCTTCTCCAAAAAATTTCTTGCATGTTGTTAAAGCCAAAAGTGTCCATAGAACCAAACACATCACACTCATCCAGAGAGTCCGCTCTTGGTCATTGGAACTTAAACCCAAAAACTCAAAACCCTGTATTCATACATACATCAACCAAATAGGATTTTCCGTGTTTCGGACAAAGGCATTTTTTCTGCATAAAACCCTAAACGTGGACAGTGTTCGACTCTCTCTCCAGACTACAGCAATTTTATTCCGTAAAAGGCTATCCACAATACAAAACGAAATGCAGATAACTAGAGAAACAGTCAAAAGGAAACAAACAAATTGTTCACGGCTCCTCACTCGGAATGCAACAATAAGCAGTGCAAGTTGAGTCAACACCAACTAGGACGCAGCCAAGCTTTGCAATTGAAGTACTTCAAGAAATTGAAAACACAGAAAAATTTATCTTCTCAAGCATCAAATATACATATCAGCAGATAAAAACACATCATCAATGCCACCAAGAACCGTAACACGGAACATTTCCAGATGACATGTCAATATATAGAGAGAGAAAGAGAGAGGGGGGAGGGAGAGAGACGCTTACGAGATGGGAGGGGAGATGTCTGAGAAATGAAGAGGGCGTAGGGTTAATGGGAAAATAGGTGGGGCAGCAGGGTCCGCGATTGGAGACCGCTGCTACTGCTGCTACTGCCACTGCCATGGCTGCCCCACCCGTTTATAGCTATTTGATTCTCTCTCTCCCTCTGGAATTCGCGCATACGATGAGAGACGATGAGTTCAACACCAGAATGAATTGAAACTTCCATTGCGCAGCGTGGGAGAAACCGCTGACGTGGCAATCTCATTTCCACTTATTTGAAGCCCATATAAATGAAAATCCGTTGATATAAAAAAAAAGCCAATAATTTTATTGTCTGATTATATTTTATCTTTATTCGAAATTTGTTTATAATTTTTATTTTATTTTTTATAAAATAATAGATTTTTTAAAAATATAAAGTTATACTTAAAAATTAAAAAATTCATAAAAATAAGTCCAAAATATATAATTGAATTTTTTTAATTTTTAAATTTAATTTTATATTTTTATGGAGACGAACTAATAATTATAAAAAAAAACTTGAAAATAAAAATACAACAAAATTTTAAATAAAAATAAAAAATAAATAATCTACATAAGCAAATAGAGTAAATACATAGAGTTGGACTGCCTTAATTTTTGCATAATTATTTTATTTCTCCTTCAAAAAAGTCTATTTATATCCAAAAATATATTATTTTTCAAAACATTTAATTTTTTAAATTTGTTTCAGAATAAATAAAAAAGAACTGGACTTAATAAAATTAAAAAGAACAAAAAAATAAAATAATTAGGATTGTTTTGGTTGATAAATGATATTTGTCCTCAATAAAGTTTTTTGTACTTTATATATATTTTTAATCTTATATTTTTCTTTTCAAAATGAATAAATAATTTAAGGAAATATAGTTCAAAACTTAGCAAAGTTCAAAAAAATAGAAATTAGCCTAAATAAATAATTTAAGTCCAATAGTGTTCTACTATTGTACTATTGTTAAATCATAACGTGGAAACGATGCACTGATATTTTCAAAATTTTGCATATTTAACTTTTTGCTCTATTGCTTCATAATTAAATTTTTTTCGAAAATATTTGATTGGATGAGGATGTCAAAAAAATAGAGATAGACTTCACTCTTTCTGAAAAATTATGGGTAAAAGTAGATAGGAAAGTAAATAGCTCAAAAAGAAAAAAAAACATATTGAAAAAAGATACGAAAGTAAATACATATTGCTTGTTGCATTTATGATCCCAAATTCTCTTTAAATCGGCACTCTCGTTCCATTATGAGAGCATCATTGACCACTCCAGCGTAACTTGATGAGTCTACGTAATTACATGTGTATATAGCTTAATATTTCGAAAATAGTATACGTGAATGCATAAATTCATGTTTACACTTGATATTACATGTCCCATTGTAGGTTTTTGATTATTAAAAGCGTCTCCAAATGCCATTACAATCCCAAGGTCCTAAAGCAAGTTCAAGAATTGATAAAGGCCAAAAATGAAGTGAATAGAAGCTCGGGAAGGAAAAACAGAAGGCCGAAAAAGAAATTAAAATTCTAGACGCAAAACAAGGAGTTTGACAGATTTTTCAGAATTTACCTCGATAGAAATAAATACGGAAAAAATACCAACTCAAGTCCAAAATTCACCAAAATCAACAGAATGGTACCTTGGGACGTTGGGATCATTTCTTATGAAGAGTACAAAGTTTGAAATGACATTTAAGTGAGTTAACAATGTAATAGAACAGAACTGGTCCGAATCTGACACTGTCCAAGAAAATTAGTGTTTCTCCCAATTTAATTATTGAAATTAAGTGCTTCAAATTGGAGATGTTAGACAATGCATTGATGAAGGTGGGTCCAAAATATCAGGGTCAAATGCTACTCCTATAGAGCTATGGAAGCTATTCAAGTTGGTCATAAATATAGCCAACACCTTCTATTAATGACAACCTACTTTGTGGACTTTTGTAACACCTTTTCATTTATTTTGGACAATGTAATTTAATGTGCCAGATTTTTTAGGCTTTTTAGAATGCTTTCTCTTGCCTATATAAGAGAGTGTTTGTAGGAGAGAAATGATATAGATAGAAAGTACCAAAAAAAAGTTCTTTAAGTTTTAATGCAAGTCTTGTTTTTATTTTTCCACTTGTTCTTCATTTGTTCTTGGTGTTCTTCAATATTTCCAAGTCTTTATCCAAATTTTCAGAAATTTTTTTGTTACTTTTAGTTTCTTTTAATAGTATAGCTAGTTAATCATCTTTGAAGTTGCGTTTCTGGGTTTCGACAACCAAAATATTATTTACCGGCTTGTTTTTAAGGTAAGTTCCTAATTAAAAATTGTTGTCCTAATTTTATTTTTTGTATTCTTTTGTTAGTTTTTAAGTCTTTTTCAAGATATAAAAGGGGTAGAAGTAGCCAAAATATATATAAGTCGTTTATTTCACAAATATGATTAGTTAAGTCATTTTAGGCTAGGTCCGAGGATGAAACTTATCCAATGACCTAAGTTAGAAAATGTCTTCTCTAAACTGATTTTTAAGCTCGTTAATGGATTTATTTAAAGTTCTTATTTTAGAAACAAAACAGGAGTGTTAAGTTTTTGATTAGGTATCGCCATCTTAGAAGTTGGTATATCTAATACTTAAATTGATGTCCTCCTGATTTTGGACTTTTTGCCATTGAACTTAAATCAATCCGGAAACACATTTTTCGATCTATAATCTCTTACGAGAAAATAGATTGAGTTATAAAAAATAAAGATATTAGCTAACGGAAGTTTAGGAGAAGTCGATTCTAAAGATCAATCCTATTTTTTTCGTCCAAATTTAAAATTCGTCGTTAGTCATTTTTATTTTTAGTCCTTAGCATAAAAAAATCATCTCCCAAACTAAGAGGTTTGCGTCCGAAACGCTATCTTAAGTTTTGCAAGTTTATATTTTAGTTCTTGTGTTTCCCATGGATCGATACTCCGGACTCTCCGCTACACTCTTTTTCACACTTAAGAGAAAGTCCAGTTTTTATAAATTAGTAAACGTTGACTTAGACCGGCGCCTCAACGACACTCTTCTGCCGGTCGGTCATAAGTTTTCTTCTAGTGGCGTAATACTCCTCTTGATCTAGGAGCTTAGTCCCCACTCAAATGTTCGTGCCCTATTGGCATTTGTAGAAACGAGCTTGGGCGAATGTCGGGATAACTCGTCAAAGTGTGCGGCGTACTGTGTTACTATCATACCTCTATGTTTGAAATTGAAATTCTGGATGTGAGCACTTTTTTAGTACGTGTTGAAAATACTTGGCGAGAAAAAGGGTTTGGAACTCAAAACATGTCATCGTCCCTACATCTTATATGTAAAAAGAGTCACTGGATCACCATTATCATGTACCTCCACAATCTCCAAAAGTTTCTCTATCTACTTCAACTAGGTCTCAACGATGGTAGGGTTGGTATCTACCAAGAAGATTGGGGTCGCCGCTTGTAAAACTCATTGAGTAGAACACTTCTATTGAGTTGAGCATGAGCTTGGGCTTGGAGTCCGTAAGGATGGGAGTTCCGGGTAGCAACGAAGAAAGCACACATGAATTGGTTGATCTCGTTAAAACCAAGTGCTACATTCAGAGGTGGTGGAGGCAGTGGGTTAGCATGAATGTTGTTCGACTCAGCCGGGTTGTCCGTGTTAGCACCGCTTCTCATTTTGACCATCTAATAAGACAAATATGTTAAAGCTTAGGAACAAAAATAGGTGGCAAAATATTTTCTTCCACTAATATATCATAATAACGTCATACATTCCGAGATGGGAGTACAATAAAGCATGCATGTATACAAAATCACACATAGCTTACGTGTAGACAAAAGTCTACCCATCTAAGGTGTTACATAAGTCATTTGAATTTGTATAATTCACCCTACCACTACCCTTCTTATGAATGCTCAAGGAAGGAAGAGGCTCGAATAGGGTCGCAAGAGCAAGTATTCGCATTCTCATGTTGCCTCGACAATCCTGAATCAACTCCAGTAAACTTTGTAGCACTAGTTTAGATCGCATGGGTTGAGCTGGCGTCGATCCTCGAGCTGAAAAGGTATCTCAGCACAGGTGGCAAAGTTGAAGAAATCTAAGTCACCAAGTGAATCCACAATCCGATATCGGTCAATTGGTCATTGCCTCTCCACCATTTGGCTAGGAGTTAAGTTTTCCACCTTCTCCTGGAAGCCGATAGGTACGTTGAGTAGGTACCTTAGGTCGTTGAGTTTCTCACTAATAGCTATTGGCCCAAATAGTAAGGATCTCATCTAGCCTTTTAGTGGTTGCGTACCATCGGAGGTATCTTCATGTACACCATTTATGCCGGGGGTGTGGTAATCGTATCCTCCCCAAGTGCTGCAACTGACCACATCCATGTGTACTCCAGTAGGCTTTAGCATAGAAGGGTACTTTATATTGCTTTCTAGCGCTTCATTTGGAGGCTCCTCATCCTCAACATCATCATTAAATATTTTGTCATCTCCATCAAATTGTGGGTCCTCGAGGTCCCCGTTGTCTTCATTTATAGTTGGTTTGTCTTGTTCAGGTCATCATCATCTTCATCCATGGCGAGGTCATCCTCCTCGGGGTCCTCATCATTATCATCAATATGTCACTATAGCTGTGGCACCTCATCCTTGGGTTGCAGCAATGGTGCCTAGTCCTCGAGCTGCGGCACAAGTACTATTGCATTGGCGTCAACAGTTGGCTCATCCTCAGAGAAGTCATCAGCAAGGTAGCATTTTATGGGATCAAAGTCAGAATTGGACGACATCTATATATGCGTTAAACTTATAATATATTATATCATTAAAGTAAGATATGCGTGTAATAACGACTATCAAGGTGAGACGACTTTCAAAATGTGATATAACCATTCTACCACAGGTTTCAAGTAAAGAGAACCTAGAGCTCTGATACCACTCTGTGACATCTTGAGCTTTTGAAGGTGTTAGTTTAAAAAGAAATTAATAAAACCAAACTAACTTTTCATTTTATAGACATAACAAAATTGAGTTTGATTATAATTACTGAAATTAGAATAAACTACATTAGAAATTAATGCGGAAATACAGATATAGATCAAGTCTAGGTAAACCAGGGTGCAATTTGGTCTTCTTCGGATAAGCTATCTTCAAGGATCCAGTTGTTTGTATCTTCCACGTTGTCTTCACACCTGGCACGAAAGGTCAGGGGCAAAAAAATTTACCATGAGCAATAAAGCCCAATAAATAAATCAAATCCATACTTCTTAATTTATATTGTAAAAATTAGAGAATTTGAACATCATAAAATTATACCAGAACCTTCTAAAAAGAGAGAATTTTAAGCATTAAATACATTTGATCAAATACTCGTAAAGGACTGCACCTGGCTACTAATAACTAGCCTCTTAACAGACGAATTCAACCCCCTTTCGAATCGGCGACATTTCCTCTTCTCGGAGCTAATCAACTCCGGTGCATAACGACTCAAGGATTGGAATTTGAGTGCATACTCATTAACGGTCATGTTCCCTTGCTCAAGATCCTCAAATTGCTCCCTCAAATTCTCGCGGTATGATTGTGGAAAGTATTGGTTTTCAAACAAACTCTCAAACTCCGCCCATGTGATGTTTTCAACATCCGGTTCCACAACATACCTCGCCGCCCTATCGGCTCTCCGTGCATCCCTACGTGCCGCCAAAATAGATTCCCACCACTCATTCGGCTCGCCGAAGAGTTGACAAGCCATCAAACGAATCTTCGTCGTGTCACTAGTGATGTCCATGACATCAAAACGCTTCCTCATCTCTGCAAAGCCAATGGTTAGCATCAAGCGGATCCCCGGATTTCCCATCAAATTGTGGAGGGTGCAACCTACCAAATTTCTCGGCAATCTCCATGGCGCTAGGTGTGTGGCTCACTCTTGGTTGGTTGATGGCGGTTGTTAAAGCGGTGACCAATTGAGCCAAAAGTGGTCCTTGAGAATCTTGCGCTCCCGTTTCGTGCCTTTCCTCATCCCTCGGATTTTCTCCATGCCGACTAACTTCATCCTCAACCCGTTGAGTATGGCGACCGCGGCCCCTACCTCTCCTAGGTCTCCCCACACCCCTAGCCGGTGGGTTACGTCGAGGTGGCATAGTTCTAATATAAGATAAAAAAAATGTGTTTAGTCCCACAATATCTCAACAACGTCAAAGCATCCAACACCAATTCCCAACACGGGTACAACTCAATACTATGCCTTCACATGAGATGCAATGCTACTACCATGACTTCATGCCCATGAATGTCACACTAGCACACAATGAATGACAAAAGTGTAAAAAAAAAAATCACTGCAAAGTTTTTAACTCCCGAAATTTAACGTTTTCCCACGGTCTCAAAGTTTTCGAAAACCATTGCTCTGATACCAAGTTGTCACGCCCCAATTTTCATAAAAATTAAATGAAGAGAACCGGAACCTTAAGTACATTAAAAGAAAATGTTTCCATAATTAAAGTACATCACTATTCCCTTTGACTATCAAAAAATATGGGCACCCGAGCCCCAAAGGGATGATCAAAATAATAGTTCATAAGTTGTTACAATCCCATAATCAAAAAATGGATAAAAGATTAGAGTTACAAAATCATTTTCCCAAAAAGAAGTTAATACAAGGAAAATGAGTAAAATAACTCCATGCCATGTATGCTCCTCATCCAAGTCATGCAATCCAAACCATGCTCGATCAACGCTGGGTACCTGAAAATTTATAGGTTGAGCTACACTAGCCCAGTAGGAAAACATTCTACAAACGCTAGGCATATAAACATGATGCATGCATATGAGATGATGAGATGTCAAGTGGATGTCCTAGTGTCCAAGTGTCCAAGCCAAAGAAAGAAAATATAGAAGGTTTTCCACACACACAAGTGTCCAAGTGTCCGAGTCATTTCACAAACCAAAACCCATGTCTAAAAAAAAAAGACAAGTTTCGACAAAACCTAAAAGGGAAACCAAATCATTTCTTTCATAGAAGAACCACCATCATTTTTCTTATCCATTTGGTTATAGAGATTTAATCCCTCTGCCGGGTTCTATAGGCCCCGCGTGCCTCTGCCGGGTTCAATAGGCCCCGCGTGCCTCCGCCGGGTTCGATAGGCCCCGCGCGCCTTTGCCGGGTTCGATAGGCCCCGCGTGCCTTCACCAAAATAAATTTTCAAGTTGATGGTATCCGTGAAAACATATCTCATTATCCCCAAAACGTTTCATCAAAATTTTTCCCAATCAATGGTTTATGAAGGGATAGACGCTAGGGAACCAATTAAACGTCAAAGGGTGATAAAAGGGCCATCACAAAATCGGGAAATGGCCGGAATTTTACCAAAAAAATCTGCCATGAATAGTGAATATGCAGAATCTGTCCAAAAACAGTGGAAAAATGCATAATTTGGCATTTTCGGAGTGGAATACGCGTTAGGGAATCAAGTGAACATCAAAGGGGGATCAAACGGGCATTTCTGTGAATAGTGAATTCGGCCATGAACAGTAAAAATGCAGAGAGCTGTGGTGAACAGTACCCAAATGCAGAATTTTGACCATTTTGGTGTAAAAATCCAACCCAATCACAATCTAGCTGGTTTAGGCTCAAATTTGAGATGCTACGCAACAATTAAGCATGAAGGGAGGCCAAGTTCACTCCCAATTTCATCAATCAACAAGAAATTTAAAGATCTAAGAATCAAATAATGGAACTAAATCAAATTTGGGGAAACTTCAAAATTTAAGAATAACAACACCCTAACCCGAATATATACCACACCTCATGAATATATAACTAGAAAGAGTAGAATTGGTTCACCTACCTCAAGGTTTCGTGTGAAATTTGATGAAGAACAAAGCCCTAATGGTAGAATCCGAATTTTGAAGCTTTCGGCGCGATTCCAAGGTAACCCAAGCTCCTTACGACGCGTAGAACGTAAAAATGGCCTTGGTTCTTGAAGAGGTTGAGAGGAGAGGGAGTTATGAGCTTGAGAGAAGAAAAAAAATGGAGGAGAGGAGAGAGAGGAAATTTCGGCAGTCTCAAGGAGGGAGATGGCTGATGTGTGTTTTGTTTTGTTGCCAAATTTAACCCACCCACTTCTCTATTTACCCCCTTTCTTTACTTATCACACCCAACTCTTATTTTTTTAAACCCAAAGTAAAAAAAAAAAATCACATTTAATAAACTTTCTTTTACTATTCTCTAATTAAATAAATACGGGTTCTTACATGACAGTTGTATAATAAAATTTAGAAATCATCAAAACTCTTAGGATCAAATAGGAAATTGAACTGTAACAATGTGTGACATTTTCAATTGCCAATTATTATTTATTTTTGTCACCCCATGGCCTGACTCGATCTCTGCTCCAAAAATGTATATACACTTATGCAATAGACTTGCAAAAATGAAAGTACCATGTAAATAAAAAACCACATTATTATTATTGTTAGAAAGCACTCCAACCACAACAACAAACATCACACTCCTCTAAATTCCAACAGCAAACAAGAATCTGGTACTGTGACTATCATGACCACAACAACAACCACGATCATGACCATGAGAAAAACCTAAAAAACAAGTTAGAATGTGGCTAAAGAACTCAACAAATTGAGCATCACAACTAAAATAGAGGGGGGAGGCTTTTATTTCAAACTCAGGAGCTTCCAGCCTCAAGCTGGGCGAGTTCTTCCACTCTTTCCCGCACTCTCTCCCTAAGCTTCAATATTTTCTTTGTCAATTCCATGAGTTGTTCCATGCTAAGCGTCTCAATAGGCTCTCTCAACAAGGGATGCTTTTGCCTCCCAGCCGTAACCGCCTTATCAAGCTCTTCACTGCACTTCGTCTCAAATTCCATCGCCTTTTTGAGCTCAAGAAGCTCCTTGTTTATTTCACAGATGTTTTTCTTGCTGGCCTAATTTATAACACCAAAATCAACATTTTATAAAAAATAACTGCAACTTATGCTCATTCTTAATTTTCTCATCCATGGCTAAAATGATTTTCCTAAAAAACAAAAAGCTATAGACTCTAATGAGGGGTGTGTATTCTTAGAGAAAAAAAAAGAGGGGGGTATTTATGGGGATTTTCTCCTTGGTTTTTAGGCTAACATGAGTTTATTAGGTATTAATATTTTACCTATTAAGCTGACTAATAGCAGATTGTGAAAATGTAACGCCCCGGATTTCGGAGACGTTAATTTAAAACAATTTATCAAAAGTCAACCATATTTCCATTACTTAGTCAAAATAAAGTTTGATTACAATATTCGAATTTAAAGAAACTAAGTGTCAAAAGTGGTGTCGGACACTTCGGGTCGGCACCATTTATGCCCCGGTATATTTTCATAGCACATGCCCTGCCATAATAAGCCTAAGTTAGAAACTAAGTGTCAAAATTTCATAACAGAGGCACCGGTGTAAGGTTTCAGAGGCACCGGTGTAAGGTCTGTTCTGTAGTGTATTAATAAGGTACAGAGAGTAAAGGCACCGGTGTAACAAAAACTGAGGCACCGGTGTAAGGTCCATTCTGTAATGTACTAGTAAGATACAGAGAGTTGAGACACCGGTGTAACCAAAACTAAGCACCGGTGTAAGCATGAAAGTCCAGAACAATGTAAACTACAGAAAGCAAAGACACCGGTGTGTCAAAACTATGACACCGGTGTAACCATGAAAACACAGAATACTAACACATACAGAAAGCAAAGACATTGGTGTGCAAAAACTAAGACACCGGTGTCAACATCATTTTCTACGAATTTCAGAACTGGGTTTTGTTTTCTCCGAGCTCCGTGGAGCTCAATATCGATCAATGACATAAATTAAAGGTTAGGATAGATTCATTTCTTAGTATCAAATAATCAAGGCTTGAATGGAAGGATTACGGCTTGGATTTTGGTGATCGAAGCTCAAACGAAGTTCTCCCTCTTCTCTCTCCCTCTACTGTTTTTTCTAAATTCTCACCTCTAAACCATAACCATGGCGCTCTCTCCACTCTCTGAAGAACTGAAATTTCGTAGGGGAAATGGTGAGGATGAGAATATAGAAATAGAGAGGGTTTGAGTGTGAGAGATAGCTTTGCATGGGGTGCCATTGGTGAGGGAAAAATTCTGGCAGATTTTTGTTGGAGTGAAGTAATTGCCTTGCTCAGCCATGATGAACATTAGAGAAGTGGTTTGTGACCAAAACCAGGGGTGGAAGGGGGTTTGGCTAGGGAAAAAGGAGTGGCCACCAAGATTCAGATGATCAATGGAGGAAGAGGAGAAGTAAACGTCTGTTTTTGGAGAAGGGGCATGTGGGTGAGATGATTAAGGGAAAAATTATCCCATGTGACAAGCTCCATGGGAATTGGCTGATGTAATGGGTTTGGGTCAAGCCAAAAGGGTTTGGATCATGGGCCGGGTTAAACCAAGTTGGGCTTGGGTCAAGGGTTGGGTCAAGCTTCCTAAATTTCTGATGGGCTAAGGTTTGGGCTAAGATAAAGGGCTTAACGGGTTAGGTCCACACACACACATGCAAAAATCCATGAGCATAAAGTATGACTAAAAATAAAAACGCGCAAGACTAATTAAATCAATTAACAATTTCATGCATTAAAATTTAATTTAATTTTTTTTCATTTAAAAATTTAGGGTCTTTACAGAAAATCTGCGTGTATTTATTTTGTAACTATCTTTGGAGATTCTAAAAATATAACTAGATTATAAGGTTGAAAAATTTAATGCTTTAATTTGAAATTTCCCTTGCTATATACTTTTTTTACTTTTTACTTTTAATTATTTTCTTCTCATACAAATTGGCATCTACTATTTTTAAAAAAATACAGATTTTTTCACTGTTCGAGTCTTCACGGGTGATGAGAAAATCATATGTAGACTTTCAGGCAGAATTGAAATGGGTTTTTTATTTTTTAGTTATGAGGGATAACACGGTTTGCCCTGTCATTAATTTTAGGGTCCCGATGACTAGTCAACACTAGATTGGGGTAATCTCAAAGCCAATTTAATACCTCGGCTATAAAAAAAAAGAATAACATGGTTTACTATTGGGGTGATTTTTTTGAACGACGAGAAAGAAGAAAAAACGAGAGTAACTAAGAAATAAGAAAAAAAGATCTAGAGAGGAAAATGTAGGTAAAGTTCATTGAAATAAGATTACTAAGTCTGATCTATTTGCACTTTAATCTATTTTACATTTGGGTAAAAATAGTATTATTCAAAAGGAAAAAACTATATGGATTAATACTTTTTTAGACTAATATTAGACCAATATTTAAACTCTTTATTCCTAATTAAATTTTAATGATCCGAACCATTCAATGTGTTTAAAACATATTTTTAAGGCTACTTGCAAGAAATCAGCTCAAAATATTACAGAAAATGACTTGATCGAAAAAATAGTTCATAAAGCAATTCCTATCAGTATTTTTAACCACTGCTTGGATCAAATCTTTTCCGATAATATTTTGAGTTCGTTTTTTGTGAATACTCTTAAAAATATGTTTTAAACACATTGAACGGTTCGGATCATTAAAACTTAATCAAGAATGGAGAGTTAAGATTTTGGTATAATATTGGTCTAAAAAAATATTGATTCCTTAAGCCTTCCCTTTTCAAAATGCAAATAGGTTTTCTTAATTAAACCTTTGATAACTTGAAAAGAACGAATTAAAATGAGGCAAAAAGCTTCTTATACATGCAGCTACAAGCACCAAGAAAACATAAAATAATAAATTAACGACAGAAAACCTTAAGCAGATTGAGGAGAAAGAAAATCTTGAATTTATTTAAACTAAAACAATAACATAGAGTACCATTTTAAATCAAATTTATACTGCAACATAAAAAACCATCCTAAAAAGATAAAATAAAAAGTTGTGTATAAAAGGAACTAACGAAGATGTCCACGTTGACCTCTGGGACCACGGGGGATTGGAGCCCAAGGGTTAAAATAAGGAGGAGGAGCACGGCCACGTCCACAACCATGGCGACGAACACGGCCACGACCGGAAGAAGTAGTACTCGGCCTTGAATACGGTGGACCGCGCGTTCCATAAGAACTTGGTTCCGGAGGCAATGGCAAACCACCACCGCCAAGTCCATAAGAACTTGGTGTTAGAGGAAATGGTAAACCTTGAGTGCCTCCACCAAGTTCAAAAGGACTTGGTTCCTTAGGAAATGGTAAAGCACCACCATGTCCAAAAGAAATCGCCAGCGGAGGAAGTGAAAAGGCACTGGTAGTGCCACCATATCCAGATGAGCTCGATTCGCCAGGAAATAAAAATCCACCACCTGCTATGAACAAACTTGGTGGTGGAGGGTATGGCAAAGCACTGCCACCACCTCCAAAAGAACTCAACCCTATCGAAAAGGGTGAAAGACCACGGCCACCACCTACTTCAAAAGAACTTGGCGGAAATGGAGGAAGATCATCGTCACCTTGTCTTCCAAAAGAACTTGGCCCTTCCGAAAATAGTGGAGCAGTATTGTTAACTCCTCCAAAAGAACTCGGCCATGCTAGAAATGGTGGAAGATCATAGTCACCTCCTCCGGAAGAATTCAACCCTGCAAAAAATGACGAAACACCACCACCACCACCTCCTCCGGGAATACTTGGCCATTCTCCGAAAGAACTTGGACCTGGGGGATATGACCCTGAGAGAAATTGGAAAATATTATGAATTAAATATGTTGAATTCTTTAAGATAAGGTATGGTACGTCTTATATATACACACACTATAGGTGGATGTATGTAATTAAAAAATTCCAAAAAAATAATTATTATCATGAAATGCAATCACCTCCGCTTCCACCTCCGAATGAACTTGGCCCTACGAAAGAATAAGAAAATTTTAAGAATTGAATGCATTTCATCAAATATTGAAGATATATATGGTGTGTTTTACTATACATATAGTATACACTATATACGTGCATGGTCATGTGATTCATGTATGTAAATTAAAAAGTTGCCAATTTTTTTTGGGAGGATTTGATTATCATGAAATTATACCAGCACCTCCACTTCCACCTCCGAAAGAATTCGGCCCTAGGAAAAAAAGTGAAGATTAATTTTAAGAACTAAATACATTTGATCAAATATTCAACATAAATATGGTATGATTTATTATACGTACACTATCCACCACACGTGCATGGCATGCTTTGTGTATGTAAATTAAAAATATTGCTAAAAATTGGAAAATTCGAACATCATGAAATTATACCTCCACCTCCACCTCCACCTCCATTTCCGAAAGAACTTGGCCTTGCAAAAACATGTGAGAATTTTAAGCATTAAATACATTTGATTAAACATTCAAGTTAAATATGTATAATTTATTATACATACACTATCCACTATGTGCATGACGTGTATGTAAATTAAAAATATTGCCAAAAATTAAAAAATTTGAACATCATGAAACTATAGCAGCACCTCCACCTCTGAAAGAACTCGGCCATGTGAAAAAATAAGAGAAAACTTAAAGAATTAAATATATTTGATCAAATATTGAAGATAAATATGGTATGTTTTATTATACATACACTATCCACTATATGTGCATGGGGTGATTCATGTACGTAAATTAATTTTTTTTGGAGAATTTGATCATCATGAAATTGCACAACCACCTTCACCACCTCCTCCGAAAAAACTCAGCCTCGACTGAAAGGCAATAGGATTTTCTGCTTGTTGATGCATGAGAAATTCGATTTGATGTCCAACGTTAACTTTGAGATTCTCCATGGCAACCCTCAACTGTTCAAGCTCATCCAACCTCAAGTCGTCAATAGGAGCCTCTAATCGTCGGATGCTCTGGCTCACAACCTTAGCATGGTCAAGCACAGCCCCACAGTGCCTCTTAGCTTCCAACATAGCAAGGGCATTGGACAGATCCTCATTGAGTTCATGAACACTGACGCCCCGGTAAACCTCCATGAGCTGTTTGGCGGGGCTCGCCTGTGGCAAATGAATCCCACTCAAGAACCTATCAATGATCTCATCCACCGAAGGGTGGCCAAAGGAGAACGCGTTCTGGCCGGGAGAAAATACTATTATTGCTAGCTCTGCACCACATAGGATGGCGAGCTCATTGGCCTTCTTGAAAAGCCCTGATCGACGTTTCGAGAAGGTAACTTGGAGATTATTCTCATTTTCCATTCTTCGCATGGGGACACTTTGGCGACCCTTATTATGCTTCCTCGGCCTCGTTGGCATGGTTATATTGTCTAGGACTTTGACCTCACTCTAGAGAGAGAGAGAGAGAGAGAGTAATACTAATACGTACGATAAGGTTGTTGTTCTAAAATTAGTTGTGTTTGAGTGGTATTTATAGAGTTTTCTTTTTACCAAAGGCTTTGACCTTATAATTAGATTCATGGGGGTAGTCCGTACCAGTGATTATTTCAAATCCAAGTATCTATTATTTATGGACATTTTTTAGTTTCTTTCCTCTTAAAATCTGGATGCTATACTTGAATATTCTTATAAATTAATTGTTGTCCTTGTTGGCCAAAATCATTTATCTATTATTTATTTGTTTTTATTCAAAACAATGTGTTTGTTTATTGTGCCTTAAATTTTTATGAATTATTTATTCGTCTTGACGAGAAGAACCTAAAAAAATAAAAATGTATAATCAAAATCTTTAAAAAAATAAATTCAAAATAGTTAGATGTACCAGGGTGAAAAATGTTACAAAAAAAGAACATATTTCAATAAAACATCCATCACAACGTTAATTCGAAAGAACTTTTTTTATGAAAAAAAGTAGTTGAAGAGTTGAATGTTCATTTGAATTGTCACATAAATTCGGGACGATTTTTTAGTAAATTTGTGGGAAAAAAATTATATGCTTCAAAAATGGAAATAACTTTTTCCAGGTTTAATTTTTTTACCTAATGTGTCTAGATTTTCTTTAAATAATTGTGGTGTTGGCAAAATCTAGGAAAACATAGAACAAAATTTAAATCGGTATTGCAAACATAAAAGCACCCCAATAATTACATAATTTTCTATGATGTACTTACTTAAACTAGTTGGATCTTATCCTTGAAAATAATTAATTGTTTTTCAAACATTTGAATAACTACCATTGAAGATTTTACCAAAAAATAAAAACTTATGATATTGGCGGACGTATCTTTTCGTCTTTTTGGTATATGATGACTGTGAAAAGATTATAATAAGTAGAAATATTGACAAAAATAAAATATGAAGTGACATGATAATTAACTTTTGAAATGATATATAAGATTGTCATCATTTGATTTAATTGCTTATTTTTTTTATCAGCGAAAAATAAATCATTAATCTTTGAAATGGATCGATACGAAGATTATAAAGTGATAACGAGAAAGACGCCCTCACAACAAAAGAATCCAAATTCCAATTAAGCTAGCACCGGAGGCATCGACAATCATACGTCACTCACTGTATTTGATTTGCTTGGTTGTATCTATAAAGATACCAAAACTAGTTGAGTAATATTACAATATTCCTTTAAAGGTAAAATAGAAGTGGTATCCACAACCAGAGGACATCGATCAGTATTTAATTTGCACGTAATTTAACCTATACTCATACATAAATAAATAAATAAAAGTTAGTAAAACTTGGAACAAATAAGGCCATTAAATTAAATCTCCAATTTGAAGAAGAAGAAAAAAGAATTTTCAAGATAAATAAATAAATAAATAAATAAATAAATAAATAAGAATTAAAAAATTATATTGACCTTGACAAAAGTATTTGACAACTAAAGAAACCTTCTTTGTATCGACTTTTTATGGCGCAATTGAATAAAAAGAATACGTGAAAATCATGAATATTTACTTTACATATTACCATCTTAGCTCAATGGCATAAGCAAGCCTCCATCTTAACTTGTTCCGTAGAGCAAAAAAATCCAAAGCTTTCTTCTTCTATCTCCCACACTTACTTACTTCAATGCTGTACTCACCTCCATCTTCTAATTGTATGAGCACACGCATCAGGTGTGACTACCGACCACTAGTACACATGCATGAATAGATAGATACACATTTCTCTCTCTCTACACACGCGTGCGCGCGCACACACACACACACACAGACGCATGTATATATCTTCTACTTCTTCCCACCATTGTCAAGAACCATAATTTGTTCCTATTT
This sequence comes from Arctostaphylos glauca, assembly GCA_019985065.2. Taxonomy (NCBI): domain Eukaryota; kingdom Viridiplantae; phylum Streptophyta; class Magnoliopsida; order Ericales; family Ericaceae; genus Arctostaphylos; species Arctostaphylos glauca. Next base: position 7,764,109 of record JAHSPW020000005.1, read on the forward strand.
TTCTTCGCTCTCCCCACCCTTTGTCACAGATATTGACGAGAATATGATTTTATTCTCTAACACATGTAAATAAATAGGAAGAACTTTTTTTGATATTTGATGCAGAAAGGAAACTTTCATCAAGTAGCCGTCGTTTACGGGATTCACATCTAAAATGGCGTTAGGTTTGCACTTTTGAAATAATGAGGTCAACAACATACATTTTGCTTGGTGATTCGCAATAAAAGCCAACTTACCGTTATTTTATTTTTTGAATATAAAACAAAAATATGTACAGGAAAAATAAATTAACAAATATTTTCTTAATATTTTACAAACACGTAAGCATAATCCAAATCTGGATTGATGCGATTTTCACACTTGCTAACTCAATACATAATTTCCACATAAGTTTTTACCATACAAATTTTCAGTCTATAATGATCTGGTGATTGCACTGTTGATATTATTCGTGTTCTCAATAGGTAATAGGTTTTCTCTTTTGGAAAAAATCGAAGAATTCATACAATCTGGTGGCCTTGAAAAATTAAATTACTCCCCTCCCTCTTCTCTCTCTCTCTCTCTCTCTCTATCTCTATCTCTCTCTCTCAAAAGGTTAGCAATATGCGATCTTTTTCAAAATATATTTTTATCTTTATTTGTTCTTTTTTAATTTTGTGTCAAATGCTTAAAATAATTGATTCGTCTTGACGAGAGTAGAAAAAATTATGATCAAAAGTTTAAATCATTTCCCTATAAATAAAAATAATCTAAAATAGATACATTTTTTTGAATTATTTTTGTATTTTCTAAATTTTTAAAATTCTTGCTTAATGTTTTTATTTTTCTAATTTGTCTTATAACAACGAACTAACAGACACAAAAATTTAACGAAACACTAAGAAAAGCAAATAACATTTCTTCTTTTTTCTTTTTTGTTGATTTATAAAACAAAATTAAAAATCTCCTAAATCATCAAAAATATTCATTTTCATCACATGTCCTAATGAGCTCAATTTTGGAGAAAAAAGTGACTGAAACCGCTCATTTGAAACCTTTTTTGTTGTGCTTTCTGAATTTTATTATCAAAAAATACTAAAAATTTGCTATTGACTTAAACAATTATTTTGAGATTAACCGTAAGCTCAAATATTTTGATAAAGTGTTGTTGAATTATGGTAATGTATTTGTTGATTTATATTTTATTATTATTATTTATTTTTTTAGGTGATTTATAAAACAAAGTTAAATATTTCTTAAATCATCCAAAAATATTCACATTTATCACATGTTCTGATGCGTCCAATTTTGGAGAAAAAAGTAACTGACACTGCTCATTCAAACATCTTTCGGTCGTGCTTTTTGAATTTAATGTTGAAAATATACTAAAAATTTACCGCTAACTTAAAAAATTATTTCGAGATTAACCGTGAGCTCAGAGTATTTTGAGCCCAAAATTCAACAATCGTTTATCAAAATATTACGAGCTCATGGTTAATCCCAAAATAATTATTTAAATCAACGGTAAATTTTTAATATTTTTTAAATACAAAATTCAAAAAGCATGACAAAAAGGGATTTGAATGAGCAATTTTGGTCATTTTTTCTCCAAAATTGAGCTCATTAGGACATGTGATGAATATGAATTTTTTGATGAATTAAGAGATTTTTAACTTTATTTTGTAAATCAACAAAAAAAGAAGAAGAAGAAATTCTATTTGCTTTTCTTAGTGTTTCGTCAAATGTTTGTGCCTGTTAGCTTATCGGGATAAGAAAAATCAGAAAAATAAAAAAACACAAGCAAAAATTTAGAAAAGACAAAAATAATTCAACAAATTTATATATTTTAGATTATTTTTATTTATAGGTAAATGATATAAACTTTTAATCATAACTTTTTCTACTCTCGTCAAGATGAATCAATTATTTTAAGCGTTTGACGCAAAATTAAAAAAGAATAAATAAAAACAAAAAGTATTTTGAAAAAGATTACGTGATGCTAACCTTTTGAGAGAGAGAGAGAGAGAGAGAGAGAGAAGAGGGAGGGGATGTTGTGTAATTTTTCAAGGCCATCAGTGAGGTGTTCGCTGGAAATTTCTCCCCATATAGCATTTCTGTTTCAGTTCTCCTCCTTTAATTTCTATTAAGGTTAAGGGATACTTGATGTAAATATTAGGTGATGTTTCAATGTTGTTTTATGGTTGTTATTTTCTTTGGTTGGCTCCTCACAAATCCTTTCTTTGTTCTTCTAGTTAGCATAAAATTGACGTCCGACTGGGTGCCAACTTAATTGGGATCTTTTCGGCTTCGTAGTAGTGATGTTGTTGTCGTTTGATCAGATTTGTGTTGTACTTTCTCCTTCTATCAATAAATTTCTCCTTTTACATTTTTGATAAGGATATTTTTATTGGGGTATTTTGATAAGGATATTTTTTATTATTCACACACAACACTTGTACAAATATTTGCACATAAATTTGTTTGAAATTCTTCGATGCGGTGGGTTTGTTTAAAATAATATGAGTTTTATATATATATATATATATATATATTTAACGGTTTCAGACGCATCTATATCTAGATCTATGCACCGAGAGTCTGTTTAGGTAGACTTTTCGTATTATTTGTGCCTAAACCCTTGGACAAATAAGAACTTCGAGTAGAGATTTTTGTGTGATTTATTTTTAGATTAAACATCATAGACTAGACAACATGGTAGTTTATTTATTTTATTTATAACTCAAGATGTGTGCGCTAGCTTATGTGCACTTCGACTAATCGCCAGAAGACCTATTCCACTGAACCCACAAGCGGGAGCAGGGGGCGGTCCGATTATAAGCAGAACAAAGTTCTGTACAAAATGACCGTACAGAAGTTGCTAGCACTTGAGAAGTTCCGAACATGAGATATTAGAAGGGAGTAAATCCCTAGGTCTTAACTTTTGGTGATCAGGCTAACCCTTTGGTGATGACAACATCAGAGTTGTCGTATAAAAAAATTCAGAATATATAAGAACTTAGAGTCAGAGAGGAAACCAAAATGTAAAGACATGACATTTCCAATTACCAATCCCGTCTGCTAGGTTTTTCCAAAGTTTTTTCACCTTTCTGGATGTTAAATTATTTTCTCCCCCTTCTTCTCAACGATATACATATCTTCATTTTTAGTATTGAAGCATCAATTAGTCAAGGGGGTTCCAAATAATCATCTAAACATTCTGAGATAGGATTAGGTTGTCAAACGAGGGAAGATGAACGCAATTATTTATGTTTGTCGCTCTTACGTTAGAATCTCGACTCCATCTCTGCTCACAAAACATAGATACTTATGTATATGCAACAAACTTGGAATAAATGAAAGTACCCGTAACATGTACATAAAAGCCACATCATCATTATTACTAGAAAGCTTTCCAACTTCAACAACAAACATCATACTCCCCCAAATTGCAATAACAAATATAACTCTCCCCCAATTAAGGAACAAAAGAAAGCACACAAAGACCCAGTACTGTGACTATCAACACCACAGCACCAACCACGACCACGATCACGACCACAAGAAAAAAACAAGCTAGAATGTGGCAAAAGACCTCAACAAATTAAACATCACAACAAAAACAGAAGGGGGAGGGGGAGGCTTTTATTTCAATCTATCACAAAACCCAAGAGCTTGCAGCCTCAAGCTTGGTGAGTTTGTCCGCTCTCCCTCACTCCATCATTAAGCTTCAAACTTTTCTCTCTCAACTCCATAAGTTGTTCAATGCTAAGTTTCTCCATAGGCTCTCTCAACAAGGGATGGTTTTGCCTCTCAGCCTCAACCGCCTTATTGGCCAAGCTCTTCACCGCGCTTCTTTTCAAATTCCATCGCCATTTCGAGCTCAACTAGCTTCTTGTTCATGTCACGGATGTTTTTCTGTCCGGCCTAATTGATATTATAACGAAAAACTATGACTTACCTTTATTCTTAGTTTTCATCAACCTGGATTTTTTGCCACCGATATTTTTTTATCCATGCCAAAAAAATTAATTTCCTAACAAACAAAAAGCTGTAGACTCTAATAAGGGGTGCGTGTCCTTTGAGAAAAAAAGTGGGGGGGTACTTATAGGGGTTTTCTCCATGGTATTTTGGCCAAAATGAGTTTATTAGGTATTAAAATTTTACCTATTATGCTAACTAACAGCAGATTGTGAAAATCTGTGTGCATATACTTTGTAACTATCTTTGAAGATTCTCAAAGTAAGTATAACTAGGTTATGAGGTAGAAAAATTTAATGCTTTGATTTGAAATTTCCCATGATATGCTTCTTTTACTTTCCTATTTTTTCATTCTCATACAAATTGTCTACCAGTGACCGGCCGGCAGAAGTGTGCGTCGTTAGGGCGCCGGCCTAGGTCAATGGTTTAATTTTCATAAAACAGGACTTCCCTCAATTAATTAAAAGATGTATAGTGGATAGTCCGGAGTATCGATCCATAGGGAAAAGATAGTTGAATTCAAAGATTCCGCAAATTAAGTTTTTCGACGTTTCGGACGTCAACCTCAAAGTTTGTTTGGTGATGGTTAACAATTATACTACTAAGTGAGAAAAAGAACTAGATTAAGGAGTGGGGTTAATTCTTTAAGTTTGGTCCATTCAAAACTTCCGTTGGTCTATCTCTTCTCATTATAACTCAATCTAGACCCCGGTCTCGGGTTTTAGATCGGAAAATACTTCGATGAAAATCAGGATTTTAATTCATAAATGGTTTGACAGATCCTTTCAAGTGCAAGAAAATGGGATCAAAAGATGAAGGTCATCGATCCAAGTATTAGATATACCAACTCTAAGGATGGCTATAACTAAGCAAGAACTTAACTCTTTATTTCTTTGTTTCAAGAAGAAGAACTTACAAAGATCCATCAATGGGCATTAGATATATATTGAGAAGATGTAGACCAACATGGTTTAGAACAAACCTCACATTTAGACTTAACCCACACTTGTTTAGCTACTCATATTTACCATAAACATGAGAGAAGTAGGAGAAAACATGATTAACATACTTATCTAAGTAGAATAGAGATGATCTAACCAATACTATACTAGAAATCTCTTAGAAAATCAGATTTTAAGATGAGAAATGCAATACTAATGGAAACATAAATGTAGATCTTACCCATGTTTGATTGATTCCGTAAGAGTAAATGGATTCACAAGAGCAAAACACTAAAGATTGATAAAATACTCAAAACTTGAAGCTCAATACATGAAGAACAAAATATCTTTAAGGGAAAAGCTTTCTATCTTTCTAATAATCTGATATATTTTATATATGTTGTGTGTGTAGAGGCTCTCCTTTGCCAAGGAATAAAAACCTACAAAATATCCTAATATTCTAGGTACTATTACAAGCCTACCCTACAAATTGGCTAGAAAAGAAGTTTCTTGTCCTTTTTCAGGCTAAAGGTCTTTTTTGTCCCCTGATTTTGTATAAAAATCAAGGTAAAGTGGCCCACAAGAGTCAGCCATCCCAGACCAGATGTTGGTCTGTCGCACTTGATACACCGGTGTAAAGGAAATGAGGCACCGGTGTCACTGGTACTCTGTATCTTGGTATTGTTATGAAAAGAGGGACACTGGTGTAAAGGAAATGAGACACCGGTGTCACTGGTACTCTGTATTCTGGTTCTTCTTTGAAATAGGAAGAGACATCGGTGTAAAGAAATAGAGGCACCGGTGTCATTGGCACTCTGTATCTCCATCCTTCACTGCCATAAGAGGGGACACTGGTGTATTGAAATCAGAGGCACCGGTGTTACTTGTATTCTGCATCTTGGCTCTTCAGTGAAATAGGAAGAGACACCGGTGTGTTGCAAATTGAAGCACCGGTGTCACTTGGTCTCTGGAACTTGGTTTTTCAGTGGAATAAGAAGAGACACTGGTGTGTTGCAAATTGAAGCACCAGTGTCACTGATCTCTGGAACTTGGTTCTTTCAACCAAGTTTGGGATTTGACCACTCGGACCTCGTGTGACCTCTCCGGGCCTTCTTTGACTTTTGAGTGTTGGCTTTTGCACTTCAGGGTCCTCTTTTCTCTGTTTGACCTGCGATGGACATGAAATACCTTTTCGTGCATTATCGAGTGTAAACATGGAATAATACGTGCACGCAAGTTAAAATAGACGTGTTGAGCCGTACAATACACAATAACATGTGCTCATCAACCAGTTATCTCGGTGATTGGTCACACGGGTGTGGCTTTTTCAAATTTTGGTCAGTAGCTCCGCGTGACTGGTCACGGCCTCTGGCCTATTTTCCGTGACTGGTCACGCAGGTATAAACGCGAGTTTAAAGTGCCGAATCAAAATATTTTTGTACACAACTCCTACACCCCCAAATCAGATTTTTCATCCCTTCTCTCTCTAGAAAACCTCATTTCTCATGTTTTCACCCTAAAATACTTGATCAAACCTCATTATCTCTCAAATTTCTTCAAAGATCCTTCATCCCCCCTTTGATTACAAGCATTTGGAGATGAAGTTTGCTTGAGAGAGCTTGATTGAGCTCCATTCCACTATTAAAGCTAGGGCTTCACTATTTTGAGCTCAAAGCTTGAATCTTCTTCTTGAGGTAGAGATTTCTTGCTTCTCTTACTTGATTATGACTTGTTATAGGTATATTGTACATTTACCCTTTGTGTTGAAGGTTTGATTATGTTTGATATGTGTTGGGTGTTCTTAGTTGAATGTATATTATTTTGGATTGCTTGATCTCATGTTATTCACTTCGAAGAGTGTGGTATGACTTGTTTAGTCGGAATGGTCCATCGTATTCATTTGACTCTAAGTCTTGATTGAGATATTGAACGAGTGGGTGTGCCCTATGGTTATGTTGTATTTGAATATTTTGAACTAGACTCTCCGATGGGATATGCTAGGAAATATTTGGATTAGACTTCCTAATGAGAATGCTAGGCATGTTGTGAACTAGACTCCCCGATGGGAATGCTAGGAATGTTGTGGACTAGACTTCCTGACGGGATTGCTAGAAGAATGGAACTAGGATCCTACGGGGATACTAGGCATGAGATATCGTTAATACGAATTCAAAAGTGCTATCGGATGATGATATGAACCATTGGGTGATATGAGCCTCTGATGAGTGAAATTCCAATTTGGAAATGTTTTGGTCAAAACTTAACGTATTTGTAACAATTCATTGAAGTTAAGTATTTATTTTCCCCCATATCATGACATTCCATCTTTACATAAGATTTGTATAGATTTTCCTTACTGGGCTTGTTGGCTCAACCCTTATTTATTTTTTAGCTGCAGTTCCCGACATCTAACTTGAAATTTGGCATGGAATGCTTGGATTTTTGCTTGACATTCTAGGAGCTGCATTCGTGGAGTTATTTAACATCTTTTACTCGTTTGTTTTTGAAAAGATGTAACTTAACTATGGTTTACTAAACATCCTAATCTCAATGTAATATTTTGAAATCGACTTTTATAGATTGTAAGAACTTGGAACTTCTTAGTATCCGATTAATCAAATTTTGGGGCGTTGGGTGAGGCCTACGTGGCTTTTGCTATGATTAAATATATTAATGTTTGGTTGGAAATTGAGGGCGTGACTGTAACATGGTTTGTCCGGTCGTTAACTAGAAGACTCCGAGAACTAGTCGGGATTAGGCCGGGTAATTCCAAAGCCAAGGAAAATGTAGGTAGAGTTCATTGAAATAAGAAGTACTAAGTCATATCTATTTTTACTTTATTCTATTTTACATTTGGGTAAAAATAGTATTATTCAAAATGCCAGTATGTTTTCTTAATTAAACCTTGTGATAATTTGAAAATGAACCGAATGCCATGAAAAACCCATCAATATTCAACACATTAAAACCATGCCTATATGGGTTAAGAAAAATGACAGCTTTTAAAAACACAAACATGTGGTACCTTGATAATGGATGCTCTCGACATATGTCTAGTGACAAGTCTGTCTTTGTTGAGTTAGAAAAATATGATGGAGGGTTGTAACTTTTGGGGATGGTAACACATCTCGGTTTGTAGGACGTGGCATTATTAGCACTCCCGGCATGCTGCACTTAGAAAATGTTCTATATGTGGATGGTCTCAAGGCCAATCTTATTAGCATAAGTCAGATGTGTGACTCTAATCATGAAGTTCATTTCTCTATAAATGACTGCAATATTCGTGATGACCAAGGAAAAGAAATCATGCATGGCACTCGCACCTCTGACAACTGTTATGGAATTATTCCAAACAACGAAGTTTTATGTCAATCTAGTATGCTGTTGGACACTGAACTATGGCATCAATGTCTAGGACATATTAACTACAAACCTTTCTACATTGACTAGACAAGAATTAATTCGTGGTATACCTAGATTAGGTAATATTGAGAACCACATATGTGGTCCATGTCAACTTGGTAAGCAAACGAAGGCACAAAATAAAAAGATAAGTAGTAATATGATTAAAAAACCTCTCAAATTGCTCCATATGGACTTGATGGGACCATCCAGAATAGAAAGCCTTGGAGGAAAATGATATATTCTTGTTATTGTTAATGATTTTACTCATTTTATATGGGTGTGCTTTCTTTAGAAAAAATCTGAAACACTATCTCTGTTTAAATCTCTTGTCAAAAAATTTCAAAATTTCAAAATGTGTGAAAATTGGATGTATTGTTCGTCTTCGTTCAGATCATGGAAGAGAATTTGAGAATATAGAATATGCTCTGTTTTGTGATGAACTTGATATTAGCCATGAATTCTCGCTCCCAAGGCACCTCAACAAAACAGGGTTGTTGAGCTAAAAAATAGGGTTATTCAAGAAATGGCTCGTGTTATGCTTCACGCCAAACATGTGGCTTTAAAATTTTGGGCAGAAGCCGTCTTTACTGCACACTATATTATTAACCATGTTGTATCTCTGTCTTAGCACTAAAAATACTCCATATGAATTTTGGAAAGGCAGGAAGCCAAATGTCAAATACTTCAAAACTTTTGATAGTAAATGTTATATTATGCGAGATAGAGAACAACTAGGTAAGTTTGATGTTCACAGTGATAAGGGAATATTTTTCGGGTATGCTACCGATAGTAGAGCATTCCGTGTTTATAACAAACGCACTCATATTGTTATGGAATCTATCAACATGGTAGTTGATGAAGCAAATTATAGTACTGATGAATCATTTGAGCAGGTTTTTGAACAAGATACAAGAAACACACAAGACAATCCGTCATCCGATAAGAATGAAGACAATGCAGAAGATGGACAAAGAAATCAACAAAATGATTAGGAGACTAACAAAGACAGTGAGGAAGACATGTTGGAACCATCGTCATGTGTCAAACTTCACCATCCAACAAGCCAGGTTCTTGGTAAGGTAACCGAACCAATGAAAACTAGGAAGCAACTACGCGATGAGCTATCTTATGTGTGTTATGTTTCTTTACTTGAGCCAAAGAATATAGAGGAAGCCTTAAATGATGAACACTGGGTTGATGGTATGTATGAAGAACTTCATTTGAGCACAATGATGTATGAAAATTAGTTCCTTGTCCTAAGCACACAAACATAATCGGAACAAAGTGGATTTATAAGAATAAGTCAAATGAACAAGGGATTGTGGTTAGAAATAAGGCTCGAAAGTTGAAGGGATAGATTTTGATGAGACATTTGCTCCTGTAGCTAGGTTTGAGTCCATTCGTGTTATGTTAGCTATAGCATGCTTCCTAGGTTTTAAACTACACCAGAAGTGCTTTCCTTAATGGTATTATAAAAGAAGAAGTTTATGTATCCCAGCCTAAGGGTTTTGAAGATCCAGATAAACCTCATCATGTTTGAGAGAGAAAGGGGGAGAGAGAGAATGATCAGTTAACTTAGTCCAATTTGTTTGTTCAGATTAAAGCTTTGGATTGGACTATAACTCCAAAAAATCACATGTTTGATTGGGACTTCTGTATCTACGTTTAAATATCAGTTTTCTAAGTTGAGGCTTGCCTCAAGACCCGCATCAAGACTATGCTATCAAAACACGCCTCAAGGCCTTCGAATTTCTACCTTACCTTCCCAATGCCTACGCTTTGTCCACGGGGGCATTCGGACAAGGAACGTTTTTAACACATTTTTTCGCATTCCATGTGAGGCTTATGATTTTCAAAAAGAACCTCTAAACTTCACACTCATGCCTTGTCTTTTAACCTGTCAATCTCTGCTAAAGCTAGAGAGTGCCTCTTTGGGGTTTTTATGATAAAGATTAGTGTACACTTGCATTAACACATATATTCATAGGTTTAGAGGAGCTATTAAAAATGTTATCATATAACATAACTCAAAATCAAAATTGCATGCTTACGTCTCAACACCTTGAGGCCTACGTCCCATCTGATGAGGGATAAAACATCTTTCATTTCACATTCGTGTTTAAAACATTATATTGTACCTTGGGGGATATGATATGAATCCCCTTCCCATAAATCCGAGAGGATTATTTACCATTTGGGATTTATGTCCCTTCGTTATTTGTTCAGTAGAAAAAAAATGAGGCATGAAAGTAAATACAGCCCTTGGTAACTAAAATGGAAAGAATTTCTATTTCCTAAATAAAACAATGCTCTGAGCTAACAAATGCATGGGCTTCCATTTGAGATATCGTTATATCAATGAGGAGATACTGCTAGGTAACTCATCAAGGCATACCATCAACCTCAAGCATGTAGATGAGTGTCGAAGTTGAATAGATTTACATACATCAAGATGCAAAAAAAACGTAGATTAATTAACAATTACACGTAATAGCAAGCCGACGTAGGATCCAAATGAGGAGGAGAAAGAATATCTTAAATTAACTTAAATGAAAACAATAACATAGAGAGTAACGTTGTTATCCAAATTTAGAATCCAACATAACAACACCACCTAAAATAGATAGAATAAACTAAAAGAGAATTAATTGTGTATAAAAGGAACTAAAGCATATAAATCAGAACATCCAAGATAATTAGTTAAGACCCACGACCATGTCCACATCCACGACGTCCTCTAGGACCATGGTGGATTGGAGCCCTAGGATCAATACGAGGAGGAGCACGGCCACGTGCACAACCACGGCCACGATTGAAAGAAGTACTTGGCCCTGAATAAGGTGGAACGCCTCGTCCATAAGGACATGGTGTCGGAGGCAATGGCAAACCACCATCGTCGCTTGATCCCAGAGGAAATGGTATACCCCCCCTTGGTCCCAGAGGAAATATTGGTAAACCGCCACCGCCTCCACTGCCACCGCCAAAAGAACTTGATTCTTGAGGAAATGGTAAAACACCACTATGTTCAAAAGAAATCGGTGGCGGAGGAAATGAAACGACACTGCTAGTGCCACCATGTCCAGATGAACTTGATTCTCTAGGGAATATGAATCCACCACTAGTAGAACCCGACAATGATGAATCACCATTGCCACTTGGTCCGAAAAAACCTTGTGGTGGAGGGTATGGCAAAGCACCACCACTAGCTCCAAGAGAACTCGACCCTATCGGAAAAAGTGGAAGACCACTGCTGCCACCTCCTCCAAAAGAACTCGGCGGAAATGGTGAAAGAACACTACCACTTTCTCCTCCAAAAGAACTTGGTCCTGCCAAAAATGGTGAAAGACCACTGCCGCCTCCTCCTCCAAAAGAACTTGGCCCCTCAAGTGGAATACCATTGTCAATTGCTTCTCCCAATGGACTCAGCCTTGCTGAAAATGGTGGAAGATCATTGCCACCTCCTCCAAAAGAACTTGGCCCTGCATAAAATGCTGGAGCACCACCACCACCTCCGAAATGACTTGGCCCTTTTGCAAAAGAACTTGGACCAAGAGGGTATGAGAAACCTCCTCTAAAGGATGACCCTGCAAGAAATTGAAAAATATTCTAAATTTTTTGAAATCTTTAAGATAAATATGGTACTTTTTATATCCCACACAATAGGTGTATGCATGGGCAGATCTACATGGGTCAACTGGGGTCACTTGACCCCCCCTCAACTTTTCAAAAACTGTATTTTTATTAGAGATGTAAAATTGAATTTATAATTTTGACCCCATTAAAATTATGATATTGCTCCACGTATTTCAATTAAAATATAAAATTATCCCAAATATTTCACGTATTGTATAAAATTTTACCATGTATTTCATCCAATTAGAAAAAGACTAATTTTGCTATGTAGATTGTGTGAAAAATTATTTTGCAATAAAAATTAACTAATAAACAATACTTTACATTTATATAATAAAAAAATGTCTTCATTTTTTACTTGATGAATGACAATTTCTTATATTTTTTCTTAAATATGAAAAGTTATTGAATACTGCTTTGAATTAATATGTAGGTAAAATTTCATATTTACCTCTTATTAGAAAAATATTTGTTATATAATTTTAGTTAAAATTTTGACCCCACTCGTCAAAATTTCTAGTTCCTCCCCTGGATGTATGGTGTGATTCATGGATGTAATTAAAATGAAATACAAGAACCTCCAAGAGAACTCGGCCTTGCAAAAAAATGAGAGGATTTTAATTAAATACATTTGATGATATGCTTTATTATACATACGCTATACACTGTATATATATGTGTGCGTGTGTGCGTGCGCGTGCATATGTTATGCATGTAAATTTAAAAAAAAAAATCTAAAAATTAAAGAATTTGATCATCATGAAATTATACCAGCACCTCCATCACCGCCTCTATAAGAACTTAGCCCTGCAAAAAAGTGAGAATTTTGACAATTAAATAAAATTGATGAAATATTAAAGATAAATATGGTATGCTTTACTATACATACACTATCCACTATACGTGCATGGTGTGATATGTAAATTAAAAATATTACAAAAAATTGAAGAATTTAAACATCATGAAATTATACTCCACCTCCGAAAAAACTCGGCCCTGTGAAAAATGCGAGAATTTTAAGAATATTAAATACATTTTATCAAATATTCAAGATAAATAAGGTATGTTCAGCACTACATGTGCATGGTCTGATTCGTGTACATAAATTTAAAAAAATGCTAAAATTTAGAGAATTTGATCATCATAAAATTATATCACACTTCCAGCTCCATCTCTTAAAGAACTCGGCTCTGCAAGAAAGTGAGAGAATTTTAAATACATTTGATCAAATATTGAGGATAAATATGGTATGTTTTAAAATACATAAACTATACTACATTATACTCTAAATATGCTCACGGTGTAATTCATGTATGTAAACTAAAAAAAATGCTAAATTATTTTGGAGAATTTGATCATCATGAAATTATACTAACACCTCCAGCTCCAAACAAACTCAACCCTGCGAGAAAGAATTACATTTGATCGAATATTCAAGATAAATATGGTATGTCTTACTATACATACATATACACTATATTTACGTGCATGGTGTGAACCACTTATGTAATTTATTTACAAAAATTGTAAAACTTGGAGAATTTGAACATTATGAAATAATTAAATTATACCTCCACCTCCACCTCCACCTCCGAAAGAACTCGGCACTGCAAAAAAAAAAATGAGAGAGTTTTAAGAACTAAATACATTTGATCAAATATTCATGATATGTATGGCATGTTTTACTATGCATATATATTGCCTTATATATACATGCACGGTGTGATTCATGTATGTAAATAAAAACAAGCCATAAGTTGGAGAATTGGATCATTGTGAAATTATACCTCCACCTCCACCTCCACCTCCACCTCCACCTTTGAAATTACTTGGCCCTACAAAAAAAAGCGAGAATCTTAAGCATTAAATGTATTTGATCAAATATTCAAGATAAATATGGTATGTTTTATTATACATGCACTATGCCGTGCATGTTGTGGTTCATGCATGTAAAATTAAACAATTACTAAAAATTATGGAATTAATTTGATCATCGTCAAATTACACAACCACCTTCACCGCCACCACCTCTGAGAAAACTCGGCCCCGGCTTAAATGTGGTAGGATTATCCTCTTGTTGACGCATGAGAAATTCAATTTGATGTCCAACGTTAACCCTGAGATTCTCCATGGCAACCCTCAACTGCTCAAGCTCATCCAACCTCAACTCATCAATAGGAGCCTCCAACCGTCGCATGCTCCAGCTCATAGCCCTAGTATGGTCAAGCGCAGCACCACGGTGACTCTCAACTTCCAATGTAGCTAGGGCATTGGTTAGCTGCTCATTGAGTTCATGAACATTGGCACTCCGATGAACCTCCATGAGCTGGTCGGTGGGGTTAGACGGCATCGACCAACGGATCCCACTCAGGAACCTGTCAATGACCCCATCCACCGAAGGGTGGCCGAAGGAGAACGCCTTTTGGCCAGGCGAAAACACTATTATTGCTAGCTCCGCAGCACATAGGGTGGCGAGCTCACTGGCCTTCTTGAAAAGCCCAGACCGACGTTTCGAGAAAGTCACTTGGAGGTTACTGTCATTCTGTATTCTCTGCATGGGGAGCCTTTGGCGACCCCTAGAAGTCCTTCTTGGTATGGTCATAATGTCTAGGGCTACGACCTTACACACAAAGAGACACACACACACAGAGATGGAGAGGGGGAGAGAGAGAGAGATACTAATAAGGTAGGGTTGTGTGTTCTAAAAGGTAGTATTTATAGAGTTTTTCTGTGTACGTTTTGGGGTTCGCACTGACCGAGGTTATGCCAAATACAATGGTTTCTAAAATTACTCTGAGCTCTCTTACTTTTTAAATTATTTTAGAGTTTTCTCCGACATCGTGAAAATTCGTCAAACATTTGTCCAAATTTCGGCTTTAGAAAAATCTCAAAAATTCGACATGGGCTATTTCGGACATTAGAGAAATTATGTTAGAGTTTGTTTTGTCTCAACCAATCCCAAACTTGATGTTTTAATTGCTTAACTGATAATATTTGATTAATTTTAACAATAGAAGAGTTAACTGCATAATAATTTAAAATGGAAGATCAGTGCTATTTTAGAAACCTTAAAAGGAGCACTGTATTTGTTAGAAACCTCATGGGAGCTCAGTGTATATACATATGTTGTTGGAATTCGGGTTAAATTTATCAGGTCCATGGGGTGGTCCGTACCATTGATTATTCCAAATCCAAGCATTTATTAGTGTTGGACATTTTTTATTTCTTTCCTATTAAATCTAGATGCTGTATTTGAATATTCTTATAAATTAATTGTTATCCTTCTTGGATACTTTTTTGAAAATAATTGACTAATTATTGTACTCCACCAAGTTCATGTATAGTATTATCTAGACTAATTTAGCCTTGTTGGTCAAAACTATACGCTTTATAAAAATTAAAAAAAATTTAATTCGCACCCCAAAATTAAAAGCAACGCTCCTTTTATTAATTTTCAAAAATTGGAAAATAAGGATTTAGGTAGAGATCCCTTGCTGTAATTTCTCTACCTAATGTGTCTAGATTTTGTTTAAATAATTGCTATGTTGGCAAAATCTAAAAAAAAACATAGAAGAAAATTTAAATCGGTATTGCAAAAATAAAAGCACCCCAATAATTACATAATTTTCTTTTATGTACTTGCTAAAATTAGTTGGATCTTAATTATCCTTGAAAACAATGACATTTTTCTTTCAAACATTTGAATAACTATCATAAAAGACATGTACCTTGGATAACATATCCTTTAGTACCTTGGGGGATGTATGAATCCCCTTACCCTTAATCCGAGAGGATTATTTACCAAAATGTTAATTTCAAAAGAATTGTTTTATAAAAAAATAATTGAATGTTCATTTGAAAAATGCACATAATTCGGGAAGATTTCTTAGTAAATTAGTGGGGGGGAAATTACTCCAAACAGTGCTACGTAGCTGAGACCGGTGGGTCAAAATTATATGCTTAATAAAAAATGGAAATAAGTTTAATTTTCCAGATTTAACTCACACCATGAAATTAAAAGCAACGCTCCTTTTATTAATTTTTGAAAATTGGAAAATAAGGTTTTAAGTGGCAACCGTGCTGTAATTTTTTTACCCAATGTGTCTTGATTTTCTTTGAATAATTTGTGGTTGTTGGAAAAATCTAGAAAAACATAGAAAAATATTTAAATCGGTATTGCTAAAATAAATCGGTAAGTTGGCTTTTATTGTGAATCACCAAGCAAATGTGGGTTGTTGACCTCATTATTTCAAAAGTGCAACTAATGTCATTTTAGGTGCGTATCCCGTAAACGACGACTATTTGAAGAAAGTTTCCTTTCTCCATCAGATGTCAAAAAAGGTAAGTTTCTTCCTATTTATTTACATATGTGTTAGATAAGAAAATCATTTTCTCATCAATGTCTACGACAAAGGGTAGGGGAGAGAAGAAAATCATTTGCTCGGCGATAGGTACTCATACACTGATGTGTGTGCTCATATAATTAGAAGATGGTGGTGAGTATAGGATAGAAGGAAGTAAGTGTGTAGGGAGAGAAGAAGAAAGCTTCGATTTTCATGTATTTTGTTCATTCAATTGCGACATTGAAAGCCAATATCATTTTAGAAATCACAATGAAGGTTTCTGCCATGGTCAGATACTTCAGTCAAGGTCAATATAATTTTTTCAACTTATACTTGTTTTTTTTAATCTTGAAAATTCCTTTTTCTTCATCTTCACATTAGATTATTGGCCTAAGCATAGAGCGGTACTCCTTTGTTCCAAGTTTTACTAAAAAGTTATTCTTTTTATTTATGAGTGCAGGCTACAAAATACTCGTCGATGTCCTCTGGTTGATGATACCATTTCTATTTTATCTTTAAAGGATAGTAATATTACTCAATAGTTTCGGTATCTTTATAGATAAAAGCAAGCAAATCAAATGTTGACGAACTTATCATTTCAAAAGTTTAACGGTTACGTCACTTCATATTTTATTTTGGTCAATACTTCTACTTATTAAAAAAAATTTATGGTCATTGTATACCAAAAAGACGAAAAGGTACCTCCGCCAATATCATAAGTTTTGGATGTTTTTATTTTTTTGGTAAAATCTTCAATGGTAGTTATTCAAATGTTTGAAAAAGATCCATTGTTTTCAAGGATAAGGTCCAACTAGTTTAAGTAAGTACATGAAAGAAAATTATGTATTTATTGGGGTGCTTTTATTTTTGGAATACCGATTTAAATTTTGTTCTAAGTTTTTTTAGATTTTGCCAAAACCGCAATTATTTAAAGAAAATCTAGCCACATTAGGTAAAAAAATTACAACATGGTCTCCACCTAAAATCTTATTTTCCAACTTTCGAAAAATTAATAAAAGGAGTGTTGCTTTTAATTTTGTGGTGTGAGTCACACTACGATATTAAAAGCAAAACTCCTTTTATTAATTTTTTTTGGAAGTCGGAATATAAGATTTTAGGTGGAGACCGTGCTGTAATTTTTTTTACCTAATGTGTCTAGATTTTCTTTTAATAATTGTGGTGTTGGCAAAATCTAGAAAAACAAAGAACAAAATTTAAATTGGTATTGCAAAAATAAAAGCACCCCAATAAATACATAATTTTCATTCATGTACTTGCTAAGACTAGTTCAAACATTTGAATAATTACCATTGAAGATTTTACCAAAAAATTACTTGTGATATTGGCTGAGGTACCTTTTCGTCTTTTTGGTATATGATGACCCTGAAAATATTTTAATAAGTAGAGATATTGATATTGACAAAAATAAATCATATGACATGACGTGACAGTTAAACTTTTGAAATTGTTCGTCAACGTTTGATTTGCATGTTTTTTATTTGGTTGGTAGAAAAAGAGTTTATTAATCTTTGAAATGGATACAAAGATTGAAGGTGCGACGACCTGAGAAATTTTTTTTTTATTTTGGATTCATACTCGGGACATTTATTAGTGAGTATATATTATCACTGTAGAATATCTAATTTAGGTTCGGGTAAGTTAGGACTTTGACCTTTAAGGCTTTTTTTGAGCATTTTATGTTAAGATGGGTATTGAGGTCTTTTTGGTGTCCCCTTATATTTCCCATCAGATTTTTCACTTGGGTTAGTAGCCCATTTTGAGTGAAAATATGGTTCTCTCTCTAAACTCTCTTCCTTCTCTCTAAACCGTATCTTTGGGTTCCATAATCCAACATCCAAACCACCCAAATTGATCTTAGGATCTCCATCATCTCTCCATCCTCGGGAGATATCCAAAACTAGAGCACGTGAAAGTACCCGGAGATCAACTTTGGAGCTTTCCACCATTGGAGACTTGGAGCTTTTCTTTGGAAGCTTCATTTTACTCATTTCAACCTTGAGGTAGGGGGTTTCACCTATTATATGTGTTTATAACTTGTTTTAGTCATATATTTGGGTTTTTGGTTGATTTTGGACATTTGGGAGCAAAATACGATTTCTGCATTTTTGCTATTTTTCGTGACCCATGTCCGGACGGGACGGGGTGGCTGGCCCAAACTTTTGGCCAGAGAGGGTATATTTTTGGCGTCCGGACGGGAAGTTAGATGTCCGGATGGGAGACCGGACGAGACTGGGCGGCTGTGTGGGATTTCAAGGCAGAGAGTCATATTTTTAGATGTCCGGACAGGGGTTAGGGATGTCTGGACAGAAAATCCAAAACTTTATTTTTGCTTTCCCCATTGGATGTTGGCCTCTTTGCTTCACTTATAGATGTTCATACTTGGTTTTTCTTATTCAATCGTACTTTATTATGAATGCTTCATATGATGTTGAGCCTCAACCGCACATATCATGATCGATGCGATTCTCCAATGTATATCTCCCGTGATCCTTGCATTGGATATTGGAATAACATGATGTTCTACGACAAGTTACTTATGATAGATACTTAAAGTTGATCCAAGCGATCATGCAAATAAGGCAACGGCCCAAACTAGATTCCCTTTTTGGGTATGCTAGGAAGAGAACTAGATTCCCTCTCGGGTATGCTAGGAAGTGTACTAGACTCCCTACCGGGAATGCTAGGAAATGAACTAGACACCTTCGGGTATGCTAGGAATGACATGGTGACACATTGAGTCGGTGCAACGATAGTGAATGAAATTAGTGACTTCTCTTCATGGAGAAATAACAGATGAATGTGATGTGAATCCCTAGTGTTTGTCTTCCTTGTGTCATCTCTACACTGTATCTTGTACCTAGAAATCATATTTTGCTCTTGAGACGGGGGTGCATACTGTCATATTGAGCATTCATTTAGTGTTGGTGTAGACTTTCCTACTAGGCTTTTGGCTCATCCCGTCTTTCATTTCAGGTACCCTACCGGAGACTTCACTGGTAGAGCATGGCATGCTTGGCGTGTTGCATCTTTCGAAGGAATTCCAGTTAGAGTTATTTAACATCTCTAGTCCAACTGTTTTTGACAAGGATGTAATGTAACTCCCTTTGGTATTATGATACTTAGCATGGTCTTTTGGGTTTGTAATGGCCTATTTTTTGGAAACTTGGATGTTCATCAACTTTATTGACATTTATGGATAGCTATTTTGGGAGTAGTCGCATACTTTGTGAGGTTTATTTAATATCCAAATGTATATTTATTTCATGGAAAATTGAGGGCGTGACAGAAGGGATAACGAGCGAGCCGGTATCACAGTAGAAGAACTCGAATTCTAATTAATCTAGCACCCGAGGCATCGACAATTATATATCACACTCAATATTTGATTTGCTTGGTTATGTCTATAAAGATGCCAAAACTATTGAGTAATATTATTATCCTTTAAAGATAAAATAGATCAAATGGTATCATCAACGAAAGAACATCGACTAGTATTACGTATTTTAGCATGTACTCATAAATAAGAAGAATAATTTTTTTAGTAAAACTTGGAAAAATATTGGAAGTACGGGTGGCGTAGAAGGTGTGGATTGCAGGGCTATAGTCATGATTCATGGGTGGTGTAAACGAAAGGAACAACAACTATGGAAATCCGAGGGGCAAGCACTCTAGCGCACGACACAAGGAATACAAATTGGGGGTCTGTGCGGTCAATGGGCTATGAGTAATGCTAGAAACATAGATGTTTCGTACACATCCGAACACAGATGTGTCCGGAGCCATTGAATGCACATGGGATACTCAATAATTTGTGGATCTCAAGTGCATCCAACGGATCCGAATACATTTGTGTCTGGATGTGTCCAGAACATCTATGTTTCAAGACTTTTCCAAGGGCTATAGTTTAGTTTGATTCATTGGTTTCTTGCCAACATGTACTACTTTTAGGGTCTTCGTAGGCACATGACGTCGCAAAGTAGGGGAAAAAACTTCTAATATATATACATGCAGGAACAAACACCAAGAAAATAAAGTAATGAAGCTGATGTAATCAACAATTTGTATAAGATAATAATAATTAACAATAGAATATTAAGCAAATTGAGGAAAAAGAAAATCTTAAGTTAACTTAAATTAGAACAATAACGTAGAGAGTGCCATTGTTATTCCAATTTAGACTGCAACATAAGAATACTGTATATAAAAGGAATTGAACTAAAACTTATGAATCAACACATCCGTAAGAACACAGCCTAAAAATAAATAATAAATAAAAGAAAATTGTGTAAAAAAGAAACTAAAGCTTATGAATCAGATTATCCAAGATAACTAGTTAAAATCCATGGCCACGTCCACGACGTCCTTTGGGACCACGCGGGATTGGAGCCCTGGGATCAAAATGAAGAGGAGCACGGCCACGTCCACGACCACGGCTGTGGCTACGGCTGAAAGAAGTACTCAATCCTAAGTAAGGCAAACCGCCTCGTCCATAAGAACTTCATTCCGAACGAAATGGCAAGCCGCTGTCAGGTCCACAAAAACTTGGTCCCGAAGGCAATACCAAACCACCACCGCCGCTTGGTCCCAAAGGAAATGGTATACCCCCACTTGGTCCAAAAGATCATGGTTCATGAGGAAACGGAAAAACAGCACCATGTCTGAAAGATATGGGTGGGGGAAGAAGTCAAGCGGCACTGCCACCATGTCTAAATGCACTCGATTCGCCATGAAATATGAATCCATCACTAGTAGAACTCAACCATGGAGAAAATGGCGAAGCACCTCCACTTGAAACAAAACTTGGCCCCATTGAAAATAGTGAATCACCACCACCACTTGGTCCGAAAAAATATGGTGGTGGAGGGTAGGGATGTACATAGACCGGATTAGCCTGGTTTTATAAGAATCTAAGAACCAAACCATATCTAGCGGTTCCAAAAAATTGAGAACAATAACTAGACCGTTATACATATATAACCAAATCAGAACCAAACCATTAAATCGGTCCAGTTTGGTTCCATTTCTGGTTCTAAATCATGTTAGCATTTATGTCACGCCCTCGTTTTCAAACATATGGCATAACTCTATTTACCATTTCAAAACCTCACAATTACTCAAACCACAATTTCCATAATCCATCATTGATAAAGTGTTTTAAAGATTACAATTCATGGGTGGCACTCCCGGCCTGTCACACCAAAATATAAGTTTGAACAAGTACAATACCATTTGCTTTCAATTACAAAAGAAGGAACAAAAGAGGAGTTAGTTTACATCTTTTAAAAAAATAGTTCTAAAGATGTTGTGGAACTCCTAGTATGAAAGCCTTCTCAAAACATACACCACCATGCATCCATACAATCTGTGTCAAGTCTCCGAAACTGTACCTGAAAGAATGAAGGGGTGAGCTAAAAGCCCAGTAGAGATGTCTACGCCAATATTATATGAACATGGAATGATATAGCATGATTCATGAACAGTTCATAATAACACACGGATGACAAATAATCCATTAGTCTAGAACGCAGTACTGTATGTCAACCATTTTGGTCAATTCGCGGTTCTCATATCGACTCAGCTATCATATTCCAACTAGCACATCACCCTTTGGTGGCTAGACAATACTAAAACATATTAGCACATCTCGTCGGAGGCTAAACCTTTTATATAACTAGCACATCTCCCGTTAGAGGCTAGACATCACATAACTAGCACATCTTCCGTCGGAGGCTAGAAATTGCATCATGTCAATGCCATACAAAAATTCACAGTTTGACACTTTACCGGCCATTCACATATCACGCCAATCACATTTTAATCTCATAGTGAAAGAAAAATGAAAATATGAATAAAGGCGTACATACCACATTCTAGAAAATGTCATCGAGCCCTACGAAGTTTATAGAAACATTCTAAACCCGCTTGTGTCAAACGTCTCACATACCACATGTATGAGTGAAAATATCCTTAAACGTCCATAATCTCAAATTAAGGTGAAAACCGTCAGTCAAAGTCGCTCAACAAGTCGCTGGAGCAGCTAAAAAATTGCTGGATGCGCCAAAAATCAGTGAAGGTCGCTGGATGGTCGCTGGACAAGTAGCTGGAGCGACTTCCATAAAAGCAAGGTCGCTGGAGCGACGCCAAATTCGCTCAAGCGACTTGGTTGATCTCTGGTTTCACACAAATAGTTCGCAACTCATTCAAATCTATCAAAAACGCAACAATACACAATCTAAACATGAATTCAACTACCAATACCCTTAATATACACATAATAAGGGTGAGACATCCCTACCTCAAGCTTCGAATTAAAAGATTTGGTGAAGAGGTAGAAGTCCTAGGTTCCAAACTTCAGATCTTTCCTTCCTAAGCTCCAAATCGCGATCCGTCTTCGATTCCACATCAAGCACGATTCAAGCTTCCTATATGTCGAAGGAATTCGAAAATGACGGGGTAGTTTGATGGTGGTGGTAGAGAGAAGGTAGAGCTCAAGGGGTAGAGAGAGAGAGGTTATGGGAAATGAAAGCATTAGTCTTTCTTTCCCTACAAATCAGATTTTTAAGGCACCAAGAGTGCTCTCACGTAAAGCACCATGTACGTAACGTGCGTGAAATAAAATCAAAGATACCGGGCTCGGGTCTTATAACTAAAATTACAAAACACACATTAACCAATCGATCGAATATCCCCATATATAAATTTAATTAATTAATTTTATTTTATTTTTAAAAAATTCAAAATTTTTTGGGTTCTTACAATTTAAAAATTGTTGAAAAAAATATGAATAGAATAGTAATAGTTTTTTAAAATTGCGTACAAAATAAACATCTAATAAGTTTATGAGAAAAATAATTACATGGAGAATAAAAGAGTTTTTGATTTTGGAGAGTGGAAGAAGTGGAAGAGTTGTAAAAGTAGTGACCATATATATACATATATAAATATAATTGGTCCGATTCGGTTTGAATCACGGTTTGTAATTATAAAATCATGGACTGAACCATAATATCCAGTTCTCATTTTTTTAGAACCATAACCAATCCACTAAGCCATAAAACCAATCCAAAAAGAGCAGTTTGGTCCGATCGATCCGGTTTGACGGTTTTTTTGTACACCCCTAGTGGAGGGTATGGCAAAAACACCACCACTAGCTCCAAAAGAAGTTGGCCCTATCAGAAAAGTGAAAGACCACTGCCACTACCTCCTTCAAAAAAACTCGGCGGAAACGGTGGAAGACCAATGTCACCTCCTCCTCCAAAAAAACTCGACCCTTCAGGTGGAATGTCACTTCCACCTGTTCCTCCAAATGGACTCAGCCCTGTTGGAAATAGTGGAAGATCATTGCCATCTCCTCCAGAAGAGCTCGGCTCTCCAAAAAATGCCAAAGCACCACCACCATTAGAATGACTTGACCCTTCTCCAAAAGAACTTGGACCAGTGGGATATGAGAAGCCCCTTACGAAGGACGACCCTGAGAGAAATTGGAAAGTATTCTAAATTAAGTATTTTGAAAGATTTATGGTAAATATGGTACTTTTTATATCCCACATTCACTATAGGTGAATGGTATGATACATGTATGTAATTAAATTTTTTTATAAGATTAATAATCAATTGTTGTGAAATACAAGCACCTCCAATTCACCTCCAGAAGAACTCGGCCCTACGTAAAAATGAGAGAATTTAAGATACATTTGATCAAATATTCAAGATAGATATGGTATGCTTTATTAAACATACACTATACACTATATATACGTGCATGGTGTGATTCATTCATGTAAATTTAAAAGAAATTGCTACAAATTGGAGAAATTGATCATCGTGAAATTATACCAGCACTTTCGCCTCCACCTCCGTAAGAACTCGGCCCCGTGAAAAGGTGAGAGAATTTTAACAATTAAACACATGATCAAATATTAAAGATAAATATGGTATATTTTACTATACATGCACTATCCACTATACGTGCATGGTGTGATTCATATATGTAAATTAAAAGTTAAAAATTGAAGAATTTAAACATCATGAAATTATACCATCACCTCCACCTCTAAAAGAACTCGGCCCTGCAAAAAAAGAGAGAATTTTAAGAATTAAATACATTTGATCAAATATTCAGGATAAATATGGTACATTTTTATTATAAATACACTATACGAAACGTGCATGGTGTGAGTCATATATGTAAATTAAAAAAATACTAAAAATGGGAAGATTCGATAATCGTGAAATTATACCAGCGCCTCCAGGTTCACCTCCAAAAGAACTCAGCCCTGCACAAAATTGAGAGGATTTTAAATACATTTGATCAAATATCGAAGATAATATGGTATGTTTTACTATACAAACAATATTATACTCAATATATTCGTGCATGGTGTGATTCATGTACGTAAATTAAAAATATTGATAAAAATTGGAGAATTTGGTCATTATGAAATTATATCGGCACCTCCACCTCCGAAAGAACTTGACCCTACAAAAAAAAAAAAAGAGAAAATTTTGACCATTAAATACATTTGATCAAATATTAAAGTTAAGTATGGTATAAATATTTATTATACATGCACTATCCAGTGCATGCCCTGGTTCATGCATGTAAATTAAAAAAATACTAAAAATTGGAGAATTTGGTCGTCATGAAAACACAACCACCTTCACCACTACCACCACCTCTGAAATAACTCGGCCCCGACTAAAAGGCAGCAGGATTATCCTGTTGTTGATGCATGAGAAATTCGATTTGATGCCCAAGGTAACACTGAGATTCTCCATGGCAGCCCTCAACTGCTCAAGCTCATCCAACCTCAACTCCTCAATAGGAGCCTCCAACTGTTGGATGCTCTGGCTCACAGCCATGTCATAGTCAAGCGTAGCACCGCGGTGGCTCTCAGCTTCCAACATAGCTAAGGTGTTGGTCAACTACTCATTGAGTTCATGAACGCTGAGGCTATGTTGAACCTCCATGAGCTGGTTGGTGGGGCCAAACGGCTCCGGTGGATGGATCCCACTCAGGAACCTATCAATGATCTCATCCACCGAAGGGTGACCGAAGGAGAATGCCTTCTGGCTGGGAGAAAACAGTATTATTACTAGCTGCGCAACACATAAGGTGACGAGCTCACTGGCCTTCTTGAAAAGCCCCAACCGGCGTTTCGAGAATGTCACTTGGAGGTTACTTTCATTTTTCATTCTTCGCATGGGGAGCCTTTGGCGACCCCTAGAATGCCTCCTCGGCCTCCTTGGCATGGTTATATTGTCTAGGGCTTTGACCTGACCAAGGAGGAGAGCGAGGGAGAGAGGAGAGAGAGTAAAACTAATACGGTATGATTGTGTGTTCTAAAACTAGTTGTGTTTGAGTGGTATTTATAGATTTCTATTTGTACCTTTTGGAATTATGGTTACATTTATCAAGTTCATGGGTGTAGTCCGTACTATTGATTATTCCAAATCTAAGTACTTATTAGTTGTGGAAATTTTTGATTTCTTTCCTCTTAAATTTGCATGCCATATTTGAATGTTCTTATAAATTAATTATTGTCCTTGTTGGGTACATTTTTGAAAATAATTGACTTATTATTGTACTCCACCAAGTTCTTGTATAGTATTATTCGGACTAATTCAACTTTTTCTAAGCCTTTTCTTTTGGTTTAGTGTTACTAACTTTAGCCCAATTTGGCCAAATTATTTATGGGGTACTTAATGTTCAGTCTTATCTCTAAGACTAATCTAGTGTTTCATCCTATATACTTTTTGAAATTATTTTTTCATCCTAAAATTCAAAAAATACCCGGAATGCCCTTAAAATGGATTGAGCAAGAAATCAGCATTTTGGTCCTTATTTTAAGGGATTTGTTTAATAACTTCCCTTTATTGTCCAAATACCGTCCGACCGTTCATATTTTGTCACGTCAGTTCTTCTTCTCCGTCCTACGGTCCCGTTACAGAGGCAGCATCCTGAAGACCGGCGATGAAGGGTCCCAAGTTGCCAGCGACGTCCGAACATTGGTGCGATTAACGGGACTGGGTTGTGTTTCGATCGAACATCCGACCGTTGGTACGTATTGTCGTTCTGGGTTTTCAGCCTCCGTCCTAGGGTTCCAAAATTGCAGTAGCCTAATGACAAACGGCGATCTAGGGTCCCGGTCTGCCGTCTACGTTCGACCCTTGGTGCGTACTTACGGGGCTGGGTTTTATAAGGGAGAGCATATCGTCGTCTCGGACAATGGATGCCCAAGCGGCGTTCTTCCAGATACCTTCTTTTTCAATCCACAGGGAACATCACTGGAAAAATAGGATGCAATATATTATCACACATGCTGTGCAATGTTTTGACAATTTTTTCGCATCACATTTTGATGGTAAATTTCAGTATATGATGTTGATGTTAGACTCCTTTGTGTGTGTTGGTAAATTTCATAGAAGGGGTGGTAATTGTAGTTAGGTTGATGGTAAATTTCACCACATGATATTCATGGTCTCTGTGTATTTTTTGTGGACCGAATGCTACTAATCATGTTAATGGTAAAATTCAATGGATGTGGTCAATTTTAGTGTGGGGTTCATAAAAAATAATTAGGTTGATGGTAAATTTTAGTACCCAAATCTATTGAATTTAGAAAAAGACAATTATAGTTCAGCATTTGGCGGCTCCCATATCTGCACCCGAATCTATGAAACACAATTACGTTTATGGTAAATTTCAACACATGACATTGATGATAAATTTCAGCCATACGGTCGTGTACGGTTTTTGCGACTATCCTGTATTTCACAAATGATAAAAACAGTGTTAACAAGTTAATATGTCAAGTTATACATGAAAAACACCGTTATGGAAAATTTGTATCCCATGGTTAATTTGAACATACAATACAATTCAATTTTATCATAGTACTTAAATATCACAACCTAGAGTTTAGGCCAGTTGAGTTTCAACCTAACGCATGTTGTTCATCCATATTCAATAAATATGGAAGTCGGTGTTCTCCTTGACTGTAGTAATTGTGAGAACCCGGATTTTTAGAAATAAATAAATAAATAATAATAATAATGATGATAATAAAATTTTCCGAAAAAAAAATAGAAGAAGAAGCGGTTTATTGCTTTTTATGTATATATAATGAGTTGGGGTTTATGTGTGGTGTATGTTGAATGAGGGGTTGAGGGGTAGCATGTAATATACTTGGAGGGTGAAAGTGTAATTGGGCCTTTATATAGCCCCACATCAGATTTTTTGGGAAACAAGTCCAGATTTCTCTCTCTCCTTTTCCCTCTCTCTTTCTCGTGTACCTCCATGGAAGAGTGTGTGTTCAAGCTCTTTCAAACCCCATCTCTCAAACCTTGTTAGAACCTCTAAATCCCTCAAGATCCTTCATATTTCCCTTGCTATTGGTGAGTATTTGGTGGTTGATCGTGCTCATTTTGCTTGGAGGGAGTTCATCTCAAGTTCTTCCACCATTGGAGGTTAGAGCTTGCTTTTGGAGCTCAAATCTTTCGATTCTACACTCAAGGTAGGGATATCTTACCTCTATTATGTGTATATGACTTGTTTTTGGTGATCTATGAGGTTGGGTGTTAGTTTAAAACTTGATTTCTGAAGTTTGGAAAAATCTGCAGAAATCGCGTTTTTTTTGGGTCAGTGCAGTTTACTATCGGTAATAGGGTCTTTACTACCGGTAATAGAGTGTTTCTTCATTTTCGGGCCTTTTTGGGCAGTGCAGTTTACTACCGGTAATACAGTGTTCATTTTTGGGCAGTGCAGTTTACTACCGGTAATAATGTCTGAATTACCGGTAATAGCGTGCTATTACCGGTAATAGAGCCTGAATTACCGGTAATTCCGTGCTGAATTCTTATCGATAATTTTCATTAAATAATTGAATTATTGGCTTCTAAGGGTGATATTTGCACTTATTCTCGGTCATACGTAGATGATAAACACGTGGTTTCGGGATTCCCTTTGACTAGTATGCATTTGTAGATTATTTCTTTGGCTTGTTGGTTATGATTTAGGAATTATTATATCGTGGTGGTTGCCTTGCATTGACATGAGATGATGTTTGGCTCTCCAACAGGAGATGTGCCGGTTATGCGATGTTTGGCTCTCCGACGGGAGATGTGCCGGTTATAAGATATCGGGCTCTCCGATGGGAGATGTGCCGGTTATACGATGTTTGGCTCTCCGACGGGAGATGTGCCGGTTATACGACGTCTAGCCTCCGACGGGAGATGTATTAATATTTTTCATTATTGTCTAGTCACCGAAGGGCGAGGTGCTAGTTAGGGTGTGATAATTGAATTGATATGAGAACCATGGATTGACTAGCCATGTTGACTTACCGTTTTATATTCACAATGTTGCAATCATACTTTGGAGACTTACGGATTATTTGTCGTACGTGTTATTGTGAGTTGTTCATGAAGCATGCCAAATCATTGCATACTCATATAATATTGGTATAGACGTCTCTACTGGGCTTTGTAGCTCACCCTTTCATTCTTTCAGGTACTGCTTCCGAGACATGACTTGGACTTGCATGGATGCATAACGATGCATATTTTGAAGAAAATGTCAAGAATGGAGTTATACATCATCTTTATACTTATTTTTGAAAGATGTATATTAACTTCTCTTTTGTGAAAATTATGTACTCGTACTCAAATCATTTGTAACACTTTAAGATGTTATTTTGATCATTGGGCCGGGGTGCCTCTTTTTGGGTTGTAATATTTGAAACTTATGAACTTCCTACCTTTTGGAAAATGATGATTTGGGATTATTTCTTCTGTAGAACCGGCAGTTTTATTTAAAATATGAATATTTATCTTACTTAAAATCGAGGGCGTGACAGTAATGGTGAATTTGCTCAGGTTTACATGATGGTCAATTTGGTTTTTGAATGGTAAATCTTTCCAGATTTGTAATGGTATATTTGATTGTTATGGTAAAATTTGTATTCCATGGTTAATTTGAACATACAATACAGTTTATCAAAATTTAACTTACATAACATGGTAAATTACTACAACTCTTCGGATATGGTCAACTTATAAAAAGTAGATTTCACACTCGCGGACAGTATACTATCTTCAGATATAGTTGTCATGATATTTTTGCATTAAAAATTAGATTTCACACTGTGAGGGCAATAAGCCAACAGTATTATGGTAAATTTGTATCACATTGTCAAGGAGTGGCGAATATGGTAATGTGAGGTCGCAATTCTATTTAGGACCATTTGTACCCGTTTGTACTATGGTAAATTTGCATCCCATATGTACCCAGTACATTCCAGGCCTTTAGGACCACTCAATTTCACTAGTGAAAAATTGAAATGCAATTATACCTAGCTAACAAAACTGATAAAAGAGTAGAGTGAAAAACACACATAACCATAAATATTCTTTACTCGCCGTATAATCCGAACAATCTTCAAAGAAACTTTTTCAGGTTTGGTGGTACCAGTGAACCCAAAAATTCAGTGGAAAAATGGCAAAAACGGTATTCTGATTCATAAGCATGGAATATTCGTTGGGCAATCAAATATTCCGGCAAGATTCTGGCCTATTACCATATTCTGATCTTAAAAAGTCCAACCCCTGCTTCCGGCAACTTGCAGATTCTGACTAATACTCCGGTATAAACATGAAAGATTTGCTGGAAAAAATTCGACGAATTCGGGTAAATTTCGTCACGAATTTACCATAATCTGATGCATATCCATGAACAAAGTTCAGCGACAATATGCCTATAATCAGGATCACTCTTTACCTTATTTAATGAGTCATGCCGGATGAAAAATAAAGGAAATGAATTTCTGTGATCTCGTTCCAAAGAATTCGAAATTTTGTGATCTCAGTTAGTGGGAAAGAAGATCCCAGTGAACCCAAACATTCAGTGGGAAAATGGCAAAAATCATATTCTGATTAATAGGCATGGACGATTCGTTGGGCAATCAAATATTCCGACAAGATTCTGCCCTATTACAATATTTTAATCTCAAAAGGCATTTGGCAGATTCCGGCTAATACTCCGGTATAAATACGGAAGCTTTACTGGAAAACATCCGGCAAATTGATACTATGATAAAATCTGGTAAATTTCGTCATGAATTTACCATAATCGAATGCATATCCATGAACAAAATCCAACGATAATTTGGCTATCATTAGACCACTCGTTACCTTATTTAAATTCCTAATTGTAGCCATATTTATGATTACAATTATAAATATACCAAATCAGAATATAGGATCCAAATTAAAAAAGGATAAGAGGGTAATCTAACACCCGGAAATAAGGGCAAAATTGTCGAATCATAAAAAATAGGGATGAAAACATAAGTTAAAAAAACGTATGGGATGAAACACTACACTGTAAAGGTAAATAGGACCCTGATTTAATTTACTCATTATTTATTGCATTTTTTTAACTCAAAAAAATTGTGTTGTTAAATTTGTATGAACTATCATGATGGGAGAAATTTTAAAAATAAAAAATATATATAATCAAAAGTTTTAAAAAATTGACCAAAGACTAAAATAATTCAAATAGGACAGATGTATCAGGGCGAAAAAGTAAAAAAACATTGCAATTAAAAATCCCATCAAAATGTTAATTCAAAATAACTTTTTTTACGAAAAAATTGTTCAAAGAGTGGAATGTTAATTAGTGGGAAAAAATTACTCCAAACAGTGCCACATAGGTGAGACCGGAGGGTCATAATTATATGCTGAATAAAAAATGGGAATGAATTTAATTTTTTAGGTAAACTCGCACTACAAAATTAAAAGCAGCGCTCCTTTTATTAAAAATCGTGCTTTAATTTTTTTATTAATTTTCGAAAAGGTGGAGATCATGATGTAATTTTTTTACCTAATGTGGCTAGATTTTTTTTTAAAAAATTATTGTGGTCTTGGCAATATCTAGAAAAAGATAGAAACAAATTTAAATCAATAATGAAAAATAAAAGCACCCAATAAATACATAATTTTCATTCATGTACTTACTAAAACTACATGGACCTTATCCATGAAAACATTGAATAACTACCATTAAAGATTTTTATAAAAAATAAAAACATCAAAAACTTATGATATTGGCGGATGTACCTTTTCATCTTTTTAGTATACGTTGACCGTGAAAATATTTTAATAAATAAAAATCTTCATGGAAATACAACATGAAATGACGTGACAGTTAAATATTTAAAATAATAATATCGTCAATATTTGCTTTTCATATTTTTTTTAATCAACGGAAAAGAATTTATTAATCTTTGAAATAGATACAAAAGATTGATGGGAGAACAAGAAAGACGGCATCACAACGTAAGAACTCGAATTCCAATAAAGCTAGAACTCGAGGCATCGACAATCATATGTCACACTTAGTATTTGATTTGCTTGGTTGTATCTATAAAGATACTAGAACTAATAAAGGAATGTTACTATATATCCTTTAAAGATAACATAAAAATAGTATCGTCAACCAAAATGACATCGACCAGTAAAACTTTGAACAATAGAGCAGCACTATATCCTTAGGCCAAAAAAATCCAAAGCTTTCTTCTTTTCTCCCCAACACTTGCTTGCTTCTATCCTATACTCACCATATATAGTCTAATTGTACGAGCATAGGCATCGTGTATGAGTACCGACCGCAAGTATACATACATGAGGAGAACCATAATTTGTCCCCATTTTTCTTCTCTCTTCCCCCACCCTTTGTTGTGGACATTGACGAGAAAATAGTTTCTGACACGCGTAAATAAATCGGAAGAACATTAGCTTTTTTGACATCGGATGGAGAGAGGAAACTTTCATCAAGTAACCGTTGTTTACGGGATTCACACTTAAAATGACGTTACAGTTGTACTTTTGAAATAGTGAGGCCAATAATGCATATTTTGCTTGGTGATTCTCAATGAAAGACAAATTAACACATTCTACTTTTCGAAACGAAAACAAAAATATGTACAAAAAGGAGAATCGGCATATAATACACAGGACAAATATTCCAAATAACTTTTTATTATACAGAACTTTCGTTAAAAAGATCCGGCAATAATCGGTTTTTATTTGTTTTTTTTTTATTTTTTTGGGAGGAGAGATCAAGAAATTCATACAATTATATGAAAGTGTTAGTAGCGGTCAAGAGTTAATCCAAATAAATTTACCCAAAAATCGAATTAACTAAGCCAATTCGCAAGTTCGCCTCAAGGACTAGTTGTGCTTGATGGCTAAACTGCTCCCAAGAAGAATAGGACCCTAGGGGTGACCTGACACCGGCCGAGTGAGACTCCCGCATGTAAACGGACTGAGTTGGTTGGGAGATTTTACGACACTTACCATGCAACCACACAGTCCTCTAAGAAGATCCTTAAACTAACAAGCACAAAGAATTAATTGCTTAAGTCTCTATATATAATTGTGATAATTAGTCCAATACTCTTCTTATAATTGTGATAATTGTGATAATTGTGATAATTGTAAGGGAGGATTTTCACTCCTTAATAATTGTAATTCTTTGTGTAGTACTGATGAGCGAGATTTGGCTCTAAACCGATTAGTGTCAATTACACTTTTTAAACAAATATGAATTACCCAAAGCAAGAGATGACCGATCAGTTAAGCATGCACAATGCTCCTGCCTCGGTCAGCTCAAACACGAATGCCTCATCCTAGCTACACGAAAAGAAAATTCCGCGAAAACGCCACTGATTGCTCGATATCCCGAAAACGGCGCCTGAGATCAGCAAGATAACCGTCCCGAGATAGAATGTGGGCGCCATTGGCGGCAGTCTACGTGCCTCGAATTTCTCCTCTCATCAAACTATTAAAACCCATTTTTGACCATGAGAACAGGTACGCTTTCATATGAACAGTTCATTCACTCTTACTCACATTCTACGCTCACTAACTTAAACGTCGAAGTCTCCATGGTCGGACAACCACTCTAGTCACCGGACTTGTGTAAAGGAGTCAAAGCACAAGCTTAAGAACAAGTTACCAATTGTCCGCATCATCAAATACAATTTCAATTACCCCCAAAAAAAGACAGAAATCTCGAAGACAATGTAAAGTTAGTTTGAACCATGCAACAACTGAAGACGATAAATTGCAGCAAAATGAGATCCAAAATCAGTAGGAGGATAATTGTAGTTCTTAGTCCACAGTGTTATGTTTTTATACTAAAAGTCATGACTTTATGTAATAGATTAATATTTGTTTGAAAATAATTATTCTCTTTCTTGATGATAATCTTTATGGACAATGTTTGCATTATATCTTATTGTACAGTGCATGACTGTCTCTTATTATACATAGTAGATAATCTAGTGTGAAAGTTTGGCTTACACACAGATGATTAGATTATCGATTCTTGTAAAATATAAATTTTTGGTTCACGGTCTTAGGTGGAATTGGACACACCACCAACCACCAAGAGGACTATAACACAGTATTTTAGTAAGTCTGTCTTGACTATGAAAATGGTATAGTTTTAACCCACTATGTTAGTACACTTTGTGTATATTGAATATGACCAATTTGAGGTAATTGTATTTATACTGACAATATAATACAAATTACACCTCATGGTTATTATGTGTACTTGTACTCTTAATCCAAATATAATTAATTGATGTGTATATTTAATATTGTTGACGTTGATTCATTATAGAGTGAGGCCTTGTCGTCCAATAGTCTCGATGAGTTGGGTCATAATATTAAGTGTATGACAACTATTAATTATTGATGGAATCCACATCACTTTATAGGGATTAATGATATCCTCTTGAGGAAGCTTATAAGTTTCGATTATGTCAAACCCTGTAGGTGGATATTAGTATCCGACATAACAAATAAGTTAAGTAAAAGGTCTCAAGGAATTTTATAAATGTTGATTAAATAAATTGTCAATAATTTATTTTAATTAACGGGTATCTGTAATCTTAACATGGAGAGATAAATAAGTATTTAATAACATGGAGCACGAAATATAAGTTTAAGATATGAGTGGAGAATGCAATTATAATTCTGTAGTGGTATGAATTATAATTTATATAATTCGAAATTCATCCGGATTGGATTAGGAATCCCGAATTATATAGGAACCCTAGCTCATACTTCTTCTATAGGTCCTTATCGTTGCCTATATATACACTGCTATGCCTTCTAGGTCAGACAACTTGATATTCAAAAAATTGAGAGAAGTTCTGTGAAGACAAGGAGATTACGTTTTTAAGCCCACCCTCCGTACGTGATAAAGGTGCAATAGGATCACAGTAGAAGATCTTGAGGTCAGTCGAGCAAGATCATATCAGCCGTATTCAAAGTCCGATCAGGATCAAACTGTTAAAGTAATTGAGGTCAAACCAGACAGATCTCGAAGGTATGAACTCTAGTTCCACCTTGTAAGGTATCATAATTTTTTTTGTTGTATAAACTATACGCGTTCATCACTGGGTCTCGAAAATCAGTTCCTAACACACAGGAATGCAAAACCATAACTAAGTTATTTGACTAAAGCTTCTACTTTTTATGTAATGCATTGTTTAAATCACCAAAAGAGATTCAACAAAAACTAGAAAAGAAAAAAAAGATCAAAATTTGATAAAGTTCATTCCACAAGACCCTTGCTGGGCTAAAAACATGACAAATCTGTTGAACCCTTAAATACAATAGATGAGCATTCCCATATCAGAAAAGGTAATGTGACTAGGAAAAACTATTGGAC
The DNA here is from genome assembly GCA_019985065.2 of Arctostaphylos glauca. NCBI lineage: Eukaryota > Viridiplantae > Streptophyta > Magnoliopsida > Ericales > Ericaceae > Arctostaphylos > Arctostaphylos glauca. The sequence goes on from JAHSPW020000005.1 coordinate 7,799,154, forward strand.
GGCCTGAAAGAAAGATCCTTCAATTGGTGAGGATCCATCTTCGAGGGTGTACAAGTAAGGGCGCATTGAGCAGTTGTCGTCTTTGGGAAAGCGATGAAGGGGGGGCTGGGGAAGGCTGACGACCACATGAGGGGGAAAGCTGTCGTAGAAGCTTTGCCCCTTGCTTTACAGAGATTGTTATGAACTGACTAAATTACGTTATTCCCCCGGAACGCTAGCTAAGCTAATAGTCTTAGTTCCCTTCAATTAAAAAGAAAAGCTTTTTGATTGATTCAGGGCGCCGCCCTCCTTCTTAGAACCCATTGAGGGGGGCCTCGGCCCGGGAAGGGGAGAGTGGCCGAGTGGTCAAAAGCGACAGACTGACATCCCAAATGGAATGAGCACCGGCTAACAACATCACCAACCTATCCAGCCCATAAGCAATTCCTCCTGCACCACAGAGAGAAATGGTGGGTGAATTTAGCTCTAAAAAAGAGGGGGGGAGAGAGAGAGAGGAGATCAGTTAATTTAGTCCAATTTTGTTTTTTCATATTAAGGCTTAGGATTGGACTATATAACTCCAAAAAGTCCATCTCACGGGTTTGATTCAGACTTTTGTATCTATGTTTAAATATCCGTTGGCTATTTTGAGGCTTGCCTCAAGACCCGCATCAAAACTAGGCTATCAAAAAATGCCTCCCAACCATCCGAATAGAACTCTGTTGGAGCAGGGAGGGAACGACCATGCCTTGGCTATGGAACTCGATCTTGCCGAAGAGAAGAGAGAATGAGCTATGATTAGACTAGTATCTTACCGGTCCATCCTATACAAATCATACAACAAACAAGTTCATCAAAGAGGATTTGAGGTTGGTACTCTACAAAGTCTTGGGTAACACGAAAGACCCAGCGGATGAAAAACTTGGGGCAAACTGGGAAGACCCCTACAAAGTTGTATGACGGCTTGGGAAGGGCACCTATAAGCTCCAAGATCTTGATGACAAGGAGATCCTGTGCACTTGGAACGTCTCTAACCTTAAAAAATTTTACCAGTAGTCATGTTCTTTCTACTTCATTTATTTTCCTTTTCCAAGCACTTTGCTTAGATTAGATAATAGTACCATCTTCACTTTATTTGCTGCATTTAGTTTCAGTAAGGTAGTAAATTAAGCCACAGATTCATTCACTGCCTCACTGAGGGGCAAGACATGACATACTTGAGAAAAATACAGGCTTAGTATAGGCTTAAACTTGAGAAAAGTCTAACACTTCAACATACTTGAGAAAAGTAGAGACCTAAACTTGAGAAAAGTAGAGGTTTAAACTTAAGAAAAGTTTAGCGCCCGAACATACTTGAAAAAATTATAGGCTTACACTTGAGAAAACTTTAGCATCCGAATATACTTGAGAAAAAAATAGGCTTAAATCGAGAAAAGTTTAGCACCAGAACATACTTGAGAAAAGTAGATGCTTAAACTTGAAAAATGTTTAGCACCCGAACATACTTGAGAAAAGTATAGGCTTAAACTCGAGAAAAGTTTAACACCTGAACATACTTAAGAAAAGTATAGGCTTAAAATCGAGAAAAGTTTAACACCCAAACATACTTGAGAAAAGTATAGGCTTAAACTTGCGAAAAGTTTAACATCCGAACATACTTGAGAAAAGTATATACTAAGAAAATAATTTATCCAAGCCTGTTAGTAGCTCAAACAAGTAATACTAGAGAACAGTATTCAAAAGAGTTCGCCCTACACATACTTGAGAAACCTATGATCACTACAAATTCTTGCCCAAGAAAAGTATGTACATGAACTTACGAAAAGTTCGGGTCAACAAGAACTTGAAACCAGTTCGGAAGAGAGACAGTACTTGAGAAGAATCTTGCTTAAATTTGGGAAAATTTTAAGCAATAGCCAACCAACAATAGTAAAGAAGTATAAGATATCAGAACTCCCAGCATTGTACTCTAAACAAAGATTCATATAGAAGCAAATTTTCAGAACAAGAGCATTACAGTTCGGCCAGACAAATGTCTTTGCAACAAACCAAGAAAATGAGTTCAAAATTGGCAAACAAATGACATCCAACAAAATACAACGAGAAAAGTGATATACATCAATCACAGATCAAAATTACGCCTCAACAGGAGCAGATTCCTCCACCTCATTCCACCAATAGTCTCGGCATCATTCTGATGATGTCATCCACTTCGGTATCGACAACGACAACTACTTTGGCACCAGCAACGTCAGCCACTTCGGCATCCTCCCGAATCATGTCAATCGTGCCAGCTGCAAACCCTTCAGAAGCTAAGTCAGCGGAGGATGGAATGTTTTTGTAGAGGGCCGAATCCTTGGGAATGTTGCACGCTTCAAGAGCAGCTCTCCATCCCATAGCGATGAAATCAGCCTGAAGACCGGGAATCTGGTATTCAAGGAAGTCTGCTGCAGCATCAGATATCCTTTTTCGATGCGCCTCAGTTTTAGTTTGCGCGATCTCTTCTTCATAGCGAGTCTTCATCTCATTCATCAAGAAACTAATGGATAACCCCAAATCGGGATGGGATATGAAACTTAGGGCATTCTAGTTTGTCTCGACCGATCTCCTAGTTACCAGTAATAACAAGGGAGTCATCATCATTTCCACGGTTGGAATGTGAGACCCCAATCCAAAAAAAATAATAAATAATAAATAATAATAATAATAGTAATATAAAAATAAATAAATAATAGAAAATAGTATGAATAAATTTTAATTGAATTAAGAAATGGAGATTTTTTAGCTCAATTAGGTAGTTTATTTAACAAATGAGGAAATACTCCAAAATTATTTTAGGGATAAATGAAGTTGGTTCAAAACATAATCAGAGACCGATGAATAGTTCGATAAATTATTTTAAACATTAATGATAACTGGAGGTTAACCTCGATATTACTCTAGGGGGCAATTGGACGAGGTTAGGTGTTCCTAAAATAAATTTATGTGTTTAGCATTTCTTTTTTTACAGGGGTTAATTTGGTAAAGAAATGATAGCTCGACGCTAAATCGGTTTCGGTTCGAAAATCAAAAAGTGATCACGGTCTTAAATTTTATTCGTGTACGAAACCCCAGAGTTGAATTGGACAATTTATGCGTGAGACGTGACTTAGTGTGACGCTGTGACAACCAATAAATGGGCGAGGAACACTTAATAATCCTTATCCAATTTTTTGGATAAGTATAAACAGATATTTGCATGGGAAAATTCTTTACCTAGCTGCCACGGGAAAAAGATTTTGCCACCTCCTACTTAGGCAAATCCTATATAAAGCCATTGATGGTATTCCTTTTTTTTTTTACACTTCCATCAAAACCTGAGAATTTGAGCGAGAAACGGCAAGAACAAAGAAAAAGAAAGTGGCAAGGAAGTGACAAGAAAAGAACAAGAAATTTTGGAAGAATATACGACTCACCAATCCTAATCGTGACATCAAAGGCAAGACACGAAATTGAATACCCTACGTCACTCAAGGTGAGTCTTGATATACCCATTTACTTGTAAATTTTTAAGATATGCCCAAAATAGAAATTTGCTATATTTTGTTTTAAAAAGAAAAGAAAAGAGAAAAGAGAAAACTGTTATATAATAAACTTACGTATGCATGAGATATCATTAAAATTGTTGACGATGATCATATAAAATCATCTCGTAAAATGTGAATTCCGGTGATTTCCTGACCGCTGGGGGTGTGACAAGTGGTGGTTCGATACAAGGTTGGGTCCCACGGCCAGGTGGCATCAGATGATGTCATGCCAAATATGTGTTATATTTCAAAGGGTAGCTCCCTTAATCTAGTTCTAGCATATACATCGAAGAATCAACTATTGAATTTATTTCATTGATTATTTCTGTTTAAAACACAAGAAACCGTTAATTGCAGTATTGATATAACCCACAGGTTATGGAAATTATATATTATTCATATATACGTCCTCGGCCACGGCCTATGGACCCAATCATAAGCATTGTCAATATACTAATAAATTATCTTTTTTTTAATTATATCGTGTAAAATCTGTAAAATGGTATATCTAGATTCATACTAGCTGTAAGCTAATGGGTGTTGCCTTGCAACACAATAGGACCGTGACAGGACCTGGCGGACAATGAAGAATTAATCAGCTAAATTTCACGCTTTGAATTTTGTAGTTGAGAACTTATGTACATATAGAGTTATATTTCGTTATGTTGAGGTCATGCTAGGCCAGTACTACGGTTTGTAATAAGGATCGAATAAGCATGCTTTTAATTCAATAATGATTGTTAGGTTTACACGTCCTTGATGTTATTTTGTTATTGAACAAACAACGCTTCCGCTAAACTCTACAGCATGTCAAGGGTTAAATAAGATAATTCGATAAAGTTCATAAACTCTTTAATTAACGTAGGAGGCCTCAGCGAGTAGAACCGTTCGCCGGTCACTAATTCGTTCTAATTTGGAATGGGTCGTGACATGGAATCAGTCAGATAAGTGATGATCCTTTCGATATATGAACAGTTCTTTAAGTAATATGTATCGAAGCCTTTTCTGACCATGTCATAATAGAATTGAATTTCTCGAAGACCTAAGTGCCTGTTATTTATCCTATTGAGTTCGACTATGCTAAGGATAATCCTATAGGTGTTTACGGAAATCGGCATAAGATGCAGATGGTACCTGCAAAAGACCTCACAAAAATTAAGAGGAAAGCGGACCCCGCCCTCCATGATAGCCATCAAAGGAACGTGGAGGTTATCCGAATCGTTCCCACCACGAGAAGTGGTGGGATCGTTCAATTCGATGGCAACATCTTGGGGGATGTTGTATCGTCACCGGAATTCCACCATTTTTTTCGGCGTATCTAACAACGAAGAATGGAGGGGGGAAAATACAGATAGAAAAGAGAAAAACTGTAACGACCCGCTCCCGCCTTGTACAATATTGTCCACTTTTGTCGCCCAAACCCCATGGACTTCCCAGTAGGTCTCCCATCCCAAGATTGCTCCAGGGTGAGCACGCTTAACTATGAAGTTCCATTTGGTGTTGGCACCATCACGGCTTTAAAAGGCCTTGTACAAAGAAGGTTCATAATCTTATAAATACCACCGAACTTACATCCACCAAGGGATGTGGGACCCTTGACCACCCATTCAGACGTTTCACTGAAACTCCATCTCCTGGACGCCAGCCGCACAACCAGCATTACAGCCTGACTGGGGTGTCACAAAAACGATGGAAAATTGAGAGGCGACTTACAAAGATTGATGAACTAAAGCTTGTGAGTATCAGAGAAAGAACGATGATGAATAGTACTGGAGACGAACAAAGACAAAACGAAAAGACAAAGAAGACTGAAAGTCTAAACCCTATTTCCAGAATAAGGCATTCCAAAAGGGTAAACGGAAACGTTTTGAAAATTAGCACGCGCGAGAAACGCGTAATCCCAATGAGAAGGCTGCCACGATGTCAAGTTAGATTTAAAGCAATGTTACGGATTCCGAATGACGGTTGAGAAGATATTCGCCCGAGACGGGATGTGTTCGAAAGATGGCAATCTGTATAGCTTTACTTACTCCTTTAGTTCAGCGGATAGTAGTCAAAGCTAGGAGGCAATTGACAAGGGGTAAAAATGTAACTACATAAATACATTAATCCCCCTCGAGTAAAAGATTTAGATTGGCAACGAAGGGAAAATGTATTAGGACACACGTGCCAGTCAAGTAAAGATATGGCCAACCTAAGAAGGGCCAACCATATTACGTTCTAGCCGAGAAGGCCCAATATGTTATTAGCTGATCTGAGAAAGGCGGCCCAACGTCTTATCGATCTGAGAAGGACGGTCTGAACCCAGGAAAGGCAATGTGTGATTATTGTTTCGAGATAAGATAGAACTCCAAGTAAGTCGGGATACAATTTTAATAGATATGGATGAGAAATCCATGACCAATTAAATTAATATGAGAAATATTGATTAAATGAAATTCTAATGGTAAAAAATAATTTTTGGATAAGAACCAAGTAAGAGTTATCTCATTAGGGCCAATCAGAAGGTACTCCTACTCCGATTCTGATGAAAAATCAATGTCCTAAGAAAATTAGAAAGGTTAAGTCACGAAGTCTTTATAAGGGCCTAGATTCACGAAGAAAGGTACATTCACACTGAGTTATTGGCTAGTAGAGAATATTAGCTTGTCCTTGTTTTTCTTATGAATCCTTGTCTGACTTAATCATCGAAAAGTCTTCCCGCCACAGTGGTGAAGGGTCTTTTGACCGGTTATTATTTTGCAGATCACAAGTTCACTCTATTGTGAGTATTGTTTCGGCTAATATTTGAGTTCTTGGCTTTCCGTCCTGATTGAGAAAATCAACCCCTCTATAGTACTTTTGAATCATTGTTAATAATTTTTATTTTATTTTTTCTATTTTTCTGTGCATAGTAAAAAGAAAGAGAGCAGCTCTTATGTTTTTATGTGGAACAAATTATCAAAAATATAAAAAAAATAAAAATAAAATTATGAGATATTTTCAGTTCGGTGGGGTCAAGTGACCTCATTTGTCCATATATACCTCCGCCTATATATATGCACACACACACACATACATATATTATATATACACAAACTTAGCAAACTTAAACTTAACAAATTTAAAAACAATAGTCGTCGGATCGTCTGCTTCGAAGCTTTGGGAGAAGAAGAGAGAGAGAGAGAAGGTGACGCAGTAAACGAAAGTGTAACAAATGTTTTACTGACCACAATACGCGAATGGGTTCACGCACAAAGTGAAAATAAAAAGGCACTTTAAGTTGCAGAAAAACGTCAAATCCAAGCTAACAGAAAACGCAAAACCCATGCTTATTACATGTGATACGCAATTCATATTTGTGTATAATGGCATCTAACTTCTCCGCTGGAATAACAATGGACTGCCACCATAAAACGCAAATAAAAATTGTATCTTACCGTATTTTTACAAATTGTTTGAGAAATGCCTTACATCCCTAATTAGTTTATGTGAAAGCTTTGATAAAAAAATTCCCCACGAGTCTTGAGTAGATCCGAGGAGTTTGGAGAAAAAAGTGAATTTTTTTTATCATAATAAAGCATTCATGAAAACTAATTAGCAAAGTCGGTACTTCTCAAACAATTTATAAAAATAGGACAAGAAGTAATTTTTATTTGCATTTTATGATGACATGGTATTGTCGTTCCAGCATGGAACTTGGATGATTGCGTTTTGTTGCCTATGTAATAAGCATTTGGCATTTGTGTTTCATGTTGGCTTGGATTTGATGTTTTTTTTTGCAAGTTAAAGTAACTTTTCATTTTGACTTTGTGCGTGGATTCCATTTGCTTATTGAGGTCAGCAAAACGTTTATTACACTTTTGTTTTACAGTACTCTATCGTCTCTGTCTCTTCTCCTCTTGAAGCTTCGAATCAAGTGATTTAATGACCACTACTTTTTAGGAGATCCGTCTTCCACGCACTTCCAGTCACGTTCCTCACATTTACCAAGTATGTATTTTTTATTTTGTTTGCATATTTAGATCGTATAGAGTTAAGTTCATATATAGGGTGTGTATACGTTATTTATATACCTATTGATATACATATCTATAATAGTATAGCGTGTATATATTTATACATTATGGTGTTTATTAACAGAGGCGGATCCAAAAATTATAGTAAGTGGGCTCAAAATTTTTACTAAAACCACACAACAAATTTTCTTCTATTAAAAGATAAATGTAAATCTTACCAATATATTAACTTAAAATAATACACGACATTTTTTCTATTTAAGAAAAATGTAAAAAAACATTATTCGTTGAGAAAACTTCAAATATTTTTTTAATTGTAGACACGTATAATATTATTTATCAGTTAATTTCGCGATACATTTTTTGCACAATCTATATAGTAAAAAAACTTAATTTTTTATTTGGATAAAATATTTGTATTAAAATTAAGGATTTGATTTGATATGGTCAATATCCTTGATTAAGTATTCGCCTTTATTTTCTACCTTAACTGTAGAATATTTCCTTGTATCGTTGATTCTTTCCTTATAAATGTTTCCTTGTAAATGTTTCTTTGTATCGTTGATTCTTTCCTTGTAAATATTTGTACTATATTATTGTAAGACTACAATAAATGAAAGTATCAGAAATTTATTCCACAATTGTATTTATTTGACATGGTATCAGAGCCTTCTTCAATATCCTCTTCTTTACCCTAGGAATTGAAGTTTGGTCCTGTATTCACAATTGTTCTTTCTGTTCATACCATTCCGCTGCGAAGTTTTTTTTGTTCTTACCACTATGACTGAAGAAAGTGGTAGTTCTCTAAAGAAAAATGAACCTACTAGTATCCCTGGGTTCCATATCCAGGAAACTTCTTCCCGAATCACTCCGGAACCGCTTGATGGTACCAATTATGTTGAGTGGTCCTTGAATGCTCGAAATAAAATTTGTGGGAGAAAACGTTGGGGTTTTATTTCGGGGACTAAGGCTGCGCCACAAGATGTTAAATCGGAGGAATATGAAACATGGGAGGATGAAAACTGCTTGGTTAAAGCTTGGCTATATGATGCAATGACGAAGGATATCCGATCTCTCTTTCTTCGATTGAGTACAGCGAAGGAGATATGGGAGGCAGTTAAACAGACATATTTGGTTGATCAAGATGCATCAAAAGCTTATCAACTACACTGCGAGGTAATTTCTGTCCGCCAGAATGGAGGTTCGGTTATTTCTTTTTTTGGCAACCTACAGAAAATATGGCAGGAACTTGATGAAATTGATGATTGTACAATGGAATGTGCCAATGATATTGTAACATATACCACAAAGGTTAATTCTGAACGTGTGTATATGTTTTTGGTTGGTCTTGACCCTCAATTAGATGGGGTTCGAGGCCGTGTACTTGCTGCCAAACCACTTCCCAACATACAAGCTGTTTATGCTATGGTTTGTGCGGAAGCTAATCGCCAAGATGCTATGCTTGGAGGAAAGATGGGAGAAGGGGCTGTAATGGCCTCTCTGAAAACTCCTACTTCAAAGAAGGATCAGAAGTGTACTCATTGTAATGGTACTGGTCATACGGTGGATACGTGCTTTCGACTCCATGGGTATCCAGATTGGCATCCAAAGGGCAAAAAGGCGTCTTATGTGTCTTCCAATGCTAAGGAGGAGGACCCTAATTCAAAAGGGAATCTAGTCACAACTCTTGGATTTACTGCTAAGACTGGTATGTTTTTTATTGGAAATAGTAATTGGATAATTGACTCTGGCGCAACAGATCATATGACTTGTGATCGTTATAGATTTAGTCACTTATCCCCCAAATGTTCCAAAACCACCATTACCAATGCCAATGGTGTATCATCTCCAGTTATTGGAGTTTGTACAGTTCCGTTATCTCCCACATTAGCTATCAAAGATGTCTTATTTGTGCCATCATTAAATTGTAATTTTCTCTCCATAAATCAATTAACCAAATCTCATAATTGTGTTGCTCTATTTTTTCCTACTCACTGTGTCTTTCAGAACATCCATACTCAGGAGAAGATTGGCAGTGGTAGACAAGTTGGAGGATTGTACTATCTGGAGGATGGGTTCCAACATCTCAACAAAAATGGGCAAGCTCATGTGGTGACTGAAGATTTGGTGAATAAGAAAAAGGAGGAAATTTGGTTGTGGCATAAGAGACTAGGACATCCTTCTTTTGGCTATCTTAGGAGATTATTTCCTTCACTATTTAGTGGATGTAATCTTTCAGATTTTATTTGCGAAACTTGTGTGATGGCGAAAAGCCACCGTACTACTTTCCATTTGAGTAATAGCAAAACAAATCTACCTTTTTCATTAGTTCATTCGGATGTTTGGGGACCGGCACCAATTTCTACTCTTAATGGGATGAGGTGGTTTGTAACTTTTGTGGATGATTGCACTCGAATGACTTGGCTTTATCAATTTAAGCGCAAGAGTGAGGTTTGCTCAATTTTTCGCATGTTCCATCAAATGGTGACTACTCAGTTTGGCATTCCAATAAAAGTCCTTCGTTCTGATAATGGCAAAGAATACATAAAGCAAGAATTGTTGGATTTCATGCACTCAGTAGGGATTATTCACCAAACAACTTGTACAGATTCCCCTCAACAAAATGGTGTTGCAGAGCGAAAAAATAGACATTTATTGGGCGTTACTCGATCTCACTTGATTGGGGGTCATGTTCCCTCTTACTTGTGGGGTGAAGCTCTGAATTCAGCGGTCTACTTAATAAACCGTACGCCATCTAGCGTTCTCAATTTTAGAAGGCCATTGGATGCTCTCTCTGATCACTACACTCTTCCACCAGTAGTGCTTTTGGCCCTTCGAATTTTTGGGTGTGTGGTCTATGTACATTTACATCCGCGTCAACGGAATAAGCTTGAGTCTCGGGCTTTAAAGTGTATTTTTGTGGGATATGGGGTCAATCAAAAGGGGTACAAGTGTTATGATCCATCTTCTTGGAGGCTTTATGTTTCCATGGATGTTACCTTTCATGAGAAAGAACTGTTTTATAGGCCAGTGACTACAGATTTTTCACTTCAGGGGGAGAATCAGGAAAAAGTGATAAATCATGAAGAAGTTGAGGCATTTTTTCCTAGAAATTCAGAAAATATTTTTCTGTCTGGAGATTCTACAGACAAGGGTAAATTTTCAGATGAAAGGGAAGAGTTACCAATTGCTGAACCAACGACTTCGAACATCGAAGATGATCCTCTCCATGATAGTACAATGTCTCTTGATAATCCAACACAACCACTGGGTCAATCTTCTCCTGAGATTCCTTTAGAGGTATCCACTATTCCTAATCCTATTTTCAATGATGGTACTATTTTTGAATCTCAAGTGTCTCAATATCGTCTTCCAGCTCGTTCTAATCGTGGTATACCACCCATTCAATATGAGCCTAATCCTAAATGCAAAGCTAAATATCCCATTAGTAATCATGTGTCTTTCCAAAAACTATCCCAAGTCATATGCGTCCTTTGTGCTACAGTTATCGTCTGTTCCTATTCCTAGTAAAATGCAGGAAGCTTTAGCAGATGATAAATGGATCCAAGCCATGGCAGAAGAAATGGCAGCACTTGAAAAGAATCATACTTGGGAGCTTGTGCGTCTACCAAAGGGAAAGAAAACCGTGGGATGTAGATGGGTGTTTACGGTCAAGCATAAGGCGGATGGGACAATTGAAAGGTATAAAGCTCGGTTGGTTGCAAAAGGATATACACAGTCTTATGGGATTGACTATCAAGAAACTTTTGCACCTGTTGCCAAACTTAATACAGTTAGAGTGCTCCTGTCTTTGGCAGCTAACCGAGACTGGCCACTTCTTCAATTTGATGTAAAAAAATGCTTTCTTGCATGGAGATCTTACAGAAGAAGTGTATATGGATCCCCCTCCGGGTATAGAAAAATACTCCAATATTCCAACGGTGTGCAAACTCAAGAAAGCTTTATATGGGTTAAAGCAATCTCCAAGAGCTTGGTTCAGCAGATTCACCAAGTCTATGAAGAACTTTGGATATAAACAAAGCAACTCAGATCACACTTTGTTTTTGAAGCACCAAAATGGTAGAATTACTGCTTTGATTATCTATGTTGATGATATGGTGGTGACAGGTGATGATCAAGATGAAATTGAGAGCCTACAGCAATACTTAGCTTTGGAGTTTGAAATGAAACAACTTGGAGACTTGAAGTACTTTCTTGGGATTGGGGTAGCGCGCTCAAAGAATGGTATTTTCTTATCTCAACGAAAATACATTCTTGATTTGTTAACTGAAACAGGTATGCTTGGATGTAAGCCTGCAAATACTCCTATTGAACAAAATCATAAGTTGTTTCACTGTTTGGATGCAACTTCTACTGATAAGGCAAGGTACCAGAGACTTGTGGGAAAATTGATTTATTTGTCCCACACAAGGCCAGATATTGCTTATTCAGTGGGTGTAGTGAGCCAGTTTATGCATGATCCTCGTAAACCTCACATGGATGTCGTGGAACGTATTTTAAAATATTTGAAGTCTGCTCCAGGTAAAGGGTTATTGTTCACCAAGAATAATCACTTGAAGGTAGAAGGTTACACTGATGCAGATTGGGCTGGTTCAGCTAATGACAGAAGATATACATCAGGATATTTTACTTTTGTAGGGGGAAATCTTGTGACTTGGAGGAGTAAAAAGCAGCCAGTAGTGGCAAGATCAAGTGCAGAAGCTGAGTATAGAGGGATGACTTTTGGAGTTTGTGAGTTACTATGGTTGAGGAACTTGCTTAGGGAATTGGGTGTTGACTATCAGGACGCAATGAAGTTGTATTGTGACAACACTTCAGCTATAGAAATTGCTCATATCCAGTTCAACACGATAGGACGAAGCATGTAGAAGTTGATAGACACTTCATCAAAGAAAAACTTGAAGCTGGGATCATTATTTTTCCATTCGTGAAGTCTGAAGATCAACTAGCCGATATTCTTACTAAAACTGTAGCCAGCAATGTTTTTAATGTCTCTTTAGACAAGTTAGGCATGTGCGATACCATGCTCCAACTTGAGGGGGAGTGTTAAAATTAAGGATTTGATTTGATATAGTCAATATCCTTAATTAAATATTCGCCTTTATTTTCTACCTTAACTGTAGAATATTTCCTTGTATTGTTGATTCTTTCTTTGTAAATGTTTCCTTGTAAATGTTTCCTTGTATCGTTGATTCTTTCTTTGTAAATGTTTGTACTATATTATTGTAAGACTAGAATGAATGAAAGTATCAGAAATTTATTCCACAATTGTGTTTATTTGACAATTTGGTACAATTTTATGCATTAGGTGAAATATTTGGGACAATTTTACACCTTAGGTGAAATCTTGAAACAATTTTTATACCTTAAATAAATTGCTTTTTGGACAATATCATAATTTTAATGGAGTTAAATTGACTAATTAAATTTCAAACCTCTAATAATAATATAAAGTTAAGAAAATTGAGTTGACCCAATGTACATCTAGCCATGGTACTTTTGAACCATTGTTAACTATTTTTCTTTTATTTTTTTCTATTTTGCCGTGTACAGCAAAAAGAGAAAGAGCAACTTTTATGTTTTTATGTAAGGTAAATTACCAAAAATATCAAAAAATAAAAATCAAATTATGAGATATTTTTAATCCAGTGGATCCAGTGATCTCACTTGTCTCACTTGCCCGTATACATCTTCACCTATACACACACATACATATATTATATATGTACAAACTTAGCAAATTTAAAAATGATGGTAGTCACTTGAGACTTCGGGAGAAGGAGAGAAAAGACGGTGGAGTGCTATAAAACGAAAATATAACAAATATTTTATTGACCTTAATATGTAAATGAGATTCACGAATAAAGTAAAAATAAAACGTCACTTTAATTTGCAAAAAAATGTCAAATCCAAGCTAATATAAAATACAAATTTTAGATACTTATTACATATAATACTTAATTTATAGACACATTTGACATGGTGCTTTAATCTTATTACCTATAATAATATTTAAGTTTCATGTTAGAAACGAAAGTGCCATGTCATCATAAATGCAAATAAAAATTATGTCTTGTCGCATTTTTACAAATTATTTGAAACGTGGCTCACTCCGCTAATTAGTTTGTGTAAATGCTTTATTATGATAAAAAAAAAAAAAAAAATTCGACAAAGTGAGCGGAGGCGATAGAGAGAGAAGGAAAGGCGATGCCGGCGGGGACATTCGGAGGAGCTATGAACATTGTGAACAGGGGAGGAGGAGGAGGGCAGAGGACGGTGTTGATTACGGGGGTAAGCAGAGGGCTGGGTAAAGCTCTAGCCCTAGAAATGGCTAAGCGTGGCCACACCGTTATCGGGTGTTCTCGTTCTCAGGATAAACTCAACTCCCTCCAGTCCGAGCTCTCCTCTGCTCCTCGTTCTTCTTCTTCTTCTACCGCGCCACCTGATTCCGACCCTTCCTCTTATGATAGGCACCTGTTCATGAATGTCGACGTGGTCAGTCATCTCTCTATATCTCTATATGGTGTGTCTGTGTATGTATATGCGTGTTCTGTTGGTGAATTTGGTGTTTATCACTGCCTACTATTTCTCTTTGTATAATATCTTCCTGTGTGTTTGTCCGCGTGTGTTCAGCAGAGGGTTAGAGCTTCATTAGAGCATCCGTAATGGTGTAGCATTTAACTGTATTAGTGTTACTTGATGGAAATGTGGGACCGTCCATGGTTTCCCTGCACCATGTAGAACTCCCAAATAAGAGACAAATAAAGGGATAGGAGATACCCTTTTACGCTTCAAACCTCAAGACATGCACACAAGTGCTATCTGGTTCTGATATTGTCCCTCTCTCTATATCTAATATCTTTGTTGGAGACGTTTCTGAAAGTTAGGGCATGCTATGTTTATTACTAAAATCAAGACTATTCTGGCTTATTGTCAGTGATGTTTGTTGCTCTCATAGGTGCAAGGATTAACCTTTAGGGGTTGGCCCGGTGGTCAGCGATTGAGACTTAGAGGCATGCTCTTCTTAGGTCCCAGGTTCGGAACCTCCATTTCATATAAGGCAAAAACTCCGACTTTAAATGGAGACTCCGCAAGTAGATGGTGAGATTGGTCCCTCGAGGACTAGTCAGCATTAAGTTGGGGGTAATTCCAAAGTCATCTGGATATCTTAGCTATCAAAAAAAAAGTGTAAGGATTGGCATGTGACATTCAATCGATAAAACCTTTAGAATATGTCGTACTCTATTTCGGTAGAGCCACACTCAGTGTGAGTAAAGAAGAACTTTCTCTCTCGTCGGATTTAAAATAAGATAATGTAGGTTCAGTCTACTAAATAGTGTCAACTATGTAACGAAGAAATTATTCGAAAATAATGAGACGATTGGATATTCCAAAAAATACATCCATATATTGATGCTAAAATTACATAACATAGCTGAAAATAAAAAATACAGATCAAAATGAACAGTACAATCATAAACTACTGTAAAAACATAACATAAACAATAGTACAATGCGATATCGAACCGAGTCGTGTGGATTCAAAGTCCCCTTAAAACAGATTCGCCGACTTATTTTGGGTGTTGGAGGATCGCAGGAGCGTCTGTCTCTCATGGTAAAACGGCTCTTCAGTTGAAGGAACAACAACTTATCGAATGCCTTCTGAACTTACTACGCTTTTCTCTCTCTCACACAAAGAACACGATAATAGGAGCAACATGTATATGAATTTCTAATGTTGTATTCCAAAAAACGTGGATGATATCCGAAACATATAGAGACAAAAGAACCTTTGAGCTGCTAAAACATAGGGACTTTTGAGTGGTGGACATCAATAGCATGCATGAATGAGGGATCTTCCAGCTGCCTCAAGAGACCGGGCCTCCAGTTGTCCCAATTCATTTACCAAAGAAACTCCAAAAGTTTTGGACTTTCCACCTCCAAAAACCTTTGGAATTTCCGACAAACTGTAACCATAAACAATCATAATCACGAGTGTGAATCTTATTTCTGACCTTGAAATCTTGCAAGGGAGTAAACCATGTACGTCTAGTTTGGCGTTAGAATTTTACAATCACAAGCAAAATCTATTAAATAACAAGTGTTCTCTTTGTGCATATCTAGAGGTTGACATTTTTTAAGAACACAGTATCATAGATCATGCAAAGCAGTCCCCATCGTAATCTAGGACAACATTTATGAGAAGTTGAGAATGGATGATCTGATTTGCTTTGTCTGGCCATTCGCCGTGGAGGAAGTATCTTGTTCTGATGGAGTGATAGATAAAGCATAATTTGTGAAGATTATGTTAGGTCGTTTGGCGTAGGAAAAATGAGAAGGTTGGATTTTTGTGAAACCCCTTAAGAAGGCCCCCATTATTGATTCCAGAGATGATTGCTGGAAGAGAATGGGCAGATATGGTGAGGAGTGCAGAAGTTCTTTGAGCCTTAACAGGATGTAGATGAGAGTTGGAACATCATCAGGAAGTGGAAAAGATTTACTACTTTGATGGAGAAAAGACAGGGGGAACTTTTACCCCCATTACCATTCTGTATTTCTTTGCCTACTGTTGGCTTAAGCACTTAGGATTGTGTAGGATCTTTCTGAAATTTTAAATATTCTTTAATCCTGCATGGGTAGAAATTCTCTGCAATGGTGCCTCATAGGTAGAGATTGGAAATCTTTAAGTTGATCGACATTGTCAGTGGTTGAGATGCCAACATCGATTAATAGGATACGGAAGGTACGTGTTCAGGTGCTGATTGTAGCAGTAAGCTGGCCCCCGTTTCTATTGAGTTGTCATTGTGGAGGGACGCATAAAAAAGACCCTTGAGAGCAACAATTTGGTTCTTCGATGGGGCACCGTTGCTTGCAGAGTAGTGGTATGCAAGCCTGTCGCCGTTTGGTATTTCAAATTGGAATCCCTCATATTTGTTATGATTAGAACATTTGGCCAATCACACAAATTTTGATTAGAACAATTGGGATGCTAGTGTTTTTGTGGTGCCAACATGTGTTTCGAGCCATTGGAAATAGCTATGGGGTGTTCGAGAACATGGATGTTATATTATTTCAACTCATGGGAGTAATTGTTGTTGGCTCACTTCCTAGTTATTAGTTGTTAGTTATTAAGAGCTAAACACTTTTCAACAAAAGAGATGGCGAAGTTTCAGTTTTAAATCGATACATTCAATCGTTGCAATACATTAAAAAAAGTCGTAAAAATAAGAAAAAATGGGTATAATGAAAAAAGATTTTATATTGAGTGTTTTCATTCATTTTGACTGTTGGGCTGCAGCGAATGTTGTGAACAAAGTTCAATTAAGTTATGTCGTAGAAAAAAGGTCTCAACTGATTTCAATTTCTATTACCTCTAGTTCTTTCCCATACTTCGAATGAGAGAAAATATAGAGTACCATTAAAGCAGCCCAGGACTACACTAAGAGAAGATGGAAAAAAGTAAATGAAATCCAATTCTGACACTATAGTCTTTTAGTGGACATGGAAATTAGAAGTTGGTTATAGCCGGTGGCGAAGCCAGGATATAGTGTCAGTAGGGGAAATATCCAACATAAGAACCCATATACTGACCAAACAAAAGAATTGCATAGCTATTGTGTAAATGTATACGTGACATCTAGGGTTCCCCTTGGTATAGTTCTTCTATTTTTTCTGCGCCAAAAGATAAGCCACTACATTAATACATGACTTTTAATGGGTACTTACTTCTCAGCCTTATAATGTTTGAGCAAGGGATGAAACTTCCCCACTTGACAAAATAGAAAGAAGATGAAGTTGTTTGAAGCTTCAATGGAGGTTAATAATTTGCAGGTATAGTTAAAGATACCTTTTGCGCATGCTCTGAGATACATGATCTGAATCCAACAAAATACTGAGCTGAGTCCTACAAAAATGAGATGATTCCAAACGATGTGGTAGTTTATTTAGCATCTTCAAAATTGGGAAGTAATTGAACCGCACAGTTTGAATTTAAATTTTGATGTGAGAGATTATTTTCTTTGTGCAATTTATCTGATTGAGTTTTAACATAAGAGCATTTTGTACTTTTGTCTTTGCAGAGGTCAAACAGCAGTGTTGAAGAGTTGGCTCGTGCTGTGGTGGAAAAGAAGCGTGTTCCCGACATCATAGGTGAAATCTTTTGTTGAATTTTTTAATTGTTCTAGTTCTAGTAATGCTTCAATGTAATTCAGATTTCACAGTGCAAATATTTGCATGTCTTCGTGGGATGTTCTTCTGGTTTGTACAAAACCGTGCCTGCACCGGGCATTTCCTCTGAGACTACGTTTTAGCTGTAACTTATTAGCACTTGGTCCTGCAAGCCCTATCTTCTTTGGCCACACTCTTTATGGTTCCCAGATATTTTGTTGGTGTGATGGCTAACTTCCATTTTAGAAGTATATCGCAATGGCATCTTACTGTATTATTAGTTGCTGTGGCGATCTTTTGGGAAATTAGATGTTGATTAATGAATATGTGGATGCCAGTCCTAGTGTCAGTTTCTAATTACAATTAAACATGAAGATAACCTGAACCATTGACATCCGCCACTATGTCTCAGCAACAACCAGGCAGGCAGGCTTCAACCTGTCAAACTGAGGAAGAAGTTCTATCGCCTTAACTTCTACTGCGATAGTGTTTACTCGTAATTTGGACTAGGCTCCGGCTGATCAACTAGATAAGAACCGACAACTAGTTACGGCCATGAAGGGCTCGATTGGAAGCCTTGACCTATTGTCATCCCTCCACGCCTTCAAATTTCCTCATCCACCTTTTCTTGAGAGTTGAGCATCGCTTTTTGTCACTGGTCATCACCTGAAACCATTTCAGCATCTTGTTTGATTCTGCAGTTTTGCTTTTGGTTGTTTTCCATCACTGCTGAGGGTTTACTTTTGGCATATATGTTACGTGGACTTGAGTATGAGTACTGGGTGTAGGTTCACGACGTGCATAATATAACATAGTGGGAAAAAATCTTCCTCACAGCAAAGGGATTTTTAGCTTCCGACAAGCGATTACAGCGTAGCTTCAATCAACAGTACCACCAATAAGCCAAATTGAGGAATAAGCCGTGAGCTTTTAACATGAACAAATCTAATGTATGTGTGCGGGTTGTTGATCTAGAAACTAAGCCAATAACACACCAATACAAGGATATACGTGGAAAAATCCATATGCGGGAAAAACAATAGGAAAGTGGCAAGCACTATATGAATGGTGAGCATAAGCATTGATCCTGACCTATGTTGTGAATCCCATCCCTCAATCGAAGCTTGCTTGAGTGACCAAAGGGCGTTACTGTATGAGCGAAGTTGTACAAAACAACCAAGAGCTTATCTTGCTTGTTTGAAGCTCATTCAAGCAGATAGTATGAGTGAAGTTTTACAAAACAACCAAGAGCTTATCTTGCTTGTTTGAAGCTCATTCAAGCAGATAGTATGAGCAAAGTTTTACAAAACAACCAATTTGTTTGAAGCTCATTCAACCTTGGGTGAGCCTCAGGTGAACTGCCCAACCTTGCAGCTTCTCCCCTGTTTTTCAATCCTGATGCACATTGCTGATCAACTTGTAGTGCAATGATGAGACCGTGAGTGACATTCACTACACGCCATATTCTCATCCATACATTCACTCAACATAAGAAAGATACATCGGTTAGTCAATGAAGTATGAGTTTGTTGCACACAACTGGCAACGACCTAAGGTGGGAGCTGTAGGATCGAACTCATAGTATGCTGTGTATATTCAGGCTTAAACCTTCACCTTAGATCACCTTGTAATAGTATCATGTTCATCTACCCTAATGCTGCAGTATGGGTTCTAGTTTGGGGGATCTGTCTCTCAACAAGGAAGTGGGCTAAGGCTGCATAAGTATTGGCTCTTGTTGACGTTGCTACAATGCGGGTGCCTCGTGTGCTGGGTCCAACCTTTCTTTACAGATCATTGCTGATTTATTTTAAAATATGACCTAAAAGTCAAGAGGTAGGTCGGTTTTGGGTAACACCATGACATCTATGCGTGTGATTGCCATAGCAACAAGGCCGATGTTTTTTGTTTTGCCATCTGCATAGGCTCTAAGAGAAAAGTCCTGATATGTGCCGGTGTTCATTATCACGTGTACATGGTCTTATTATGATTCGACCAAGATGAAGTTATGAGGGCTTATGTCCACGAAGCAAATGTGTCCAATGCATAACATTGGGTTAATTTTTTGATGGGCATTGTATGTTCTTAGCCACCTTCTCTACTCCCCTGCTCAGTGGAAAATGCTTTAAGTTTTCCTTTAATTTACTTATTTACTTTTGTCTCCCGCTTGCATTTGAAGGGCTGTGTGTTTATGTATCTGAAGTAAGGTTATCTGTCAGTGAACAATGCAGGCACTATTAATAAAAATAACAGAATTTGGGAGGTTCCAGTAGAAGAGTTTGATGCAGTGATTGATACCAATGTAAAGGGGGTTGCAAATATGTTGCGACACTTCATTCCTCTAATGATTGAAAGAAAGCAAGGAATTATTGTCAATTTGTCATCTGGGTGGGGAAGATCTGCTGCCGCACAGGTATGGCATAAAAAGTTGCTTGTCTCTTTATGCCAAAGTTCTCTTTTCCTTGTATTTTTATCCTCTTTTACCTGTTCCTATGTTACATTAATTGGTGTTGCATATGAATGTTGTTTAGGTGGCCTTGCTACAATTTACAAAATGTTCATTGCCCAAATTATGGTTCTTGATGAAAGTTTGCTGCTTAATAATGTCAATCTCATAAGGCATCAAGACTAGTGATAAGGTTGACTTTTTTTTTTTTTTTTTTTTGGGGGGGGGGGGAGGGGGATGTGTTTGGGTTGGGCTATTGTGCTTTGTAAACCTTTCACCAATGTACTTGATCAGGAGGGGGAAATCATGTTAATTTGGTGTTCCATGGGTCAAAAGGACAAGTCATCAACCAATCACCTCCTTATTTATGGCTTGGTGAGTGATTTTAGTATGTATGGTGGGGTGCGTGTTCTCCCTAGGAATTTGACAGATTTTATCTAATTTGGAGGGTGGCTTGAGTGGGGAACGCAAGGATAAAGGCTTGGTTATGGGTTTTTTTTCCACTTTGCCGTGGATTATTTTTGAAGAGTGCAATGGGAGGTCATTTGATGGGGTAGGGAGTACTTGTTCTTATATTGCAGGGTAGAATTTTTTCTCTTTACGCAATTTCTCATGTAGAGTTGATGTACTTGAACCAATTTTCGGACTTTCGTCTTTCCAGTAAATAGGTTATGCATAGGAGTTTTAAGTGTATTGGTACTGCTTTTTTGCACTGTACATGTTTTACAATGTCGAGTGAGGGGACGGTAATTTGAATGCAGTTAGGAAATCTTGCTTTCTTGGTTGACCCTAGTTCCGAGATTATCTGTTTATCTCTTATTTTAACGTTCTCAATTACAGGAATGAATTAGGAATGTAAATAAATTCCAAAAATTTCAAGTTTGGAGTTAGGTTGCAGATAACTTGGGTAATTGGTGTCATAATTAGACTTCAGCTCGTCCTACATATCCAGAATGTCTATTTGATTTGTTCGTGGAGCTGATTAGATATTGGCAGGTTGCACCTTATTGTGCTTCTAAATGGGCCATAGAAGGCCTAACTAGGTCAGTGGCAAAGGAGTTACCTGGTGGAATGGCGACTGTTGCTCTTAATCCAGGCGTGGTAAACACAGACATGCTTATGTCATGCTTTGGCGGTTCATCTTCATTATACCCAACACCTGAGTCATGGTATGTATTTTTGTTCTTTTCTTATATAATATTGTTTCGTGGTATTTTCAGTGTATCCGTACTCTAGAAAACAATTCATTACCATT
The DNA here is from genome assembly GCA_019985065.2 of Arctostaphylos glauca. Taxonomy (NCBI): domain Eukaryota; kingdom Viridiplantae; phylum Streptophyta; class Magnoliopsida; order Ericales; family Ericaceae; genus Arctostaphylos; species Arctostaphylos glauca. Next base: position 7,820,583 of record JAHSPW020000005.1, read on the forward strand.
CGTATCACTGGCGAAAATTCTGGTTGGCTATACTGAGATAATTTTGCAATAAAATCACTTAATAATATTTTTTGCTAGAATTTTCCTTCTCTAAGAACAGTCCAGAGTTGGTTTAGCCGCTGTTGCCAGAGGAACAATATAGCAAAACATAGAATATTTTAACATCTGTTGCCAGAGGAACAATATAGATGTACATGAGCTAAACACAAATCTTTATCTTTATGCGCCACTGGTTTGCAATAGTCCTGTGAGACAAGTGATCTAGCCTAGAGGATGATGGTACAAAAATTGGTAGTTTGGTATTTCTCTTTATGCTAAATTTGATATTTTTGGGGGGGCTTTTTCCCATTGTTAACTTTATAATCCCATAATGAGCAGGGCTCCAAAAGCAGCCACAATGATCCTTAACCTTACAGTGGCAGACAATGGTGCATCTCTGTCCGTGTGAAGAAATCATCCGAGCAACAATATCAACATTACTTTTTGCAGATACAATGGTGCATCTCTATACGTGTCATTTTAGACTTTTATGTCAATAGAATGTTCAAGTATCTAGAAAGCATTGCCTTAGTCGCTTAAATTGTTATTTGTCCTCGTCGGCGTAATATTTCCCAATGTCGCTAAGGGAACAGATTTTGGTTAATATCGACCGTCGAAGCATGTTCTCATTTATCCCAGGGGCGGAGCTATTCATGGGCAAGTGGGGTCAGTTGACCCCACTGGAGTTGACAGGTTTCAGAGGTTTTTTTTTTTTTTTTGTGTGTTACTTCTTTTGTGATTTGCCCCTACTCTCTCTCCTCTACAAGGCAAAAGGAAGAAATAGAGGGCAAACCGTGAAAAGTTTCTCAGTAAAAGACGAAAGATAAAATAAATTCACCTGCCTAGCATCATCACTTTTCTTTCCACCTAGACAACATAAAACCCTCTCTCTCTCTCTCTCTATCACACACATACCAAATCAATGCATTTCTCTGATTCCAACTGTTTCAAAAGGAGAGAATATTTTGTCGATTTTGATTCTTTTAATCTTAAAGTCATCACAAATCTTAGTTATCTATATTTCTTTTTACTCTAAATCATCAACTCAATATGCAGAGATCTTAATACTAAAAAACTCTCAATTTCGAAGAGCTATTTTTTAAAAATTCTTACTATTGAAGTTGAAAAATTTATAATTTTTACTGAACTGAAAAAAATTGATTTGGGAGAATGATGCAAAATATAGTAGTTGTGGCTTTGTATAATTGTTTTTGAGTTCTTCTACTCTTTCTGTTTTTTTGGTTTATTGTTTGCAAACAAGGAAGAAAATGGCAAATGGCAATTGTGACTTAATTTTTGTGTTTAGGTTCTAGTAAATCTAGCTGGGAAACAATTTTAGAAGCATTTTTTAGCATATTATGAACAATGTAAGAATATCTGAAGATGAATAGGGAAGCCTGGATTGCCTCCTAATTGACCCCAGTGATCAAAAATTCTAGATCCGCCCCTGATTTATCCCCTGGATACGCTGCATGGTTAGACATCAGTCAAACATTACTTAGAAAGTTAGTGTACCTATTAGTTCTACAGTTTACGATTAGGTTGACATTTCGTACTATTATGGCTCAATAGCTAGATCATTCCGATGTTTGGGGTCGTATGCGTGCTTCATCAGGCTTTAGTTTGTAGTATTTTGTTGTCTTTGTAGATGATTATTCACGAATAATTTGTGTTAAACGTACGAAAGAATGGTCAGAGTTGTACTCCATTTGAAATCTTTTTATGAAATAAACAGTTTGATATTTCGATTCATACTTTTCATTCTGATAATGTCCGTGGAGTGGCCGAACGTAAATTGTAACATCTGTTAGAGGTTGCACGTGCGGGTATCCAATTTTTTCTGGAGTGATGTTGTTCTTACTTCATGTTATCTTGTCAATATTCGCTTTCAATGGCCCTTAAGGGTTAGATTTCATTCACTGTGTTGTTTCTGACTTCTACAAAATTCTCTACCTCTCAAAATTTTTGGTGCACATACTGTGTCCATGCTGTTGATTCAGGCCGAGATTCTTTGCTCCATTAAATGTGTCCTTTGGTTACTCTCGCAGTCAGAAAGGATGTAAGTGTTACTTTCTTTCTCTTAATTGTCATTTATATATATTGCTATTACACTCAATAAGTCCCTTCCCTACTTTGTGAATTCTTATACGGCGTACCCATCCCATCATATGCGCACTTTGTTCCATCACCATCGCAATAGTGTGCATGTTTGCTGGCTCAAGATTCCATCTGCTCCGACTCAGTCTACCGGCCCCCTGCTTCTTCTGTCGTGGAATCCAATTCCTTCTCCGAACGCTCTTTCTCTTGCCCTTTGTAAATGTAAACATACTTGTACCTCATATCCTATTACTCAATATGTTTTCTATGATCATTTGTGTCATTCCCTTTGTGCATTTGCTACGTTTTGCTTCTTCCATATTTGTTACTAAGAATGTTCAGGAGGTCTTGTATATTTTTTAGTGATGAACAACCATGGAGAATGAGATGTCTGCCTTTTGGTAAAATGGTACATGGATTTTGGTTTCTCTTCCTTTTGCGCATACCACGGTTAATTGTTGTTAGGTTTTTGCTATGAAATATAATCTTGATAGGTCTGTTGAGTACTACAAGGCCTGTCTTGTTGCCAATAAATTGAGTAGTTCATTCAAGGCTCGGTTTGGTTTGGAAAGGAGTCTTTTTATTTGGTTTGTCTCTTGAACGAAACCAAAGCCGAGCTTCAATTTAGGCTCGTTTTAATGAATGAATCAAAGTTGAATCTAATAGTATTTGATTTGATTAGGCTTGTAAAATAGTAATTATTTTAGGAGTTTGTTCATAATTATTTACGTTTTTGGGTATAAATAAAGTTATATTAAGAGGAAACCATAGAAATAGAGTTCGTCCAAATGTTTTTCCCAAATAGAGCATTCTCAATTGTGGTCCATAATGAAAAATTATTTGCTGCTTCCGTGAACATTTTCAAGCTCTACTCAAACTTATGCCAGCTCTGCTTGAGCTTGAGCCGTTAATTTGGCTCGAGGTCGAGTTTGAATTTGCTAAAATTTTGACGACACAGCCCTGGGAAGAAATAAACTAACCAACCTCCATAATATTTGCTGAAGCACAATTTTTAACATCAAGATCTCCAATCTCCAATCGTTTTTTTGCGGTTATGAACCGAAAGGAGCACCCGTTGAAGTACTTTCGACAAGCCCAATTCATTGTATTTTTGGGATCTTCTTTGGCTTTTCTCTGTTTTGTTCTTAAAGTGACAAAATCTATTATAATATGAAGACATTACCCATTTGGGGGTAAACTAGAAAATAAAGCTGTCAAAAATCAATTTTTATTATTACCCTTCAAAGAATTTTCTCTCTCTGGTTCGTTATTGTGACAAAAAATAACCGTCAAGGCTAAAATGTAAAACCACACTATCAGGACAATTGATAAAATTGCTCGACTTAGCTACCTCACTTTGACACCCACTACTATATTTCACTCACATCCCCGATATATTCACCTACACACTATGTTAAACCAAGAAAGTGTTGATTTTGACTACACAATAATAAATTACCATTTTGCCCTAATCCTGCCAATGGGACCAAAGAGTGGTGGCAAGACTTGTCTTGATTGGCAAATAGTGTTGTTTAATTTCATTTACAACCCATTAGGTCAAAATTTAGAAAGGATATGGTCGATATAATAAGAATGACGATATAGTAAAAGAAGAAATTTATTATAGAATGGCGAACAGTTATAAAGGGCTTGTTTGAGTACTTTTTTAGAAAAAATAATATGGTGAATATGAGTAAGTGGATGACATTCTTGTAATTAATAACTATATTCTATTAATTAGTAAAGACATTTGCGTAACTAGAAGGGGATAAAATCTAGATACAGGGAGGGGTAAGATAATTTTATCCTTATTCTGACGACCAAATTACCCCACATATATCATATACGGTGACCAAAAAAATAAATAGACCCTGAATAGTCGTACCTGAGGTGATAAAAAAATGAACTTAACGAACATTTTAATGGCTAAGTTAATGATTGTTGAAGTATTTGGGTCCACATGTTATGATTTTTCATTGTTGAATTATGAATTTAAAATTTTGGCTCACTAATTTAAAATTTCTATAGTATTTTGGCTCACTGATTTAGTGGGAGTTACAAAGTAATTGTGAGTTTATTTTGTGGTTTTGAGAATAATGGGTTAGTGAAGGTCTTGAGTATTATGGTTATTAATTAGGAATAGAGCTGCATTTTATGTCTAGTATAAATTTGCATGTAATCTAGTATTTCTAGTATGAGTGAAAATAAAAATTCTAAGTCTTCTCCTACATTGTCTTTTTCATTTTGTGTGTGTATATGTATGTGCTCTTGGCCTCAACAATGGTTTAGAGGTTGCATTGGTTGTTAGGCAAAATGTATCAATTTTTATCTTAGTTTTCTTTGGGTTATTGATGTAATATTATTTCTTTTCTTTTGCTCTTTATTCCATAAGTTTGTACCTTGCCCCCCCAAGCGGCATACGATTGGTGGTAGCCGGGTGCCAACCTAGACCCTAGTTGAGATTCGGGTATTCCCCTAATCTTTTTAACTTCTTTGTATGATCAATGAAATTTTCTTTGCTGATCCAAAAAAAAGAAGGGAAAAGGAAGTGGAGTACACATTTTGTGCATATATGTAGCTGAATATGTAAGATGATGTGGGAGTAAGATGTGCGAGTGGGGTAATTGACTCGATTAATTTTATTAGTTTATCCTAATAGTTAATTTGTCATAATAATTATATTTGTAAAAATTTATTCTCATATAGCACTAACTGCAATACAATTAAATGTAGTTCCTAACGTGAGAATGTAGTTCCTAACGTGAGAATGTAGTTCCTAACGTGAGAATGTAGTTCCTGATTCAAAATGTCATTAAAAAAATAACATTCGGACCACCACGCCTAGCTTGGATCGCTGCCTACTCTCCTCTCCCCCGGAAGGGAAAGGTTTTGAGTTCAAGTATCTAGTCATATGTATCCCTTTTTATTTCTAACTTATGACTATCTTACAGGAAGTAGAGAAGTTTGTGAATCCCCACGACATAGAGTGGCAAAACACAATCCATGAAGTCAGTGCCGGTCCCGATATTTGGGCTGTCCAAGTCTGACTATAACTTGGTTGCCCACATAGTATTAAGACAAAAAAAAATTAAAAGACATATAATCAAACAAGAAAATAAGAACGAAAATAAATTAAGTTACATTATGCTTTTCGCTTGAATTACATAAGAAATTTAAAATCAAAATGTAATCCCGGTCATAGTATTTTATGACTAGCACGATTGGATTCAAAGAAAACAACTTCTTCTTGAATTTTTTGAAGCATATTCTTCAATTAAATCATCGTAGTTTAATTTGTTCAAGTATTCATTTTCAATTGAAATCATACTCAATTCACTTAATCTCTCTTGTGACATGGTAGTCCTAATGTAAGTTTTTATCAATTTCAGCTTTGAAAAACTCTTCTAGATCTACTGAAGCAATTGTGACCAAAATAGTCAACAAAAATTGATAATATTTTCTGTAATTTAAATCAGCATCCTATGAACCCACGCTGCGCAGATTTTCATCCTATCAAGATTTTCAACTTACGTTTTCATTCTATTTTTATATAGTTTGATATTTTTATCATTATTTTTTAGTGTTAGTTTACTTTTTATCCTTTTTTAAGTGAAACATATAATCTCTAATTTGGTAACTTAAAAAAAAACAATAAATTAGGCTTAAAAAGTTAAAAACAAATATTGTAGACGTATTATGTGAATAAAAAAATATCCACCAAAATCCAATAGATACTCACCGAAATCATACTAAGTGACTGAGATTTTGTTAATCCCTATATTTGTTCATAGAATCTGAATTTATTATGTTTATCCTCCTAAATTCAATTTGGTATATTCATCATCCTATATCACTGATTTTCAATTTCTTGTATTGATTTACTGGAATACGAAGTTCTTGTTTTCATCCTCCCCCAAACCATGGACTTTAACAAATTAACCATCAGGTAAATAAATTTATCATCAAATGTACAAAAGATCTGCAATTTACCATCAACTTTATAGAGGGCATTAAATTTACCATCATAATTATGGAGGACAAGAAACTCAGGTTTTTGGATGTTGAAACTAATATAGTAATTAAGCCCATGATTGTATCACGTTGCTTAAAGGACAAAGTACTGAAATTATGCTAAATTAAAAAAGTAGGGTAGTTTGAGTATTTTTTGAAGGAGAAACCAAAACATAACCATTAAAAGAGGACGAGATGAAAATCTAGTTAATGACCAAAAAATAAGTGTTCCATATATTTTTACTGATATTTATACTTATTTTTTTAAATATATTTACGAAATAAATTTTTTTTTTGTTGCCCCACGCCGGGGGTTGCCCGAGCCCAGCGGCTTGCAAGGCTTACTCCGGGACTGAGACTGCATGAAGCTCCTACACTTGTGTTTACAAAAAAGCATAAGAATTTAGTAGTCAAAGGAGAGAAATGGATAAAAGACACAGTGAACTCATGCCAATACCAGCAACATTAATCGCTAGGGTGGTATTTGCAGCAGCAATCACTGTTCCAAGCAGAAGCAATGGTGCAAATGGCCTCCCAATTTTCTCCAAAGATTTGGTGCTCAATGTCTTTTTGTTTTTTTTATGCAGTGTCTCCCTATCTGCATCCATCACTGCTCTATGGATGTTCTTGTCCATCCTCACTTCACACTACGCAGAGGGTGATTTTCTCTATGTTCTTCTCAATAGGTTGATTGTAACGTCCCGATTTCTCGAAACATTAAATAATTTGTTAAATTCTTATTTTATTAAAAGACATGAATTAATTTGAAATACCCTTAATCATAAATTATTAAAACCGAGTTTAGAAGTGCGTAACTGAAAAATGACCAAATTACCTCTCGGGATTTACATCTATTTCATAACATTAAAAATAAGTAAAATATTAGAGCAATAACTAAGGGTGCAACATCCAGGCAAACAGTTCCTCTCCATCGACTCCTGGCACTTCATGCTCGGGTGGCTCCTTCGTCTGTACATCCACATCTAACATGAAACACTAAGGGCAAAGAAGTTACACTAATGAATATCTTTACGTAACAAATTAATCTAAAAAGAACAAAATTATATCTACAAATTAAAAAAAAATCACTATAGATGAACAATAAGCCAAAACGCAACGTATTTTTAGATTATTTTTGTTTTTTTAATTTTTTATATTTAATTTATAATTTATATATTTTTTTTGAAATTTCTCGTTGAGACAAACCAATAATTCACAAAAAATTGACGCAAAACAAAAGATTGAAGAAAATTCAAATAAAAACCAAAAAAAAAATTTTAAAGAAAAGTTAGGTCATATCGTTTACAGTGGTTACCTTTATCTTTTTAAAAGTTTTCTTAAATTTACATTAATTTCCTAGAAAAATAAATAGTTTAATTATTTCTAAGTTTTCACATGTGACTTTTTCTTCTTATATTCTTAATATATACTTAAAGAAATTTTTTAAGCTTTCAAACCTGATCTTTTTCCTGGTTTATTCTTCTTATGTAGATGAATAATAAATTTAAAATATGATTAATGCAAAACTAATAGAAATTCGTAAGTCTGAAATAAGTAACCCCTATTAGTGATGTAGAGTTGATGATTAATGTTGATAGGTTCCATTGATTGCAGAAAATAACAACAACATGGGATTGAATATTGAGAAGAAGGATGAATACAGGAAATACATACCACTGCTTAAAGCAGCACTATTAGGCGATTGGGACACTGTCAAAAGATTCTTTGAACAAGATGAGAGTGCAATCACAGCCCCAATAACTGACTTTTTGGAGACAGCGCTGCATGTAGCTGTTGGGACTGGCGAAACGACAATTCATTTTGTGGAGAATTTGGTCGAGTTGATGCCGGTAGAGGCTTTGACACTGCAAGAATTTGGCAACATTACCGTCCTTCACGCCGCCACATGGGTTGGCGACACCAAGGCCGCTATTGTCTTGGTCTGAAACAGACCTGATTTGGTCTACATTAGTGATTGTTGAAATTGTCAAAATAAAATGGGTTTTTAATTGGGTGTTTTATCAAAATTTTCTTGTGCTTGAGAAAACTTATTTTAGAGTGTAGAGGTTTGTCCCACATTGCTTAGGTGGGAGAAAGTTTAATGGTTTATATAAGGGAGCACACCTATCAAGTTTACTTTAATAGCTTAGCTCTAAAGTGGCTTGGCTCATAGGTGCTTCGCACACTTTTCATGCCACTGTTTTGGTGCTTGTTTAAGTCCATAAAGAGACTTAACAAGTTTGCATAATTTGTGTTTTTGACCTTGTACAATAAATCCTTCCGGTTGCTTCATATAAATCTCTTCATTCAATTCACCATTTAAAAATGCAGTTTTCACATCCATTTGGTGAATCTGAAGTTTATAAATTGAAGCTAAGGCAATCAGAACTCTAATTGTAGAGATCCTTGCCACCGGTGCATATGTATCGAAGTAATCGATACCATCCTTTTGGGTAAAACCCTTGGCAACCAACCGTGCCTTAAACTTGTCTATTGTACCATCAACTTTCATTTTCTTTTTGAAAATCCACTTGCAGCCAATGGCTTTGGAACCCGGAGGTAAATCAGCAAGAACCCAGGTATTATTACCCATAATAGAATCCATTTCATCTTGGATTGCTTCTCGCCAGAAAGCATAGTCTTGTGATTTCATAGCCTCCCCGTAGGTCAAGGGATCTGACTCTACATGAAGTGTAATCATGGTATGATTACATGTAATTTCTCTAGTTCCTTCAACTAGATAAACTACAAAATCAGGTCCAAAGGACTTGGCAACTCGAGCCCTTTTACTTCTTCGAAGTTCGACCTGTTCCGAAGGTTCAGTCTCTGTATTAGACTCCAAAGGGAGTGGTTCATCCTCTTGATTTACTATCTTAGGAATAGGACCAAACCTATTTTCATAAAACACTGCATCACGTGATTCAATAATGGTGTTCACTCCAATTGAATCAAATGGCTCAGACACTAGAAACCTATATGTTTTACTATGTAAAGCATAACCAATGAATATACATTCAATTCCTTTTTCACCCAATTTCTTTCTTTTAGGCTCTGGCAATCTAATGATTGCTCTACAACCCCAAGTTTTAAAGTAACTGAGATTAGGTTTCTTCTTTTTCCATAACTCATATGGAGTTATTCTTGACTTTTTGAGAGGTACCCTATTCAGAATATACGCAGCGGTAAGTATGGCTTCGCCCCACAAACCAGTACCTAATTCTGAATTACTAAGCATAGCATTGACCATCTCAGTCAAAGTCCGATTTCTCCTTTCGGCCACTCCATTTTGTTGTGGAGTATATGGTGCAGTTTTTTCATGTATTATCCCTATTGATTCACAATAAGCAGGAAAGTGATATTTACCATCTCTATCAGACCTTAAACGTTTTATTTTTGTTCCACATTGATTTTCAACTTCGGTTTTGAAAGCAATAAAACTTTCAAGAACTTCATCTTTTGAATGCAATAGATAAATATAACAATACTTTGAATAATCATCTATGAACGTTGCAAAATATTTCTTGCCTCCTCTAGTAGGAGTGCTATGCATGTCACATACATCACTATGAACTAGTTCTAATAAAGATGTGGTTCTTTGAATTTTAGGAAATGGAACTCTAGTAATTTTAGTAAGCGCACAAACTTTACATTTGTCAACCATATCAATATTATATTTAGGAATTAAATTTAATTTAACCATAAAATCCATTTTCCTAGTATTCACATGCCCTAAACGAGTGTGCCATAAAGAAAGAGAGTCAATCATGTAAGCAGAAATAACATTTGTATTATTTATGTTAAGTTTGAACATGCCCTCTACAAAATAACCTTTCCCAACAAAAATATCACTTTTGGACAGAACAAATTTATCTGCCTCAAACACTAACTTGAAACCATGCTTGTTAAGCAGGCCTCCAGATACAAGATTTTTCCTAACTTCTGGTACATGGTAAACATTTGTCAGAGTCAGCATCTTCCCAGAAGTGAACTCTAAGTCCACTTTTCCTTTGCCTTTGATGACAGCAGTAGATGAATTTCCCATATAGAGAACAGTGCCATCATCAACCACTTCATAGTCCGTGAAGAACCTCTTATCATTGCACACATGCTTTGTAGCACCTGAGTCGATCCACCAGTTTCCAGCATCCTCGAGAATGTTAATCTCGGATAAAACAGCCAAAAAATTGCCTTTTGACCTCGATGCTTCTGAATTTTTCTTCATGTTGGATCTGCAATCTTTTTTGAAGTGCCCTGACTTACCGCAACGCCAACATTCCACTTTTGCCTTTTTTCCTTTCGGTTCATTGCCCTTGTCGTTGCTTCGTCGGAATTTCTTTTTTCCTTTACCCTTATTGGAACCTTTCCCTTCTTCCACCATATGAATCTTGGAGTTATTAGCCCCAAGTTCTTCCTTCTCTTGACGCTTTGACTCTTCCTCCACACGAAGGTGGATAGCCAATTGTTCCAGCGTAAGATTCTCAGTTTTGTGTTTAAGACTTTTCTTAAAATCTTTCCAAGAGGGAGGGAGTTTATCAATCATAGACGAAACTATGATCGATTCATCCATATTCATACTTTTAATCTTAAACTGATTCAAGATATGTTGAAATTCATGCAATTGATCAATCGCAGACTTGTTATCTATCATTTTGAAATTCATAAATTGACTAACCAAAAACTTTTTACTTGTCGCGTCTTCTGTCAGATAACAACCCTCCAATGAGTCCCACATTTCTTTCGCAGTCTCCGTATTGGTATACACGTCGAACAGTGGGTCCGATAGTGCATTCAGAATATGCCCTTTGCAAATGTAGTCATCATTCTCAAACTTCATCCTCACTCGAGTCTCCTCCAATGTTTCATCTTCTTTCTCCTCCGGATAGGGAGTGGTGAGAACATAAACGACATTCAAAGTCGTAAGCATAAAATGCATCTTCTTTTGCCAACGCCTAAAGTTACCGCCATCAAACTTGTCCAACTTCACGAAATCTTGTGTCAATTGTCGCAGAGACTTTGACGCCATTGCAGCAATACTATTTTTCGATTGTTGTTGCAAAATGTGGAATCTTCGGAATGTGAACAATATGATGAACTTGCTTCGAGGCGCGTTACGACGTCGCTTTCCGAAAAACAGTATTCGCCCCCACCAATTGGTGTGCACCGGGTTGCAGCGAATATGTTTCGAAGATACAACGAAGCCCGATCGAAAGATCTTCTGTCTGCGTACGCACGAACAGACAGAATACCGAATCAAATATATAAATAAAAGAACCAAGGGACTGTTAAATTCGTTTCTGCAGAATAACGAATTAACAGCACAAGAAAAATGGATTTTGGAGTGAGAGAGTTTTCTGATTAATTCAGTGTCTAAATGGCTGCGATCTGGGCTCCATTTATAGACCCAGATGCACCCACTCGCGCAGGGTTGTACCTGTTCGCGTACGGACACGCCCACACCCAATCGGTTCACTCGAACGGGTATGAACCATGGGTCGCGTCCAATCCAACAGGCGCACCCCGTGTGACTCAACCGCCACACGTACGCAACGCGTGTGCCACGTCAGCGCCACCTTACTGCCAAATCGCAATAAGAAAGGGTGCCGACTAGGCGCACTGCCAAATCGCAATAAGAAAGGGCGCCTACTAGGCGCCTCGCGCCGACGTGCTAAGTGCAAAGTGCGCCATCAAAGCGCCACACAGCCCACTGCCACGCGCACGCGCACGCGCACTCGCACTTCCACGAGCACACGCACGCATGTGCGAAGCACACCGGCTTTGCCGGTTTAAGGTGCGGAGCACCTTAATTATGGTGCGAAGCACCTATGAGCCAAGCCACTTTAGAGCTAAGCTATTAAAGTAAACTTGATAGGTGTGCTCCCTTATATAAACCATTAAACTTTCTCCCACCTAAGCAATGTGCGACAAACCTCTACACTCTAAAATAAGTTTTTCTTGTGCTGTTAATTCGTTATTCTGCAGAAACGAATTTAACAGTCCCTTGGTTCTTTTATTTATATATTTGATTCGGTATTCTATCTGTTCTTCGTTTGTGCGTACGCAGACAGAAGATCTTTCGATCGGGCTTCGTTGTATCTTCGAAACATATTCGCTGCAACCCGGTGCACACCAATTGGTGGGGGCGAATACTGTTTTTCGGAAAGCGACGTCGTAACGCACCTCGAAGCAAGTTCATCATATTGTTCACATTCCGAAAATTCCAGATTTTGCACCAACAGTGAAGATCAGGAGCTATTACCCCTCCATCATGCGGCTAGGAATGGTTGTAAGGACACCCTTTTGTATCTATTTACGGTCACGCAAGATGATCATTTGTCTTTGCCCTTCCAAAACTGTTCTGGTGTTCTCCTTGTCAATTTTGCAATCACCTTCGGATTCTATGGTAAGTGTCAGGGATTTAGGGAGGCTATAGTGCACTTTCTTGAAGTGCAGGCAAAATAAGGTAGTTTTGTTTGTTTTAATTTCAAAACTACGTCGTTTTAGTTTATCACACGAATTGTTATTAAAAAATACATAAAATCCAAACGATGTAGTTCCGAAGGTAAAATAGGCAAAATTACGTCATTTTATCCTCACTACACGCACATAATAGAACATTTCCCAACCAAAGTTTAGCCCAAGTTCTGCCTGAAAGTCTCTCTGTATCAAATAATACCTCAATTACTAGGAAACCCCTTGGCCTTGGCTTAGCTTAAGAGGAAAGCCCTAGATTTAGCTGCTGTAATAAGGGCAGTAGATAAGGAAAAGACGTAACTGCTCTTAGTAGGATGCCGAGAAGAAGCATCGAGACTTGGGAAGTGCTCAAGCGTGAGCTGAAAGCCATGTTCTTTCCGGAGAATGTGGAGTATAATGCTAGACGTGCTTTACGTGATTTGAAGCACACTGGCACAATCAGGGACTATGTGAAGGCATTCTCCGCATTGATGCTGGATATCAAAGACATGTCATTGCATTACACAGCAGGTATTATCTTCGATTGGTCAAATGTTACAAGAATCACAAGTACTTATAAATGTACTAATCCACATCTCACTCAGTGTGAAGTACTTCTTTCTCTGTCCCCTAATTTTAATTCTTTACCAAAAACAAAAATTAAGTCAATTGCCATATAAAACATTCAAGCATGAAAGTATTTTATTTTTGTAATTATAAAAAATTGAGACCAAGGACTAATTTTCCCTAAATTATATAGTATCTCAATGTCACTGTCTTTTTTATTTTTTCTCAAGTTTTATTAAGTTCGTGTTAAATTTTTTCAGATTAGTAATTTGTGTTGATGAAATGAATCTAGAAGGTAAAACATACAAGTAAAAGTCCTAAAAAAATTTCTAAGGACGAAAAAAGCTCTGAAAACATATATTTTTATTATTTTTAGTTTCTTTAGCATCGTCTTATCTGGACATTTGGGGTCTATTTTTTGATACTTTTTTAATTCCTCCCGTTGCGAAAAATGAAGAAAGACAACAACATTAGACGGAAAATTGTACAAAAAATCAAACAATATCGACTGTCTTCAACGAAAAATAATTTCACCCAAACTCAACCTAAAACTATGGCACATATGGAGTAATTAGGCATATCATGCGATACTGATGGATTCATGACGAAAGCATTGCTTATTTTCTTATTTTGCACATAAGGAAGGGTAAAAAAATGGCCCTTACTAAAACTTTTGAACAGTTTATATTTTATAATATGCAAGAGAAATATTGGTTTCCAGTATATGTTGTTTTCCTCTTCCTCTTAATTTGGTGACAAACAGATGTAGCCAGGGACAGAGCTAGGAAATTTACTATGCGGAGGCAAATATATATTTACTTCTATTTTAAATTTTTTCTCAAAATATTTAGCAGGGACGAACTTATATACTTTATAGAAAAATTTTCTTTTTTCTATATAATAATAAAGGTTTTTTCCTTTCTTACGGGCACGATCGCCCCTACTAGCCCCTCCCTGGCTCCATCCCTAGATGTAGCATTCAATCTGGTGCAACGCTATCCTCAGTTAGCTACATCAAAAGGTGACAAGAATGAGTGTGCTTTGCTACATATAGCCAGAAAGCTGTGTGCGTTCGCCGTATCAACCTTTGGCAACAAATAATATATCGTTGTAAGTTCTCCTTGACTAGTAAAAAAAATGCCTCCTTCTCTAGTAACCTGTATTAGGTCTACCACTCACTTTCAAGATTGCTTTCTGTTGAAAAATATCTTGCAATTGATTTTTTGAGGTTTTCGGTAGTATCATGCAACCGGCTTATTTTCTAGCAAAACGGACATTGACTTGTTTTTTGCACCTCCAGTACCGGCTGTTAAAATAGACTGCAGTTTATTTGAGAATTATCATATCCATGACTCTTGTCAATTGCAGTGCCTAACGTCAAACAAATCTGAGAGCAAAAGCAAATCCATCATCAAGCAGATAAACTACTCAAGCTTTTATGCGAGAAAATTAGATCTTTAAATGACTCACAAGCTTACAAATCGTTTGACAAAGATACAATTATTGTTGCGAAAAGGTTAGGGATTTAGGAGGTTATAGAAGAGATTGTGGAGGCATTTCCCTCATTAATTTGGACAAAAGACGACAACAATCGTAGCTTATTTCAACTAGCAGTAATAGATCATCATGAAAATGTCTTCAATCTTATATATCAGATGGGTGATCATAAAATATATATGAAAATTATCCGAGACAATCTTGTGGATACTATCTTGCACTTAACTGGAAGATTGGCACCTCAAAGAAAGCTCGATCTAGTTTCTGGTGTAGCTTTACAGATGCAACGTGAGTTACAATGGTTTAAGGTAAACTTTTTCCTTTCTAGTTGTCCAGAGATTAATCACCAACACACAAAATTCTTTGAACATGCATGGAGGCCTAAAACATTTGCTAGCAAACCTACATATGTGTATATACACGAGTGACGTGTATGCAAATATATATTAGTAGCAAAAAGTCTAGGAATACATCATTTCGTGTACAGGTCCAGACACAGATGTGTCCAAAATCGTCTGATACACATGGAGCTCTTCAAAATAATGAGAGCTTCCCATGCATTGAACGATTTTGAACACATCTATATATGTCCGAGCTGTGCACAAAAAATATGTTCCCAGACTTATAGCTTGTCCTAGTTAGCTCAATGACACGTCTGAAGCTAGTACTTGATGTAGGACAACATCCTCACCCTCATTGTCAATTGGATTATAGTAACAGAGATAGTTTTGTTAAGGTTTGGTGGAATACTCTATTTAATCGGTGTTGTTTGATGCTCCGTTTGAGCCAAAATTGTAGTTCGTTTGATTGTGATCTTTGTTGTATGCATCCATTATCTAGGTGTGAAATAAATTCCGAAAATACCGAGCCAACCAAAAAACCAAGGTTTGGTTGGTCCAAAGCATAGTTCGGTCGGTATATTAATTTTTTGGTTCGATTTTGGATTTTCAGAATTTTTTCCTTAACTTACCGAACCGAACAAAAATAATTGTAACAGTATAAGAAATTAGTTTTCTCATTAGATAGGATTGCTTTTTGACTTTTTTTCTGTATATACAATCTATTTTCTTTATTTATATATTTTGTTCTACATTTTTTTGTTAATGTTCTTAATCAGGCATCTAGCCCTTTAATACCTAACTAGCGTATGTGGCACACGCAATGCATGTGCAAATACGGCGCATGTATAAACACGTTTGATATTTTTTGTAGTTGTCACACGGGATTTTTTTCTCAAGAAATTTTTTTGTTAGTAGTTTTTTGAAACAATTTTTTTTAGCAGTTTTTTAGGAACTGTGTTTTTATGTAAATATCCCTATGTTATTATGATGGAAGAAAGTTTCTCATGGTTGCTTTGGAAAGTGACAATGTGACGGAGCTTAATTTTGAAGTTCACACCAACAAATGATAGCCCCTTTCTATTAGTATAGATAGATGGCCCGAAATTATATTTTAGGTTTGACTTTGCGTGCATCCTATAGTCAATCCTGAAAATCCAAACCGAACCGACCACCCCAACCAAGATCAGTCCTTTAATAATTTTGATCGGGATCAATTTGCAAAATATTCACCCCAAACCGACCGGAGGTTACATGCCCCAAAACTAATCACACCCGAATTGATTTTAACCCTAGCATTGTTCATCATTCACATGGATATATGGTACTTTCAGACTAGTACACGAGTATGGACATTATCTCCACTCATTGATAATAACTTTTGAGTGGGATTCTCTTAACTTTCACACTATATATTAAAGATCCAAAAGCTACATCATGTAGGAAGTGGGGAAACATATATGGCCCGAATATATGGAGCGGCTAAATGACATGGGAGAAACACCCACTATGGTATTCAGTAGAGATCACAAAATGTTAATACGTGAAGGACGACACTTCAAACTCTTGCACAATCTCGGCAGCTCTCATTGTCGCCATGGTATTTGCAGCGTCAATCACTGTTCCTGGTGGCAACAACGGCAACACCGGACTCCCCATTTTCTCCAAAGAGACAGCATTCATTACCTTTACAGTTTCAAATGCAATCTCTCTATTTACGGCCACGAATTCTCTATTGATGTTTTTGTCGATCCTCACTTCGCGCTACACTAAAGGAGACTTTCTCTATGTTCTTCCAAAGAGATTGACAATCGGTCTATTCACTTTGTTCCTATCCATAACAAGTATGGTAGTGGCCTTTAGTGCCACACTCTATCTTGTGCTTGGACACAATAAGTGATGGATACTCATTCCGTTGGCTGTATTAGCCAGTTTACCGGTCACTTCTTTTATTACTCTCCAAATTCCAAACCCCCCCCCCCCCCCTCCCCTCTTGTGGATCTCATTTCATCAACATACGGTCCTGGAATTTTTGGCAAGCAAATTAATCAGCCTTTTTATTAACGCAATAGGTGGAGTAGTACCTTTCTGTCATTTGCAGGTCTTCTAGGGTTTGATTTGGGGAATAATAATGTGGAGTGACTAGCCAAGAATTCATATTGGTTTGGTTAGCTGGAAGTGAATCACAAAAGCATTGGTCAATTAGATATCATGGAGGCTGCTATTCTCTGATGTTTCTTCTGATTGATCTGATCACTGGTTTTCATTTGGAGTCCAAATTGAAGGAATATGAAGTCTATAGATGGCTTTTGCAGTTGCCATGTTGTTATGGGTGTGCTGTGTTTCTGCTATTGCTATAGGTGTTTGTGTTTGATGCTACATGAGGGGATGGTTATTTTCTTCTGCTGCTGAAATTTGGATAGAAGATTATTTTCTGTTGATGTTGATTCAAGAACTTCACTGGTGTTTGCTGCTATTGCTGATGGTATGGATAGAAGACTGAAGTCATGGTTATTTTCTACTTGGATTTTGCTGCTGTTGATGTTGAAATTTGGATAGAAGGCACCTAAGTTGCTGCTGAGTCATGATCTACACTGGTTCTGTAAATGTGTTGGTTTCCTATCATGCTAAGTTAAGGATTTTGTTGAAATGGAAACTGAACTACGTGATAATGTAATGGGTTAGAGGCTGCATGGGTTGTTATGCAAAATTTTCAGTTCTGATCTTAGTTTTCTTTGGGTTATTGATGTAATATTATTTCCTTTCTTTTGCTCTTTATGGTCCCTTGCCAACTAGTTGTTTTCCTACCAAGTATCATATGATTGGTGGTAGGGCTACAAACGAGCCGAGCCAAGTCGAGCTTTGGAGTGCTCGAACTCGGCTTGTTAACTAAACAAGCCAAAAATTTGAGCTCGAACTTGGCTTGTTTGTAAACAAGACGAGCCGAGTCAAACTGAACTAAGTTCATTTACTTAACGAGCCTCTTTAAACAAGCCGAGCCTCTAAAATGAGTCGAGTTTTTATGAGCCGAGCTTTCGAGGCTCAAGTGCGGCTCATTTATGAAACGAGCCTAAAATTCGAGTTCAAGCGCGGCTTGTTAACTGAACAAGCCGAGCCGAACCGAGTCAAGCCTAGCCGAGCTTGCTAACAGCTCAATTCGTTTGCAGCCCTAATTGGTAGTAGACGGGTACCAACCTAGTTGGAATTTGAGTCTCTCGTAGTGAAGCTCTTCCCTTTTGTTCTCTTAATCTTTGTGACTTCTTTCTATGATCAATGAAATATTCTTTTGCCGATAAAAAAAAAAAAAAAAAGGTAGAGTACACACTTTATGCATAAATGTGGCTGAATATGTATGGCGTATGGTGATGTGGGAGTAAGATGTGTAAGTGGAGTAATTGACTCGAGTAATTTTATTAGTTTATCCTGAGAGTTAATTTTTTATAATAATTATATTTGTAAAAATTTGTTCTCATATAGTATAACTGCAATATAATCAAATGTAGTTCCTAATGTAAGAATGTAGTTCGTGACTGAATATGTCATTAACAAATAACATTTACATCACCACGCCTAGCATGGATGACTCAGTACTCTTCCTCTGAATGGGAAGTTCTTGAGTTCAAGCTCTCATGGAGGAGCTGCTTAGCTCCTGGGGGTTCTATGAACCCCTAACCCCTACTAACCCAGCTAATATACATCTACAGTTAATGTTCCTAAAAAAAAAATAATCACATTCATATTTCAGTTTGTTTCAAATGTAGGAATCATGAGAATATGATCACTTGCCTTTGTCTGATTCCCCTCATCTCTCTCCGTAGATTCTTATTGTAATCTGTCAAGAAATATCGGAGTGAAAAACACAGAAACAGAGTTATAGAGATAGTGAGGTTTGAGAGAGAGTTGTAATATTCTTTCAAATTAATTTGTGAATCTGCTGCCCCGTGAATATATCCGAATTTGGAGAACCACGTAACTAATAATCGTGTTTTCAGTGATTGTGTGTGTGAATGTTTGGATTTTCGATCCTTAGGCACTACACAACCTCCTACAATTGGCTGGAAGACTAGCATCTCCAAATAAACTCAACCTAATTCTGGTGCAGCTTTGCAAATGCAACACAAGTTACATTAGTTTAAGGTAATACTGCACGTTCATTTCTATTCCAAATAACCTCAATCCTCCTCAAATTTTAGGCTCTAACCTTGGTACCTATTCATATGTATCCCTTTTTATTTCTAATTCATGAGTATTTTATAGGAAGTAGAGAAGTTTGTGAATCCCCATTCCCCACGACGTAGCTAGAGTGGCAAAACGTTACCCATGAAGCTTCTATCCTAGTGTGTACCACAAAGCATAAGAATTTAGTAGTCAAAGGAGAGAAATGGATGAAAGACACAACGAACTCATGCACATTACCAACAACACTAATAGCTACTGTGTTATTTGAGCTGCAATCACTGTTCCAGGCGGAAGCAATGGTGCAAATGGCCTCCCAATATTCTCCAAAGATTTGGCGTTCGATGTCTTTGTTGTTTTTTATGAAAAATCTCTATTCATGTCCGCCACTGCTCTATTGATGTTCAATATCTTTGTTGTTTTTGATGCAACATCTCTGTCTACGTCTGCTCTATTGATGTTTTTGTCCATCCTCACTTCTCACTATGCAGAGAGTGATTTTCTTTTTTTGTTGTTCCCAATAGGCTGATAATTGGTTTGGTCAACCTTTTCCTCTCCAACAACCATAGTGATAGTCTTCAGTTCTGTAATGTATCTTGTGTTGGGCCACCACAAGGCATGGGTACTTGTTCCAGTGGTTGCATTAGCTTGTTTACCAACCATTTTCTTTTGCATCCCTACAATTCCCCCTCCTCATAAATTTGATCGCACCAACATATGGTCATTGTAATTTTGGCAAGTAAAGTAATCGGCATTTTCATTGAGAACAAAAAACAATGTCAAAAACTCCACGCATGAAGTGGTATCATCAAGCCAAAGAAACCCACCCCTAGACTTGGCTAATGCCTATAGGGTTGCTTGGGCTTTTTTTAATGCCAAATCTAGGGGCCTTCTACTCCACCGTTAAACATACCATATACCAGGATATTGTTATCTCATTTGCATTCTTTTTTATTCTAAAATAGCGGATCCCTAACCAAGAATACCATGTACTATGCAAACTAACTGCAGATTGTTACGACTATTTGTTGTTATTTCCCTCATCTTCCTAAAATTGATTTCGATCAATTTCTCTTTAATTAAGGAAACGAATCAGTGTGGAAGCAAACCAACTGCACTTTTCTGCTAGACTATGTTTTGTGGCCGTTGTGTATTGAATGTGTTTTCAAGCTTTCTTCTTTCTTTTCTCAGATGACTGTTGGCCAACTCTATGCCTCTGTTTCTTATCTGTTTTTTCTTTTCTGAGAATCCACGCATGTGATGATTATTTCCTTATGCTAGATTCATTTGATCCTTGTACCTCTTTTAAAAAAAAAAAAAAAATTTTGCCGACTAAAAACAAAACAATAACGTTTGATCATCCACATGTGCAATAACCTTTACTTACCTCAAACATTTGTTCTGTGACTTTGGACTATCTTATCGGGCAAGTAATTAAGGGGCTGTTTGCTTTGGGTTCTATACATCTAGCACGGCGACACTAGGGTCCTACCTCATCGTAGGGAGGTTAAGACAACAGAAATAAGACAAAACGAAAAAAGAAAGGTTAAGATAGTACCAACTCGATCTAAATAACTATGAATTGTTTCGTTCAAGTTCAAGTTATCACTTTTTCGACGATCTCTGTAGCTATTTGGATTTTACATTTATGCGTCGCGCGTTTCTCATTTTCGCGAAATTGGAGGTGTCTTTCTTTTGCATTCATCTCTCTAACTTTTATTATTCATGTTTAGACTCTTTTACTTTCTTTCTCATACACCTAGCTTCTGGTATTGTTATTCCTCTATTTAACAAGATGACAACGTATTTAATTTTACGTCCCCAAAGTCAGGGCGTTACAGGAATACGAAGTGTTTAGCATGGGAGTTACAAAATCGGGAAAAACAAATGGTTGTTGATTCCTGGCAAGCTCTTTCCGCACGGAAAGAAGAATTTTAAGCGTCCACTAGCATAATTTAAAGCTATAACTTATGCTAGTGCAGGAGGTATGTTGACACTCTAATAGTTCTGGCAATGAGAATGTGACACGTGGCGTAGCATTTTGGGAGTGTCCACGCCAATGAATTGGGCTAGAATCCTAAATGACGTCACTCGAACTTTGGGAGCAGTTATTTAACTATCGCAATGTTGACGTATGTAGTATACGAAGCAACGACGTTTCACATGCGTGGGTAGTTATTCAACTACCATGCATGCACATGAATTCAGAGGAAAAGAATGTCGTAGAACGTGCATCATAAACATAGGAGAAAGATGAAAAGATGGTCGAAGTAGAACAACTACGTTTTGCCCCTGTATCAAAGGATGGAAGATCACGCAAGAAACCAAGCAAAAAAAGATGGCATCCAATGCTAGTAGTCTATAAGTAGGACCAAGGTTGAAAAGTAAAGGAGAAAGAACCTCCATACAACTTATCTTTTTTGCAATTATCTTTTCTTTCTTGCACTTAGTTAGATTAGCTTAGCATAGTCGTAGTTGTAGCAGTAGTTGTACTTGTAACTTTCGCCGCTATCTATAGGAATAGTTCTTATCTTAGTTCGAAGTAACCAGGATCTTTTTGTACTTCTTGGATGTAAGTTTGTCTTCAAATCTATCATTTGAAGTTAGTTTTTTTTCACATTCTTTGTAACTGTTCATCTTTGTTTTTTTATTTTGATTTGTCACGTGTCAACACTTTAAAAAATCGTATTCGTTGAGGTATGAGAATAGACATCGCAAATGCCAAACAATTGTTGGTTTAACTGTCACAAGTATAAGTTTTTTTTTCTGAAAATGCTAGCTACACTCTTTTTCTAGCATGTTGCGTATCAATTTTTTCTTGAGAGATATTGGAGCCAAGACAGACGATTTTGTTTCTATCATGTATCATATGCATTCATCATTATTGAGACCTTTCCAAAATAATTTTTGCACTTGGCTTCGAGCTTTTTTTATGGACAACATCCCCCTCAAATGATGTTTATTTTAGTTCAGAGTAAAATATTTACTTCGTCCCTACAATATATCCAAAACTTTCAAAATGTCCCTAAACTATCAATTTTATTTACTTAATCCCTAAATTATCGATTCGGATTTTATTTAATTCAATTACTGACATTCGTCTAAGGTTCATTATGAGCGATTAGGAGGGGGACTTAATTGCAATTTTAATCCATTAGAAGGGGATTTAAGTGCAATTTCAATTCCTAAATATTTTACTCATCTAGTGGTAAAATAAATATATATCGTTTTATCACTTTAGGCTTTTAGGAATTCGATATAAAGAAGAACTTGGTCGGCGACAATTCCAATAACCTCGCCTCTCTTCTCCAATTCCAATCGTTTACCACAAAAAATGCTTAGGTAGGATTCCAATCGAATATGTGACGGCGACAATAAAAGGAGAAACCATAAGAAAAAACAAATCCTCAATCAAATAGATCATACCAAAGTGTGAAAAGTGACTTGCTGAGAAGAAAATAGTGCATCAAGAAGGAAACGAAGTTTGGACTTTGTGCAGAGTTGAAGTCTATACCATTATTTTAGTACCAAACAGAGAAGTAGACTCTTGGTCGAAAAACTATACCAAGGTGAAGCAAACAATTGACCTAGCTGCTTTTGAGTATCCCTGTTTTCCAATGTGTATATAGCCATTGAACTATGGAGTTTCTAATCAAAATGTGGAAAAGTAGAATGATTTTTTGATGGCTAAATATCATCTTCAACCTTTGGCTCTAAATAAAGCTCTGTTGGAATCTATATACTGGTTTGGTGAAAAACCATTTAATAAAATTCTACTTGAGCATCCTTCGTCGTCGAAGATTAGAATAAGAGAAGAGAGGTAGGGTAATTGAAATCGTCGCCGACCAAGTTCTTTTTTTTCTCCGATTCCTAAAAGGCTAAACCATTAAAACGATAGTTATTTATTTTTAACATGGGACGAGTAAAATTTTTAGAGATTAAAATTACACTTAAGCTCCTGCTTAACGGATTAAAATTACAGTTAAGCCCTCCTCCTAATCGTTACTAACAAATTTTAAACACGAATATCAGTAATTCGACTAAATAAATTTCGAATCGATAGTTTATGGACTAAATAAATAAAATTGATAGTTTAAGGACATTTAAAAGGTTTTAAGAATGGATTAGGGACAAAATAAATATTTTACTCTTTCAGTTCAACATAAAATAAACGTCTTGTGTGGCATCATACTGGGCTTTTGGCTCAACGAAAGCTCGTTTAGCTCACATGTTGTAAAATGTCAAGTTGTAATCCAACTTGGAATCAGCCTATGGTCTTTGTGCGAATCAACGCTCCTCGTCGGGAGCCAACTTGTCCTATACAAAACTCACCCTATTAGTATCCAGACTATTGCTCATGCAACAAACCAAAAAACTCTACAGTGACCTAAGGTGGACAATGGTGGACGAGAGAAAGTCCAATATTGAGTCATGCGTATCACCACCAACATCCCATTTGTGTGTTATTCCGGTCACCTTTGCCTCTACTAGTCTCACAGTTGTTCACTCGGGAAATCGCTCCCTGTCTATTTTTTTGTCCGACCAATTCTCATTTAAAGTGTTTGTGTGACAACTTTCACACACACTAGTTGAATTCTATGTACACCTTTAACGCAAGGAAAAGTCTATAGACACATATCAACGTTTCTGTATGCCTGTGTCCCTAGCATTACTCTTAACGCAAACTACAACATAGTTTAGAGACTACGCATTTTAAACTTGTGCTTTGTAATATTTTTGTGTTTTTTTTTCAGGAGTGAGTTATATTCATAATTTCTTTCTGTATTAGGGTTATTATGATTGGAAAAAAAAAAAAGGAACTCCCTGTCTGCCTCTCCATGTTCTACACAAATCTTCCTTCAAATTCTGGATTTGAAGATTTGATTGATGCCCAGAACCCTAGACAAGAATTTGGTAATCCACATCTCAATCTACGTATTGCGTTGTAGATACACTCAATTGTATGTATAGGCTGTGAGTTATGGAGGAGAAAATAGACGGAGGAGGAGGCGGCGGCGGCGGAGCATCGGCATGCGTGCAAGAAGCTCAAAATGTTGCAGGTAGCCGTATTGAAAGGAGGAAGGCGGCTAAAAAGGAGAAGAGGAAGCAGAAGAGGAAGGAGTTGGCGGCGAAGGAGCGGGAAGAGGAGGAGGCTCGGCTGAACGATCCGGAGGAGCAGCGGAGGATTCAGCTGCAGGAGGAGAGAGAAAATGAGAGGTTAGAGACAGAGAGGAGGGAGTTTGAGGAGCATGAGAGGGTGTTTCTTGAGGCTTTGGCTGCGAAGAGGAAGGCTGAAGAGGAGGAGGAAGAGAGGAGAAAGACTCTAGAAGACGAATCCAAACAAAATCAGGTTTGTTGCGTACGCATTTATTAGATAGGTAATGGTGTCATAGAGTTGAGGTACATCCGTTGCGATGATTTTTGCTGTTTAGTGCTTGGGTATTTGACTGAATCAGCTGGTAATCGTATATGTTCGCAACTTCTTGTACTATCCTGAGGCTCTCGTAAGGTTAACGGTATTATAATGTTTGCCTTTTAGGCAGAAGTAGAACAACAGTTACACATTGGTTTTGTGTCGTCCAGATGGATTTCTTTTTGTTGATCTTTGCTAACACATTTTTTTTGGTATGAAGAAGGTTTTTTATTTAATAGAATGTAAAAATGATTCAGTCTATAGCAATCTGTAATAATGACATTGTAATGCTCAATTATATATCCAATGGGAAGTATCCGACACGAATCTAAACCTTTGTTGAGGTGTCAAGTTTCTGATAATTTATTTTAAGGAGTCCATGAAACAAAGCTTTTTTGGTATCTTGCTGCCCTGCTCGAAAATAGCGGAGTCAAGTTTATGACAATTGAGAATATGAGACAGACAAGTATATTGTGCATGTAAGATATAGCGCCAAGTTCTGTTCATATTTTTATCTCCAGGCACCAGCTCATAACATCAGTATGTAGTTTCATAATCACAGAAAATAGATGCTGATTTTGTGGATAAATATTTTGAACGTCTCCTACAATTTTTTTTTTTTTTGGGTTTCTGGGCTGATTTTCATGGTTGAGTTTTGCTCATCTCCTTTTGCTTTTGGTGACTATCTTTCGCCATCTCTTGGAATTTTGTTAGCAGTAGAGGGCGTGCAATTTGCAATCTGTCCTTTTGAAATCTGCATGGTTTCCCTTGTCTTATCTGAGTTCCTGACAGGTTGGACACAAGGATGAAAATTCCGATGACGATTGGGAATATATAGAGGAGGGGCCTCCCGAGATTATTTGGCAAGGAAATGAGATTATTGTCAAGAAGAAAAAGGTCAGGGTGAAGAGGAAAGATTCGCACCAACAGATAAAAAATGAGGTAATTTGATATATTATGGAGTACACATAGAGCTACTCTATGGATAAAAATGGCATATGCTTCACCAAGTGGCAAGGACCTGAAAACTGAAGATAGTAAGGCATTTTGCAGGATCCAAATAGGCCTACATCGAATCCTCTTCCTCCACAATCTGAAGCCTTCACTAATTTCAAGAACGGATCTGTGGTTTCTGCACAACAGTTATTGGATAATGTTGCTCAACAAACTCCTAACTTTGGGACGGAACAGGTACGCCTTTTGTTTCATCCTGTATACCTGATATTATAGTTATGCAACCGTTCTGATAACTTTATAGTTGCGCTAATGTTTGTCGCTCTTCCTGTCTTGACCAAGTATTTTTCATTTGCTGGAATAGCATTTTAACTGATATTGTTGTATGGCAGGATAAAGCTCATTGCCCATTCCACCTTAAAACTGGGGCTTGCCGATTTGGGTCTCGTTGTAGCAGAGTTCATTTTTATCCTGATAAATCATGCACATTGCTTATCAAGAACATGTACAGTGGACCCGGTCTTGCTTGGGAGCAGGATGAAGGGCTTGAGGTCTGTAATGAAGTCATTGCGTATTGAAGTATCCTAATGATTACATTTGGAAATTGTTGAACTTTCTTTGTTGAATCAGTGAAATTGTTATATACCTGTTATAGTCTCACTTTACATGATACAGGGTGCGATTCTCCTGTCTGCCATGTCAGTACTGGAACTTTTCTGTTTTTGTATGTCTGCCCTAGACCCTAGTAACCAGAATATGTGACTACATAGCAGTGTTTCTTGCACATTATGCTGCACCTCTGAAAGATTTTTTTATTTGCTTGATTTGTCATGTTGCTTGTCTTGCCAAGAAATATCACTTTTCTTGCTAAATGATCAAATGTTTTTGTGTGGAGTATATTCTAATTCTTGGCATAATTTCCAACTTGTTTATCTAAACAAATCTTCACACATGATGTGCAAGTTGTTCATCCTTCTCATTTGTTGATTTCATGCAGTCCATACCTGTTATTTGATGTACAAACTTGTGATAGGGTTGTTATTGCTGTTCTTTGACTCAATCTCTATCAGACATTCATCTCGAGATTCACATTCATGGAGATTCATTGTTTCGGACTTGGTTGGGTTGGAGATAAAAGAAGGCAATGTTGTATCCTACATGTTGCTAACTTTAAGAGTATTTAGTTTTGACGCTCTTTAGCAGTTCTGTTTCTTTTCACTCTTAGATTCATTTTTGTTTGTTCCATTTTCATACAACTCTACAGAAACTTGCTAGTCTTTTGTGTATTAAAGAATAATGCAGCCATTTGTGCTCATGATATACATTTTAGGTACTATTGCATATCTTTTCTTTTCGCTAATGAATTTAAAACACCTAGTAAGTTTGTGGAGTTATATCTTTTTTGTGCCATTGGAGATCTCCGGCTGATAACAATTGTTACTCTAAAGTTTTCGGCTTGCAAGCAAAAATTACGAACTAGAACGTAGATGCACCGATGCATTCGTTAGCCTTGGTACTAAGAAGTTGCACATTTTCTTTTGTTAGGTAGGTAAGCACTAGTATGGAAAGTATCAAAGGGTATGCAGCCCATGTATAAGGCTAGCCTTTTATAAGTTCTACACATTGGACCAAAGCAAAAGAAAAACCTCTACACTCAAAAGGCCTAAAAGGTAGCCTATGCATCAAATCCACATCATCAACAATGTGATTCAAGTTAGGCGACAGTGACCCTATGGCCCAACTATACATCGTGAGATGAAAGTAAGCTTTTCAATCCACGAGCGGGTTCTTCAACACCTTGGTGTGCCCTATTGTTGTGCTCCCTCCAAAGAAAGCACGTCAAGCATAAAGGCACTAACGACCATGCCTTCTGTCTCTGTTCCCACCACTCATGGCAGACACCGACTTCATCTTTCTAGAAAATGAGCGTTCTAATAAGATCAAGAGGCTATTGGTCTACATGTTCTGTTTTTTCCTTACTGATGATATTCCCTCTCATTAACTTGCTTTTCTGATTTTAGGAGACTTATTCTTTTTCTGTTTGTTCTTTTGGTAATTCTTATTCCTTCTTTTAAGGAACCCTACCACTTAACTTGTGTTTTGGGGGGACTCTAATGGAGCAGAGCGATGGGCCCAGGGGGCTTTCATCCCTTTGATGTAGAGAGTCTCATTTGCATTTGAACTCTAATCTGCTACACTTACTCATACCAAAGTTCTTCCTTAATCCTAACTCAAGAAAGCCTCATCCAAGTACGAGTTGCTAGTAATTGATTCATATGCTTTCTTCATGTCCTTCACAAATGCTAACTCTTGTATTTGCTGATTTATTTCCTTGACATGACTATTAACCCAATTCCAACATTAGGTATTTCATTAGGCTTATTTTTCTATGATCTGGCCAAAAATCCCTTTTTCAGAAACAAGTTGTTTTATGAGGTTCGTCATACAATTCTCTCGTAGTGACTGAGATTATTCATATACCACGTATTGGGTCAGGGCATTGCAACTCTAATGTACTTAGTCTCTGTGGTAAATAGACAACATTTTCAAAGGAAAATTATCAATCCTACTGGCTACTTGCTAATTATGTGGTGTAGGTTTATTTCTATACATGTGTCTGTTTTTGGTTTGGACTGTTCTGCTGTTGGTGGTCTATTCAGATATCATGAATAGACTGAGATTTTACTCGAGGTTAAAAAAAATTAGTTTACTCTGAATGATTTATATTTGTTTGCATGCACATTTATTGGATGTTTACATGGGACCTTGTGTTGGGCAGTCGCAGGTGCAAGCATATGCCTAATTTGTTTGGGTTGGATTGTTGTTTATCAGTTTGCCAGCTTTAGCCTTTCAACCTGAAGGCCTCATAAATTATCTGCTCTAGCAAACTGTACTATGACCTGTGCTCCTTTAGTTTGCTTGTGCGGGGAAATCATTACTTTTATAATATTTCCTAATTTTTGTTTCAGTATACGGATGAAGAGGTTGAACATTCTTATGAAGAGTTTTATGAGGATGTGCACACAGAGTTCTTGAAGTTTGGGGAAATTGTAAACTTCAAGGTGGTTGGCTGCTTCATATCCTTCAATTAAAATTCTTTTTGCAAACTTCGTAACATGTTTGATTGTTCACCTCATTTGCAAATTAGGTCCATTTAATGACCCAACTAAAAACAATGTGTATTTTCTGGATGATGTTGGGGTGCTATAATTATAACTTTCAAAGTTATGAAATTGTTTGTTGTTGCTTTGCTTATTGAACACGGAAATTCTTCCCTTTTATGAGAGCGACTCTCAAGTACTGACAGTGACCAAAGGAAAGTCCTTGTATGCTGCGGCGGAACTAGGATTTGAACTCAAGAAGGACCACGTTAAGAGAATATTTTTGTTGAACATCTTTAAAAAGATGTGTTTTTTGAGTTTTTAGATATTGGAGAGTAAACCTTTGAGAGATTGTTGATATCATCCCATCAATGACTATTTGATACCAGCAGAACTTAATAACGTTTATAAGAGTTAAGACAGTCACTTATTTGTTCAAATTCTATATATTTTATAGCGGTATATAATGAAAAATATGAAATGTAAACCGGCCCCGCCTCCAAGTTAGGTCCGCTGCTGCTTGCATGAGATTATGTGCTCGTCTTGTGCAAACATGATAATTTGTTTTTATTTTTATTAAAGCTTTAGTACTTCTGAATGTTTGTGAATTGTTGAACTGGTATCATTCGAATCCACAATCTTGAGAATTTAATTTGGCAAATAATATGTTGAAGTTGCCTTTAATGAAAATATAGTATACGTTTCTTTAATCTAGTTGGAGTCTCAAGGCATGAAAAATATTGTCTACACATTCAGGTGTGCAAAAATGGTTCATCCCATTTGCGGGGTAATGTGTATATTCATTACAAGTCATTGGATTCAGCTGTGGAGGCTTATCAATCTATAAATGGTCGCTATTTTGCAGGAAAACAGGTGCTTCATTTTCTTCTCACTGAAGTTATTTCTGGTTATTCGTATAATAAATTTTGACACATTCTGCATTTTGCTGATTGGAATGCATTTCTTGCATGAGACCTTTACTGCAGTACTCTCGTATCCTTCCATGTTTGGTGAATTATTTTTGGCCCTAGAAGAACTGTAGGGTGTCCTATCAAGTCCATTAAATGTTACTCAGGTTAACTACAAACTGTGACCTTCTGCAATGAGGTTAATTTGGTGTTGCGAATTGAAATATAATCCTCGGTAGAAACGCAATTTGGCCTTAATCTAGTGGCAAGTTAGTTTGCTAGGGTCAATTTGGAAATCAGTATAAAGCTTGATTCAAGCTGGTATGGATCAAAAAGTTTACTACCTTGATATCAACATACATGATGGTACTACTTTGGCTTTAATACAGATCATGCAATTATTGTTTTCAGTTCTAGCAGTTTATCTCTTTGATGGAGTTGACTTGTCTTGTGCCCAATGTTTAGTGGTCAAACTAGTAGTTGCCAATATCTGTCGATGCTTGGGTCTTATGTTTGATGGCTCGAGATAATTGTTATTCTATCTTCCCTTTGACCTCAAGCTTTGCTGTTTTCATCTCATGTCTTTGGTGGCACATATATTTCATGGTTTCTTGGAGTTTAGCCTATTGAACTAATGACACCTATTTACCCCAAAAAACTGACACCGACGTGTCATGAACACTTCAGCGGCACATCTTGAACCTTCTGAACAAAACCTAGGTGGTGAATCTGTTGATAGTGACAGTGTCATTATTTTTAATGGAACTAATGCACTTATTAGATGAATGTCACTCGTATTGCAATGTTCTGCCGTTGTTTTGAATTCGTTAGATCGCCATTTTGACATGGATACATCTTAATGCTTTATGGACTAAATAGCTTTGTAATTTTAAATTAGTCTTTTATCGCCTTTTTATTCAGTTGCATTGGAAAAAGATTTACGTGACATAGTGTAAGCCTAGTAAAACTATGAATTCTTCATGTGTTAGGGTTGTGTCCTGCATTTTTTTAAAATTGCAATGTTGGCTTTACTGTGTCATGTGTCATGTCGCATGTTCATATCTGTGCTACCTAGGAACTGATGACCTGTAAAACATTATCAGAAGTTAGGGAGGAACTTCTTAGACCTCAGCTCATTATACATCTGTGTGAAACTACTTATTAAGAACATTTGTGTGAAGCTCTGTTATTTAATCGATGTAAACAGACACAGTATTAGTTATAATAAGTTCACTGGCAAGCCTGGCACTGACACGAGGATTTCCAATTTGTACATGTTGCTACTTCTTTGTCCAATCACACCAGTATACATCGATGGTCTTTAATGTTATGTTGCCGTGTTTTATTTGGTTGCATGTTCACTTTGCATATATTTATTTTTATAGGTGTCAGATATCGTAAACACATGCCCTTGGTTCTCCAACTGTTACTCATGTATGCCAATTGTTATGTTTTGGTCTTCCTGATAGGTAACATGCGAGTTTATTGGAGTGACCAAATGGAAAGTTGCCATTTGCGGGGAGTATATGAAGTCGAAGCTTAAGGTACAGTACATTCCTTGAGTGAAACGCACAAACTGAAGCCAATCAGCTTTTTATATTTGATGTTTATCTTGAGATTTATCCGCTTGTCTGTTGGCAATATTACATGCTAAATCTCTGTTGTCAGACATGTTCTCGTGGGACAGCATGCAATTTTATCCACTGTTTCCGCAACCCTGGAGGAGACTATGAATGGGCGGATATGGATAGACCACCTCCAAAATATTGGGCGACGAAGATGGGTGCTTTATTTGGTTATTCAGAGGAATATGAGTATGACAACCATATGGAACAAGAAGGGAGGAACTCCAGCAACATGAGGACAGCAGGTCCAGACAGGTGTGCCTTTTACATTTATAGCAGAAGATGTTGAATAGTGTGATTTTCTTTGGGAGTCTCGATTTCCCTCTCCTTTTGAGCAATTTGTTGGAGATTTTTTTGTTTCCTTTTAATTTAAGTCTACCTTAAGCAGAACCCCATAAGGCCAAAACTCTTTACGGCTTACGCAGTTTTAGTAAGAAGGTCAGCTCCCTCTCAAGATTCTGCCCACTGTGCATCTGTCGTGGCACCAGTTCAAAGTCTTAAATAACATAACTGGACACGTCTCCCCTTCCCGCTAAAATTTCTTGAACTGAGCATATATCTTCTTTCGTGTTAGTGTACGTCTTTGTATATCCCTGCTTGAGCCAAATGCAGCTTTCATGTGAGGTGTTCACTTCTGCTTATGCTCAAAAGAACAAAGAATCTTGTCGTTTTCATGGTGATCAAAGAAATTCTGTTCCTGTTACACCGAAACAGAAATATTGGTGGAATCCCAAATTTCAATGTTTCCACCAAAACACTACGAGACATACCCAAACATTGACTTGTTTTGACACCGATTAGAAATCTACACACCAGTGTTT
The DNA here is from genome assembly GCA_019985065.2 of Arctostaphylos glauca. NCBI lineage: Eukaryota > Viridiplantae > Streptophyta > Magnoliopsida > Ericales > Ericaceae > Arctostaphylos > Arctostaphylos glauca. The sequence continues at coordinate 7,852,580 of JAHSPW020000005.1, forward strand.
TCATGCATCCCATATTCTTTTGACATTTCTATCATGCTAATGAAATGTTTCTGTTTCCTAGCTAACCGAAATGATATACCAAAACAAAATTATGATTCTTGGGTGTGCTATTAAGCGAAGAAGAAGAAAGTCAGTTGGAATAGCAGATTTTTGCTGTTAGCTTCAGACTTCTTCAGGAAATTTGCTCGACTCTTTCTTGGACAAGTTTCAAGTCAAAACTAATTGTTCAGTGTTCTTAATGGAAAATTTTGCTTCGATTATGTAGTCCTAGAAATTAAATTGTCAACATTCCACCTTTGTTTGGTTTGTTCTGTTTTCGTAAATATCAGTCATCCTAGAATCGCTGCATTTGGTGTTTGATAGAATACTCGTGCAGAAAGGTTTATTTACTAGACTCCCTTTTTCTTTCTTCGTTTCAGAAGTTATGTTTTGTTTAAGGTAGTAAGAGTTCTCTAAACACAGCCTCGCTTGATGTGGGGAGAGTTTTGCTTGGTTCTGTTCCAAGTCTTATTTTCTGTTCATCCTTTCGCTCTTCATTTGCTGCAGTTACTATAGAAGATCTCGGTCGAGGGAGAGGGATTCTTCTCGAAGACGCTACGGGGAGTATGATGCTCGAAGCAGCAGGCCCCTGGATAGGCACCAGAGTGGAAGGAGCGGAAGTAGAAAGACAGTAGAACTTGTTGATGGGAAAAATTATGAGGGTATGAGTTATAAAAACTACTGTGAAAGCAAGAATAGGACCCACGATTCTGATTCTGACAGAGATTGGCCATATAAGGACAGAGGTGAAGATAGACACCAAAGCAATCTGAGTGGAAACATAAGAAAACGGATTGAAGTGTTCGAGTCCCAAGATTTTCACGCAGACAACTATAGAAGGGACCAAGACCATGTTAGCACAAGGGAAAGCTCAAGGCATCATGACAAAGTGCCATCTCCAGATAATAGTAGGGATTATAGGGACAAAACTCATGATAGCGATTGCAAGGAAGAGGACAAAAATAGGTATGATAGGCAGATGAGGAAACGATCAAGGCATTCCGGTGACGGGTTAAGTCTAAGATCCATTGATGAACATATCAACTCCGTGAAGAAGTCAAAAGATGAGAAAAACCATAAGGATTCTGATTCAGAAAAAGTTGAGTCACGAAAAGGAAAGAAACAGCACAAGTCAAGTAGAGGGGATCATTCAAGCATGGAGCCAAGCGAAACTAATGCTTCTGCTGAAGGTTTGAAATCTGATAGATATCATGAAACCACCAGTTCTGGCCATGGCGAGAGGACTAAATCGCGTGAGAATACCGGTGAGGTGGGTCATATGAAACCGAGAGAGAAATTTTCTGTGAGGCATCGGACTTCTTTCAGAGATCCTTCTAGCGATGAAAGTAGTTATGAGACTAAGAGCAAGAGTCTGTATAGTCGGAGAAGTAAATCACGTGATTCTGGGCGTTATTCCGACGAAGATTTGGACAAACAGAGTCGCTGGGATTCTGATAAAATTATTCTGGAAAAACACCGCGCGTCTGAAAGAAAAACTAGCAGCAGTGGTGATTTTGAACGATACGGGGGGAATTCTAACTCTCAAGACCAGGATTCTGATGAGTGTTACAGAGAGATTAGATTGAGAGGTAGTGATTTGTTTAATCGGAAAAGCTTAGATGGGTTGGACGAGGTAGATTCAGCTGAAGAGCCCAAGGAATCTGAAGAGAAACAGAAGAAGAGTCGGAGAAAGCATCGAACTCATGGTCACAAACATCATCAAAGGAAAAACAGTTAGAACTATATCCTTCCTGGTTTGGTTATGTAGATTTTGATTGTTGAAAATATGAAGAGTATTTTGGTGTAAGATGGTAAGGAATGTAGAAGACAGTGCTGTTCTGTGGAGTTGATCTCAAAGCTATTCATGGTTACAGCTTTTCATAGCAGATGGAGTTCTGTAAGTAGTATTCAGTCACATGGCATCAGTTTCTTGAGTTCTTAGCCTGACTAATTGGAGCCCAGCTTGTCTACAACTCTTTTATTTCATGTCATTTACTGCTCGCGTTTTGAGAGAGAGAGAGAGAGAGAGAGAGAGAGAGAGAGAGAGAGACTGACAGCCAGCCAGGTTGTTCACGATAATCATACAAGGTAAATGAATGGTTGGAGTTAAGATTGTCTAGTTGCACTCTCTCTGTACTAGTTCATTGTTGTTATCCAGCTGATAACCATAGCAGCAGTGTTGAGGTAAGTGGCCAAAGCATTGGGTATTATTCTTCACTATCCCATTAGGTCATGTTTGATTGGATTATAAATGCAATGGAACAAGATTGGATAACTCAAATTGGAATAATTACAACATTGCACAACCTTATTGTTATTTGATGTCAAGACAACATATATGGAACTCATAACTAGAAAAAACCAAACCCAGATGCCATGACAAACTGTTCATATTGACTGTCTACAATTAGGAAAGCTAAAAAAATAACGCACTTGGAACATCAGTCGAGTTCTCGGATATGCAAACACGGACAAAAGCACTGGATCAAATACCTGCCTATGCTAATAACACACCCAAATAATCCAGCCTTTTTCTCTCTCCTAACTGAAGGCAAAACAGGCACCCCATATACTGGATTTGGAACCATATATTGCTGATAAGATGTGTTGCTAACAGGTGCTGTTGGGTACAGTGAGTTCGACTCAGGAACAATTTCTTGTTGGTTGAATTTAGCTTGACTAGAACTGGCTGAACCAAATGCTGAGAGGGTGTTTTGTGTCTGGTCATACTCAAACCATGGTGGCAAGGGTGGAGCTGAGGGCTGAAACGGGAGCGAGGAGTGGCAACATTGACAGGGTGGCGGTGGTCGTCGCAGCGGAGGGTGGTCTGTGATATTGGTGGTCTTCTTTTTCTTCTTCTTTCTTGACCAGAACTTGAGCTTCTTCATGGCTTTTACCACTTTCATGGGGAGAGAGCGAGAGAGAGAGAGCTGTGGGTTTGGAGTATGAACGAGATGAATCACATGATTGTCGAAGTGTTCGGCTTTGGTTTACCTTTTGGAATTTTGGAGCGTGTTGGAAAGTCGGATCCAAGAAGATAAAAGGTGAAATTCTTGGTCCGTCCCAATCAAATGCCAATTTATTACATCCCATAATTTTCAAATGTCGTGACCGTTAACTTCCCACTAATCCCATCTTTTTCTTAAACTAAAACAAAAGATATGGGGGGTAATTTGCTTTTCCTCGTATTATTACATTTGTTCATCATATGACATGAGCAGAACTACTCCTGTTCTCCTTTTTCTGCTTCCAAACCCTAATACGTCAAATATTATATGATTTGTGAACCAAATTTACTTGGATTTGTGAACCCTACACAAGGGTTGATTATTGGATACTCCGAGAGTATCATGTGCCATTGCTCAAGTGGTACTCCCAGCCAATGAATTATCCCAATACATACTATGTGAGTCACTTTTTGTCTCTCAACAACTCAATAAATATGTGTTGATATTTCACCCTGTAAATTTATCACCATGCAATTTGATGAGAGCACTACGTGAGCATGTCACGTGATACTCTGGGAGCATTGTATACTCTCAAGTAAATCTAATTCATCAATTTAAAATTTGGAAATATTTTGGGATACTTTTCAGGACAATAGAATTTTCCTTTGAAAAGTGATACAACTCGCAAGTAATATGTATATATATATGTATATATGTATGGGGCCGGATCCGAGGACACTTAAAAAAACACACAAAAAAACACAAAATTTCAACCGTTAAAATCAACGGCTGAGATTAAAACTCTTATATTTTCCATTCTTCTTTATTCTACATGATTTTCAGAAATAAGCCTTATTGCAATAAAGAATTTCCTTTCTTAGTAAGACAAGTAGAAATCAAGGAATTACATTCTCATTGCTTAAATTCACCCAAAAGCAAATAAACAGAAAAATGAAAAAGATTCAATACACTCTATTCCTGAACTTTCTCGAGAAAACATAACATAACAAAAAAACAGAGGCTATGGTTTTCTTATGAGTTTTTGTAAATCACGGCGCCCGAAGATTCTGGGCTACTGAACCATTTCATTTTCGAAGCTCAAAAGATAGATAGTTTTCAATTTCTGTCTCATAAAACACTGTACTGTGTAACTGAATTTCCTTCACCATTCAAAAATAACTCTCCTTAATTGCTCAAAAGCCAAATTCAGTGTCATTTACAGCAAGTGTCAAGCACCAATTGAAAGCAAATTACAAAGAAACCCTTCCCCTGCATCAACATTAAACCATTATCGCGAGAGAGAGCGAGCATGAATTTGTCTGGAAGAGTACCTCGGTGTTTGATGAGTACCAGAGGACAATGAGTGAGGCAATCAAGAAGTTGACGGTGACATTTGGATGTCGATTTGGGGTTCAGTTTTGGGCATGGAAGGAAATTAGAAAAAAGGAAATTCCTTATTCCAATAAGACTTATTTCCAAAAATCCTGTAGAATAAAGAAGAATGAAAAATATAAGAGTTTTAATCTCAGCCGTTAATTTTAACGATTGAGATTTTGTGTTTGTTTATGTGTTTTTTTATGTGTTCCCGGATCCGACCCCTATATATATATATATATATATATATATATATATATATATTGTGAGCAGTAAAGCCTTAATTCCCCCCTCCCCTCCTCCAAATTCAGCCTACCCGACTGATTTGTGCATATTATATGACGTTACCCTGTGTTCAGAATGTATAGAAAATACTATTATTTTTACTTGTGTTTTTAGGTTAGCTTTTCTAACTTTTAGTCTATAATTTTATTTTCCAATTACTAGCTAAAGACGAATATAAAAAGCTATGGACCTCAAAATTAGGAAAAACAAAGACATCTTTATTTTATTGTACCCTTTGATAGTAAAGAACACTTTATTAAGACATGCTAAAGTCACGCCTGTAGGCGCCTTAACAAGTTCATGGCGTTGTCACACACACAATTTGAATGCGAATTTTTTCTACTTTAACAAGATGTATGTGTGTGTGAGAGGGAGGGAGAGAGGGCCTAAACGTAGTGCACTTCTTCCATCGAAAGAGTATGCGGTAGAAAGCCCCAACTCTATCATGCATTGAGGTTGGAGATACCTGACCTAATGCATCAAAGAGGATCTCAACCACCTCTAATGATTACAAAATCTCATGTACAAAATCAATTTGGGGTCGGAAAACTTTTCTTTTTGGATGGAAAGCAATTTACCAAATGAATAAACAAATAATTCAGAAACAAAAAAAAACCTTGCACTTCTGTTTGGTACATTATGAGGGAAAAAAAAATCTTCCAATTGCCTTCCCATCCGAAGTGAAGCAACACTATGCAATCCCCAACTTCTGCCATACTAAGCTTTGATAGACAGCCACTCTTGAAGCATATAACTGAACTCAAAGACCCAACATAGGAGACCAGTAGGAAAAGTACAGAAACAAAAAGGTGAAGTCAATTTCTATCGATGAAGATGAAAACCAATTACATTAAGAAGGAAACGGGATATCTCAGAAGATTAGTAATCCACTTCCAAAGTATAGTAATCCTCGCACAGTGTACAAATGCACTTTCTGTAGTCACTATTTCCTTCTAAGACTTGGCCAGTTCAGACTAAGGAGATACATAGTAACATAAGACTCGGGAAGAAACTCAAGACCTACTGCATTATCTAATCGTCGCTAGTCTCCGCATTTACGCCCTTTAGATGCAAGTGCTTTTCCCTCCTCTGGAAGTCCGTCAAACCTTTCCCACTTCCGGTAACACCAACTTTTCCGGTTGGGTCATCAGGGGACTTAAAGATGCTCTCCCGCTTGCGCCCAGAGAAGAAACCAATCTAAGGAATAAGAAGCAGATTAGGCATGGCCTTCAAAAATAGAAAGTAAAAGAACCAAACGTCAAAAAGTTCAGTGAAATATGAAAGTATCTGCTTGAATGCTCTATCGAAATCTAGCTACCCATTCCATGAGAGAGTAAAAGGAGTATTGATTGTCCAGATGTACACACACACACACACACAGTGAGAAAGCAAAGATTACGCAAGTTCCCCCCATACAGATTATGACACCTGGAATTTTCATTGAGTTACAACTTACACGCCACCATATAGACATCAGAGCCTCCAAGGCTAGTGAGTAAGGTCTAGCTAATTTACCCCATTTAACTGGTGCTGAAATTGGTCGGGATACGGCCAAGCACCAACTATAAAAGGCACACAGGTAATAAAACTACAGATAATTGCAAGGAAATAATTAGAATATAAGAGATGTACAATGATTATTTAATTCATTCAAAATCTGTTATCATGAAGGCTCACTCTCTTGCTTGGTGCAGCCAGGCCTGCAAACTAGCCGAGCCGAGCCAAACTTTAGCATTTCCACATGTACTTAAGTTTTTAACGAACTCAAACTCGAGCCAGAGCATAATAAAAACTTAACAAGCCGAGCTTGCCTAGGTTTGAGTCGAGCTCGAAGTTGTTCACGAGCCTAAAGTATCATACAGTTATGCTTGACGTAATGGTCAAGGCTGAAAATGTCTTACTAATTTCTGATTCAATCAAGCAATTGCGGCGTGGAAACCTCCATTATGGTGGTGGTCTCCATTTGATAAAAAGATCAAAGAAAGAAAGGAAAGGGTGGCTGGATTTGATTTTGGGTTGTGGTCGTGTTCAAATGGTCATAGAGGTGGCTTTGGTGGCTGGGTTTAGGCTAATTTTCAAGCTGGCGTTTGTGTGGTGATAGGGGGAGGCATTGGACTGGCGTTTGTGTTTGGTCCTCGAGTGGATAGGTTGGTCTTGGATTGGAATTATTGGCTTGGTTATATTTGGAGTTTGGGTGGCTTTCAAGTGCTCATGGATGTTGGTTGGATTTTTGATTTCAGAAAGTGTGGTGGTCAAGCAGCAATGGAGTGGTTGTTGGTGGAGATTAATGGTGGCCCTGCACGTAATTGTGATTATCAAGCATGATGACGAAGGGCAAACTAAATTCGTACTTCTGGTCAACGGCATCTGCTGTAAATAATATTCATATACTTGAGGTGGTTAAGCAAATATTTGTAAACTCAATATTGAATAACTACAGGACATAGTCCAAACAACAAATATTGTAACTTCCAAAAGGAAATGAGCTGACATTCAGTTGTCTCATACAAAAAGCAATCAAGCCAAAAAGGATGTTGGAAAAAACCACGGTGCTCGAGTCTAATGAGACATTGTTATTAACAACTTTGAATGCCGTGATATGAGACATTAAAGATTCAATAACATTTTTTCCCATATTTAAAAAAGTCAGTCCATTAAATGGTATTTGCTAACAGATGAGTTGTTACAGGCCCTACATAACAACGTGAAGGGTCCATCAGATTCTAAATACTGCATTTTGCAAGTTCAAAAAAGTCACTGACCTTCTTAGCACGGCCTTTGGATGTCTGGAATTGCTGCCAGGCATTTTGTCTTTTATTCTGAGTGACTTCAAGTTGTTCCATTCTCATCTTTGACTTAAAAGCATGTATCTTCTTACGTTTGGTAGCTTTCTGTAAATATTAGAGTTCAAAAACATAAAACTTGCACTAGAAAAAGAACAAAAGTAATCAAGCAACACATGACAGAACTGTAAACCCAAAAAGACGCAGTCTATCAAGTGGAAAAGATAAAGTGTGAGTAGCTTGGAAAAATGAAATAAGAAACTACAAAACTGACTCTTTTTTCAATTGTAAACATATTTTGTAATACCGTGGAAACTGCAAAAGCAGGCAGCCTTTTACAAATCAACACACTTACCACATCTTCAGGGTCATTGGGATCTATACGAAGCTTTTCTGGTAAAGTTCGTGATTGGAAGTCAACAACAGCAGCTTGTGCAATCTTCCGCTTGATAGCTTGTTTGGTAGCCTCAGCTTCCTTCTCAGCTTCCAGCAAAGCATCGACAACCCCTTCTTGAATTGGCCTCACATTATCAGGATCCACCTAAAATTAGTAGCAGTCAGTGCCATGTACATACAATAAATCTCTGCGTTCCTTTGAGTTCAATCAGTTCTGTATTTAGTAGGCCTCAGTTTGATTTGGTAAGTTTAAGCTGATGACCCACCAGGGTAGCCCAACTGTTTAAGTTGTCACTGGGATCATCCATAAACTACAAGATCTGGTGTTCAACTACTGATACAAATGCCTTGACCTTGACTATACCCAAGGGGTACCTCACTAGTACAAAAGAAAAAGTTTTCTTGCTTCCTTGGTTTCGGTCTCTCTACGTATTTTGGTTGCTTAAAATAACTTCAATTCAAATCCTACCCCAATGGCAGTCACCAATGTTGCTCTCAAGTTTCAGTGACACTGATGTAAGCCAAGATACAGGGTATTGACGTTTAGGAAGTCCTATTCTACTTTTACACGCCATTTTAAGTTGTATGGTTAAATGATTTGCATTAAGAAGCATGAGGTGTCAAATACTTAGGTTCTTGTATTAACCACAAGAGAAACTTAGGGTTGTAACATAGTAGTCCAGAAAATTGTCCTAGTATAATTCATTGTGTTGTTGGGAAGATGAGAAGTTATGTATTAGTAAGACCAAAGGTTGAGTCTAGATTAGAATAAATATAGTAATTCTAGAGGAAAGATATAACTGTTTATCAAACTTTTCAATCAAAATATGGAGTTTACTCTATTCCTTGGGTTCAAGGAGCTTATCTTTTCTTTTGGAATCAATAGACTGTCTGTTAGAACAAGATCTAACTAACTCATATATTGGAACAATATCTAGTTACCCTTCCACCACAAGGCGGTTGCATCAGTCTCGTGGTGGTAAAACTAGAAACTGACTTGGATTATGACTACAAGTCTAATCCCAGGCATGATGTCTATGACTCTATGATAATCTTGAATTGACATTCTGGTTTTTTCTAAAATTTTAAGCACTGTAATATTCTCAACAAAATCTAATCAATTTCCGTTTTACCCTTAAATTCCAAATGATCAAGCTCAATCCCATCCTCTCAATCCGTTTTACATTTATGGGCCTATACCACTTTAACCCCATAACCTGTGAAATCACTGTTCTCAGGTACTGAACGGGACCAACCCAAAATTTTTCTTTTCTTACTTCATCATAGCCCTACAAGGCCACCCTTTGAACTTCCGCACAGATCTCGTTGGGATCTTTACATCCCACAAAAATGTACAGAAGCACAGCCGCAGCTAAAACAAAGAGCAAATCACACAGGAAGCATGCGTTTCAGCCCACGCCAGCCTACAACCACGGAATACGGATATGATTACTATGGAAAAAATAGAGTCAAATACAAAATAAAAAAAACCTAAAACCCAACAACATTTCTCAATGCCCTGGCCTTCCTGCTCACTAGTATTTTTACGTCTCCTGACATGACTTTATTCCCTCACCTCTCTCTCTATCTTCTCTCTCCCACACCCAAACCTAAAAGGTAATTATACAAGTTGTTAACCGCCACAGTGCTGCTCGGATGAAACCCATGCAAATACATACCACATTAATTACTTCCCCTCATTGCTTTTTCCTCCTTTTGCCACCATGCGTGAACAATACAACCACCTTTTACTGCTTTTCCATAAACTCCTCCTTTCACATGGTCTCTACCACAGTTATAACACCATCAGTAACATAGATAGAAGGATTTCACATTTTACTGGCCCCACATGGGTGGGCAAGACGACCACACTCGAGAAACCATTCATGCTACATAACTTTTACAACCTGTTGCCCACAAAAGCTAGATGTAAATCTTTTACGTTTTTGTCTATAAAGGAATGAATGTTGAGTTAATGTTGAGTTATACAGTAATGGTCTCTTTATTCTTTCTTTTCTTCTATAACTCCCCAATTCCTCTTCTTACTTTTTGGGGTTGGGTTTGTATTGCAATGAGCTTAAATTATTTAACATATCTACACTAACTACATGCCAAAATTAATTCTAGATCTGAGAAAGATATAGTTTCAGAAATATGCGACAAAATAAGTGTCAGCGAATAATAATACCTTGAACAAAATTAATGAAGCAAACGGGCCAAATGAAATCACGAGAGACAATGTACTTGGTAGTTAGAATAGGAGAAAAAACATACCTCTTCCTTATTACCCCACCCATCGTACCGCACAAAGTACCCATTTGGTGTTACTGCCTCAATTGTTCCATCATACCTGAACATTCAACTAATCAAACATTGAAAACAAAAGGATGATGAAGTATACGAAAATGGAGGGAAAAAAAGACTTCAGTGAAAGTTGAACATCTATTTCTTGTATCTTTTTTGCACAGTAACGTACCATTCACCATCTTCACTCCAAACCGCCTGAACTTTAGTACCAACTGGAAACTTGTCAGAAAGGTCAGACATGTTTCTTGGTTCCTGATTTGTCAAAGAGGGGGAAAACAACACAATATAAGCTCAAATAAATGTTCCCCATGCCAATGGGTGTGGTCATATCAAGTAGAGTCATCAAACAACCATATTACACATCTGACAAGCAAAAGTAAATCAGCGTGAGGATAAAAGATATGTTATGGTGACATGAAAAAACCATCATAAATTAAAGACAGCGTATGGGTGCTGCCATATGCAAATAGCAACAATAATAACAAAAAAAAATGCATCTATAGCATCTTTATTACATACATATACCAAGGACCATCATGCATGACCAACTGCAACGCCACCCCATGTGGTGCACATTAAATTTTTGCATTCTACATGAGCACAACTTAAGATGCAAAAGGTAATGAGAAAGTTCCAAGTTTATAATCGACAACTGAAGATCCCACACAAAGTGCCCCAAAATATAAATTACTTTAGTTTCACAACCAGAGATGGCTTGTTTCAAAGGATTATTTCAGTGCTTTGAATTTAACTTTGACAACCTTCATACTCTTTTGTGTTCGAGGCTGATTTCTTTTCCAAAATATAAATTACTTTAGTTTCACAACCAGAGATGGCTTGTTTCAAAGGATTATTTCGGGGCTTTGAGTTTGACTTGGACCCCCCACCCACCTTTTTTTCCCTCCCTTCCTCCCTTCCTCCCTTCCTTCTTGGCACTTCTTCCCATCCTCATAAACTTCACATATCAGAAAAGAAAATTCCGTTCTCCAACCAGAGTGTGCAGAGAAAGAGGCGGGGCGGAATTTTGAAGAAGATGCAGAATAGGAGTCAAATCTCTTCTTCATAGTCTATGCCTGCTGAAATTGCAGCAACTATGAAAGAGCCTAGCAATGTTTACCCAAAGCCCTATCTAAAGCTATCCAAACTAGCACAGGCTAATTCAAACTTTTTCTCTCCATCCAATGCCTAGAGAACCATTCCTAAGTAAAGCTATTCAAACTCCTGGAAGTCCAACTCAACATACATTCCATATATTGATGACATGAATTATACATGTCTCGTCAACTATGTTACTTTTCTTACTGAAGTAATAACCTTCATGATACAAGAACAAATTTCACACCGGCCAATCAAAATTAATCAGAAAACTTAAGTGACAATTTATAAATACTTTTAAAGATGTTTACACTATCAAGCTGAGAGGCAAACTGGCCATGGTTCAAACTAGGAGATGTATCTCGATTTGTCAAGATATCCAATCCAGCACTCCCACTTTGTCTTGCAGTTTCTAAGAGTTCTTCTGTCAAAGAAATCACCTGCAAATCCGGGAATTTAGCCAAGTCCACACACAAAAACAATTATTTACATCATAACAACCAAAAAATAGGTAAATTTCAAACTTAGAATCTCAATGTGAACATCTGAAATCAGGACAAAAGACAGGCTGGCCTTCATGACACATAGCAGACCTGCACAGAAACCAAGATAGAAGTGATGGACATCTTGACAAGGTATCCAGGATGACTAATTTTTTACACTTTCCATCGAGTTCCCATCTCTCAATATATGTATTTTGTTGCAAATAAATAGCATCTTTGCCTTTTAACTCAAGAATAGAAGAAATCCTCTCTAGTCCAGGGCAATTATTAGGGAAGAAATAAAAAATTATTTGTGGAAAAAAGGGAATAAACAAGTTGCACTGAGAAATTAGACTACCGATCACCTACAGTAAAATCTGACATCCCTTATATGCCTGGAGGAAGTGAAGTCTGTTTCCAGAAAAACCAGCTAAAACAGATGGCTATATACAAACTCCACATGGAAACTCTAGAGGCACAATCCTACACATTTCAGGTGATAGGAGGAACTAAATGAAATACCAAGGAAGACACGTCATCAAGAGAAAGTAAGTGGGAAAGGAGACAGAGAAAAGGGCTGGGGGTTTTGAATGAGAGTAAATAGAATACTGATCACCTCTACGAGCTCCTTCTCCATGTCCGCATATTCAGAATTTCCAGGGTCGTCATCCAACAGCTTTCTGACCTGATGCATAGACAGGAAAGGAGATGTTGAAACAAGTTTATAGAGAGTCTTCCAGAACAAGGTACACCATTCAATCTCGAATTGCAAAACAAAGTCACAAAACAGTTACAAAGTTTTGAAATATGTGTGTCAGATGCTACAAACTTGTGTGGTTATGTAAGAGGAGTTCAACACACCTATATTCAACACAAACCCAGCATTTTGTCAAAGGAATAGAACAAGAAGAACTAACAACTGAATCTTTTTAATTAAACTCTGTCAAACAGAAACTTCAGTTAAGAGCAGATATGATTTTTTTATCAAAACCGATTTACTCAGCCATGCCAGTTTGTTCTGTAAATTCGGGCAACATATCTGGTCCATTGGCACCTGTTACACTACACCTGTTTTATTTAACTACTGTATCAATGAATAGGCCCCTGGCCATCAGAGTATGGTGTATAGACTTCAGTGTAAAGCAGGGTAGGAAAAACTTGGGAAATTGGTGAATTCTGCCATGCCAGAGTGTTCTCGAAGTTCGAACAACATATCAAGCACATTGGCACCAGTTACATCAAGATGCTTCCCAAAGTCAACATAGCATTGTTTACTACAGATACAACCAGTCTTTTTTCCTTTTCTCCAAGTACACAGTACCATCAAACTGTTCCATGCTTTAACAAAAGCACTAGATTGTATAAACAGGAAGGACTCTGCTAACCAGTTCATCAAGTTACGTATCCTCGATTCATTAGGACACGTAAATTGCCAGAGTGATTGTAGAGTCCCAGACGAGTGGTTACACTATTTCACAAAACTACTGCTGATAGAAAAATGACAAGATTCAGGTAACAATTACAGTTTACCAATGAGTCTCCAGAAAATAGAGTTCAATTCCAACACTAAAAGTATGGATTGAGTCCAAACTTGACCCGTGTCTCTCCAATTGTGGTTTTACTACGATTCAAGCCTTGCGTCCCAATCAATTGGGGTCGGTAGTACTACGATTCAAACATTGGACAATCCTTCAGTGAAGACCTTACAAGAGACACCCAAGATCCAAAAGAATTGTATGCATTATGGAGCATAGAGAGGATCCTCCAATCATTGTACTTCTGTTTGTAGTGTTGGTGTCAGACAATAGAAATAATAGGTGATGTACTCAGAGTCTCATGAGTAGTGAGGGAGTCCATAGGGAAGCCAATGATTGAAGGACTTTCAACCTAGATCAAGATAGGAGCACTATTTTCAGCCTTCTTCACTTAGCAAATCTCAGAGCGCTATCTTCAGCCATGTTCACTTAACAAATCCCTATTTTGTCTTCTCTGGTCTCGACCAGATTCCAAGAAACAGTCTTTACAGTTTGCTAGTAGCAAGTGCACTCATGGTGATAACGCAGAACTAAGAAGTCGGCGCGTTAGTCTGCCACCTCATCAGAACAGCAAGATTTCACTGAAGTGGAGCAAGGTCACAATCAGCTTGTCTGTAGAATTGAAGAAAACCCAAGCGCCAGACCCCCCCTTCCCAAACGGAAAAAAAATGAAAAACAAGAAAGAAAAAATCCAGTGTCATTCGGACGAGCTCTTTCAGCCTCTTCCGGAAATCAATTGCACCGGGCATTTATTTCAAACAAACCATATATTTGCCTATCTAAGTTGATTTGAGGTACTTCAATAAGCTCTCAATTTCATAAACCACTTCAAAGTTCAAACAATACAAAGTCTCAAGAGTTTCACATCACAACAACTCGTTACACTAAATTAAACAATGAACAATAATAGAATTTCACAAAGCAAAAAAAAGAGTAGAAGAGGCCAAGGGCGTATACAAATACATAAACCTCCATGTGTGCATCTACCTATTTATCAAGACATACACCTATACCTATATATATATATATATATATATATATATATATAGAGAGAGAGAGAGAGAGAGTAAAGACCTGTTGAAGCTGCTCTTGGTAAGTAGAGAGATTTGATGCGAGCTCTTCTATGCTAAGCTCATCACCGCCGCTCATGTTTAATTGAACTTTGATCAACAAATTTCACAGTAATTCTATCCGAAGATCTGTGAAAAGAAGAGCAACAGAAATCTCCGGAGAAAGGGTGGGAGTGTGGAGGAACGATGCCCAGAGAGAGGGGGAGAGAGAGAGAGAGAGAGAGAGAGAGAGAAGTCGAAGAAACCCTTTAGCGGAGAGGCTGTGATTCCATTCTGGTCGGGAGAATTTTATAGTAATTGCCATTCCGGACCTATTTCCTTTTTGGGCTTATTTACTATTGGTACCTAAAATATTACGACTCTATCATTTTGGTCTCCAATACAAAAAATTGTGTCTATTTAGTCTCGAATGTGTGTAAGGGTCCATTTGGGCTGTGGTTATTATTGGATTATTCACTGTTTAGTTTTTTGTCCTTATTTGAATTTTTTTTTTAATTTTTTATTTTTCATCAATTTTTTGATGATTATTGGTTCGTCTCGACAAGAGCTTTCAGAAAAGTTCTCAATCATCGGCTACATTTGAAAAAAGTTCAGAAAAGACAAAAAATAAGCAAAAAAAAGTGCTTATTTTGACTTATTTTCGTCTTTAGTGACTTTTTTTTAACTTTTGGACATAATTTTATACTTTTTAGATTCCTTTCGTCGATACGAACCAATAATCCACGAAAAAATGACATAAAAATAACAAATACAAAAAAAATTTGAATAAAGACAAAAAATAAGTCAAATGAAAACAAAAAATATATTTCTAAGTTGTCATCATAATTAACTCCGTCGAAATTTTTCATCCAGACAAAGGGGTATTTTTTGAAATTTTGCAATAAAAATAATATATTGAGGACTTAAATGACACGTCGTTAATATTATAAGATCTAATGATGAACTAATACTTCAAAAATGGAAAAAGCACGTGAATGTTAAACTTTAATTAAATAAAAATTTTAAATCATAAATTTAATTTTCAAATAATTAATTTGCGAGGAGAAGAAGGCCGGACTCCACTGAATCGTCACGGTAACGCTCTCAAGATTACGTAGTGGGTAGGACTTCTTATAGCCAACCCTAGATTGCTTGATATAGGAGGAAATTTGAGTGATTGCATCGATATGTTGTTCGTGAAAACAGAACCCAACAGATTCATGGTATGACTGATCAGAGTAGTATAGTGACCGATCGAGGTGTTATGTTAATTTTAGGCAAAATCCTAAGTTGACCGGTCAAAACCTTGCAGTGACTAGTCAGCATTAGCAATGGCTGTGACCGGTTAGGATTTTGGCCGACCGGTCAAGCTGACTTCCGGACAATTTGGGTCTCATTTTGAATTGGATCAAACATCACTCGTATCCCATCTACACTATATGCATGCGTACACTCATAATTTAAATATGTCCACGGATCTCCATAAATCACGTGAGCTAATTAATCAATTTTAACAAGATTTTACTAATGTTGCCTAGAAATCGAGACGTCACAATAAAAAAAAAAAATTTGTTACCAAATCTAAAGTTACATGAAAATTTAATTTGCACCATTAAATATACGCTCACGCAACCAACTATTTTCTTTTCTCTTCCTCCACTTTCTCCACTCCTCTCCCCCTATCCTTCAACACTGACCAACACCGCTTAGTAGTCTTATTAGATTAAGGCTATTGATTGTGAGAGTTTTTCCTCTAATCTTCTCTGCATATTTTTTTTTATAAATTTACTTCAATAATAATTGAAAAGAGTAAAATCAAATTTAAGTTCATCGCTCAATCATTATGGTGTTTGCCAAAGCCCTTTAATTTAGTTTATAAATATCCACATTAAGAATGTGACGATGTAGAAAACTAGACGTGGTCATTGCTGCACAAATTCTTTAATTCAATCATCATGTTTTTCTCTTCACATTTTGTTTATTTTTTATTAATTTTAAAGTCCCCAAAGTATTAGCAAAGTGTTATTTGTTCCCTAACATTAAATTTGTATTACAAAGTTCCAAAAATGCCCTTTTGTTTGACGAAAAACTTGAAAAGAGATAGTTACGGGGACTATTTGAACATGCATTTAAAACGTTGATAACTAAATAAATTAGTTTTTATATTGGGAATTAAATTGACACTTTATTAATACCCAGGCGACCAATAATAAAATTGAGCCTTCCGTTTTTTGCTTGACAAGGTCGCCATCTCTTTTTCTTGCGAATTTCATCTTTACCTCTACAGTGGATTCAAGCAAGTACCAAATTATAAACAATAAAGAACAAAATTTAATTATGAAAATTGTTTAACAGGGAGCCGAGATTGTTAATGAAATTATGTCGTTTCCCCTTAACTTTAAGATTTACCTAAACTTTTTTTCAATAACGACAAAAAAAACTTATGTATGGTTCATTTAAGCTCAATTTCTAAAGCAATCTCGTTAAAACTTAACTCGGTTGGACATTAATAAAACTTACCTTAATTCTACTGTAGTTTCAAAGTTGCATTTGTTGGTTTTTGAAAAAGGTAAAACTTAAATAATGATTATTAAGTTTTTTTTAAATGATTAATTCCATTTGACATCAAAATACTCTCATGTACGTCCATATTGTCGAACTTGAAAGAATAATAGTTGACCTGAGGAAGGCCTTGCAAGGGGTTGTCAACCTGAGGAATGTGATTAACAATCTTGAGTTATAGATGAAACAGAACCCCAGATATCTCGGGATTGGTTATAATCAGATATGGACGAGGAGTCCGAAGCTGATTCAACTTAGAATGAGTAGTTTAAAGTTGAATGAAACTCTAATGGTAGAAGATAATTTTCTGGAGAATTCAGGCCAATTTTATCTTGTTAGTGGTCGATCAGAAGACAATTCTATTTCAATTATAATGAGGAATTAGAGACCCAAAAGAATTGGGATTGATTAAGTCACAAAGTCCTATAAATAAGAGTGCAGACTCATGGTGAAAGGTAGACGCTAATCTAGAATTTTAGCTATTGATTGGAGAGATTTTTGTAACTCCGCCTGAGACGTTCTTAAAGCCTTATCTTTAGATCCCAGCCGGTCCCAAGCCCGGATAAAGGAGGAGGGTTGTGCGTTAGGTAGCTGACAGCCAGCACATAAAAAGACCCGTTAGATCACTATGACATGAATCCTAAACTTACAACGAGAAATGCTAGGGCGTTCCCTTTAAGCGACGCGTTGTGCCTGCCTTCGGGTGCTTCGAAAAATGAGCAAGGGGCGCCACGTCGGCGCCCGGATGTGGTGATAAGTGAGCAAGGGTTCCCGCGTGTGCCTGGACGAGCGCGGGTAAAAAAGCTAGCCCAGAACTATAGGATCCGCTTAGCAACTTGGAATATAGGGACCTTAACGGGTAAGTCTAGGGAGCTAGTTGATACCATGATTAGGAGGAGGATTAGTATAGCTTGCCTGCAGGAGACTAAGTGGGTAGGGGAGAAGGCTAGAGAGATAGAGGATACAGGGTATAAGCTCTATTATACGGGTGTTGATAGACATAGAAATGGGGTTGGCATCGTAGTAGATAAGCATCTTAAGGATTCGGTAGTCACAGTCACGAGGAAAGGAGATCGGATTATTTTAGTTAAACTTGTGATCGGGGAGAGTATAATTAATGTTATTAGTGCCTACGCGCCCCAAGTAGGCTTGGATGATCTTACTAAAGAGAAATTTTGGGAACAGATGGATGACGTGGCTCAAGGGATACCTTTGGGGGAGAAGCTTTTTATAGGAGGTGATTTCAATGGTCATGTGGGAGTGCAGAAGCAGGGGTATGAGAAGGTACATGGTGGATTTGGATTTGGAGACCAAAATGAAGGTGGTAGGAGGATTTTGGATTTCGCGGTAGCCCTTGACCTTATAGTGGGGAATACTTTCTTTAGAAAGCGTGAGGAACATTTAATCACCTTTAAGAGTGGAGTCAATAGAAGCCAAATAGACTACTTTCTTGCAAGAGGCGCCGATCGGTTGCTATGTAAGGATTGTAAGGTCATTCCCGGAGAGTGTCTAGTGGCACAACATAGACTTTTGGTGTTAGATATTGGCCTCAAGGGAAATAATAGACCGAGAAAGGAAACTAGATGCCCACAGACTAAATGGTGGTTCCTAAGAGGGGAGAAATTGAAGGTGTTCAAGGAACGAACATCCCAAGAAATGGAGTGGGGAATGGAAGGCGATAGTGATAGTATGTGGAGGACAATGGCCGATGGTATTAGAAGAATATCGAAAGAAGTTCTCGGAGAGTCAAAGGGGAAAGGTCCAATTTCTAAGGAGACATGGTGGTGGAATGACGAGGTTCAAACCATGGTAAAAGCCAAGAAGGAATGTTTTCAGAAGTGGCAAAAGGACCGGAAGGTGGAAAATTTTCAGCAGTACAAGCAGGCTAACAAGGAAGCTAAGAAAGCCGTTAGAGAGGCTAAGTTGAAAGCCTGTAAGGATTTTTACGCTAGACTTGATAGTAAAGATGGGGAGAGGAATATCTATAAACTCGCCAAGCTGAGAGAAAGGAAAGCTAGAAACTTCTCTCAAGTTAAGTGTATAAAAGGTAGCGATTCAGTAGTGTTGGTGAAAGATGAGGATATCAAGGATAGGTGGAGGACGTATTTCGAGAAGTTGTTAAACGAGAAACATGAAGGAGGTTTTGGTGAGGAGGAAGTTGATGTTCCTAGCGAGAAAATGGAATACGAGTTTTATCGGAGGATACAAAAGTCCGAAGTAGCCAAGGCTTTGAAGAAGATGAAACCGGGTAGGGCCTTAGGACCAGATGGCATTCCTATTGAAGTGTGGAAAAGCCTAGATGATTTGGGGGTGACTTGGTTGACAAAGCTGTTCAACAAAATTATTGTATCTAGGAGGATGCCAGACGAATGGAGGAGGAGTACCTTAGTACCTATCTACAAGAACAAAGGGGACATTCAAAATTGCAACAACTATAGAGGTATTAAGTTGATGAGTCATACGATGAAGCTGTGGGAAAGAATTATGGAGCATCGTTTGAGGATGGAGACTATGGTGTTGGAGAAACAATTTGGGTTCATGCCTGGGAGATCGACCATGGAAGCTATTGACCTTCTAAGAAGAGTGGTAGAGAAACACAGGTCATTGAAGAAGGATCTTCATATGGTCTTCATAGACCTAGAAAAGGCTTATGATAGGGTGCCCAGAGACATTATATGGGGGGTTCTGGAGAGAAAGGGAGTAACCAAAGGGTATATCGATGTTGTTCGAGACATGTATGAAGGTGCTTTCACTGCCATTAGATCACCAGCAGGGGAGACGAGTGAATTTCCCATCACAATAGGATTGCACCAAGGGTCAGCCTTGAGCCCTTACCTTTTCGCTTTAGTTATGGATGAATTGACTAGTCAGATTCAAGAGGATATTCCATGGTGTATGTTGTTTGCAGATGATATCGTCCTTATCGATGATACTGCTAGCGGCGTTAATACTAAATTAGAAATTTGGCGGGATGCACTAGAGTCTAAGGGCTTTCGGATAAGTAGGAGTAAAACTGAGTATATGGTTTGCAAGTTTAGCGATACCAGAAGTGCGTACGAAGAAAAAGTGATGATTCAAGACCAGGAGATACCAAAGAGTGACCGTTTTAAGTATTTAGGCTCTATTATTAGTCAAGATGGAGAGATTACGGATGATGTGACCCATAGGATCCAAGTGGGGTGGCTCAAGTGGAGAAGTGCTACTGGCGTACTGTGCGACAAGAGGGTACCCACAAAGTTGAAGGAAAAATTCTATAGAACTGCTATAAGACCAGCGATGCTTTACGGGACAGAATGCTGGCCTATGAAGAAACAACAGGTGACCAAGATGAGTGTAGCGGAAATGAGAATGTTGAGGTGGATGTGTGGTAAGACTAGACGAGATAGGATTAGAAATGAAACAGTCCGCGAGATGGTAGGCGTAGCACCTATAGACGAGAAGTTAAGGGAAAATAGGCTTAGGTGGTTTGGGCATGTCTATCGTAGACCTACGGATGCAATAGTTAAGAGAGCGGATAGGATAGCTTTGCATAGCAAGGCTTCGGGGTGGGGAAGACCCAAATTGACATTAGATGCGGTAGTGCGCAAGGATTTAAGTCTACTAGGGCTAAGTGAGCAAGCAGCACTTGATAGAACTCTTTGGAGGAAAAGGATTCATATAGCCGACCCCAATTGATTTGGGACATAAGGCTCAGTTTGGTTTGGTTTGGTTTGTATTGGAGATTTTTGTGAGGACGTGAAAATTTTATAATAGATTTGAACTTTGATCCTCAAATTTTAAAACTTGATCTTGTTATTATTACTTAGAGTTACCGTTAGCAATCATCCTCATCCGGATATCTTGTATTCATCAGGATGAACCTTTTCCCCAGCAACCGAATGAACCAGTCATTCCATCCGGATGAACTACCCTTGTGAATCCTCAACTCTGAAGACGCATCCCACTCATCCGGATGACTATCAAGTGTTTCGACAGACACCTTATGCCATTCTATTTTTCTTCTTGTTCAAGTTTCCAAGTCTACTTGGTAGCCAACAACAGACTTCAAATCAGCCTACCATGGGAGTCACTTCCATGGCAGAGAACTCTTTATCACCACTCCATCTTATTTTATCCTTCCATCTTCCTTGATCTCCTTCCTAGCCATTAGATGATCTTCCCTCCATGGCCTATAAATACTTCTCTCTTCCTTATGTTAGTACCTCATCTATTATCTATACTCCTTGTTGAGAGAAATCTAGAGCGTGAGAAGAAAGCTCAAAAAGCTAAAGTAAGAAGCAAGCAAGGGAAGAAGGAGAAGGAGGAAACTCATTTGGCGTGCCAAAGTTTGGAGAGCATTCTACTTTCCCAAATCAATCCTTTTCATCCTCAATGATCACCTAGAAGTAAGTTTTCTTATTCTCGGTTCTCTATTTTGATGTGTTGAACTTGTTTGAAAGGCTTATTTTTCATCAATGGAGTAAGCTCCTCCAGCTTGAAGATGACCCATCCGGATCTACTTTCAACCCATCCGGATGAAAGCCCTCCCCACCTTAGGCAAAACTTGAAACCAACACTGTCTATCTAGATGAATTAGCAAAACTTGAAACTAACACTGCCTATCCGGATAAACTATGTCTCTGTACCTAGAATTGCCTTGAAGGAACACATTCCATGCAGATGACTTAATCCTCTGAAAATTAAATCCCTTAACTGGAACCCTTACATCCATCCCAATGATCTAACATTCCATCAAGATGAACTTCCCATGTGCCTCATCTGGGTTTCGGACATTTGAATTCCATCTGGATCTATAGACCCCATCCGGATACATCCTCATTCATCTGGGAAGACTTTAACTTCTAAGAGTTATTTATTCCTTAGATGTTTGGTATGTTAACTATGTTATGCCATGAATGAATTACTGTCTTATTTCATACTTACTTGACACGATACCATGCCATCTCCTTATGCTAGTATGCTATCTAGGAACATATTTGTTATGTTGTTTCATTATAACAACGGATGCCTATAATTCACATTAAATCATGATTTACTTATATAGACTCGAGAGAGTAGAATCCGGATTGAGTATTATCCTGGCATTGCTTGGATGCTTACATGAGAATGTGTGAAAACTGGAATGTGGATATCATTGAATTGGTTTTGTGATGTGACTTGAGCCAAAAATTTAACAAAACCAGAGGTGTGATGACCCAAGTTATGTATTACCCAAGTTGTATATTTAGCCATGTCATGCATTTAGCCAAGTTATACTCATGCTTGCTATATTATGACCTTAACATTTTTTTTATTCAATCTAGTGGTTTGGCAAGTGTTTTAGGATACCTTTAGTGGTTGGCATGATAAAAAATATATATAGTGTTTAGGCTAAACATATTAATTGGGAACATGACGAAAGGGATTATAGTGGTTGGGAAGCATGGTTAGTAAAAAGTTCATCATTTTTATCAATGGGAACATGGAATTGAGATTGATGAATGAAAGATATGACGTGGTCATAATGAGAAGCCTTGATGAGGTATTTATACATGGCCGTAGTTGAGAGATGAATCAAAACAAGAACTTTGATATTGTGACAAGATTTGTAGAACTAAGCTCGATAGTTGATACTTTATTTCCACACTTACGTGTTAATATTTTCATGTATATTGTTCATGCACCATTACATATCACTGTGTTCCAAACATTAAAATGGGAATTTAAAGGGTAGGACTTTCTTATTATGTTTCACAACTCATGGTACATATTTCTTTTGCCCTGGCGTTTCATGTCAAGTACTGATGTGGACGAATGTCACGCCCTCGTTTTCAAACATATGGCATAACCCTATTTACCATTTTAAAACCTCACAATTACCCAAAATACAATTTCCATAATCCATTATTGATAAAGTGTTTCAAATATCACAATTCATGGGTGGCGCTCCCGGTCTGTCACACCAAAATATAAGTTTGAACAAGTACAATACCATTTGCTTTCGATTACAAAACAAGGAACAAAAGAGGAGTTAGTTTACATCTTTCAAAAATAGTTCTAAAGATGCTATGTAACTCCTAGTATAAAAGTCTTCTCAAAACATGCACCACCATGCATCCATACAATCCATGTCAAGTCTCCGGAACTGTACCTGAAAGAATGAAGGGGTGAGCTAAAAGTCCAGTAGAAATATCTACGCCAATATTATATGAATATGGAATGATATGGCATGATTCATGAACAATTTATAATAACACGTGGATGACAAGTAATCCATTAGTCTAGACGCAGTACTGTATGTCAACCATTTTGGTCAATTCGCGGTTCTCATATCAACTCAGCTATCATATTCCAACTAGCACATCACCCTTTGGTGGCTAGATAATACTAAAACGTACTAGCACATCTCTCATCGGAGGTTAGACCTTTTATATAACTAGCACATCTCCCATTGGAGGCAAGACATCACATAACTAGCACATCTCCCGTCGGAGGCTAGAAATCGCATCATGTCAATGTAATACAAAAATTCACAGTTTGACACTTTACCGGCCATTCACATATCACGCCAATTACATTTTAATCTCATAGTGAAAGGACAACGAAAATATGAATAAAGGCATAAGGATATAATTTCAACGTCATCAAGCCCTACAAAATTTATTGCCACATTAAAAAGCCCGCTTGTGTCAAACGTCCCCCATACCACATGTATGAGTGAAAATATTCTTAAACGTCCATAATCTCAAATTAGGGTGAAAACCGTCAGTCAAAGTCGCCCAATAAGTCGCTGGAGCGGTTAAAAAGTTTCTAGACGCGCCAAAAATCGGTGGAGGTCGCTGGACGGTCGCTGGAGCGAATTCCATAAAAGCAAGGTCGCTCGAGCGACGCTAAAGTCGCTCAAGCAACTTGGTCGATCTCTAGTTTCGTACAAACAGTTCGCAACTCGTCCAAATCAGTCAAAAACGCAACAATACTCAATCTAAACACGAATTCAACTACCAATACCATGAATATACACATAACAAGGGTGAGACATCCCTACCTCAAGTTTTGAATCAAAAGATTTGGCGAAGAGGTAGAAGCCCTAGGTTCCAAGCTTCGTATCTTTCCTTCCCGAGCTCCAAATCGTGATCCGTCTTCAATTCCACGTGAAGCACGATCCGAGCTTCCTATATGCCAAAGGAATTCGAAAATGACGGGGTGGTTTGATGGTGGTGGTAGAAAGAAGGTAGAGCTCAAGGGGTAGAGAGAGTGAGGGTTATGGGAAATGAAAGCATTACGCTTTCTTCCCCCCCCCAAAAAAAAAAAAAATCAAATTTTTAAGATACCAAGAGTGCTCCCACGTAAAGCACCACGTACGTAACGCGCGCAAAATAAAACCAAAGACCCTGAGCTCGGGTCTTATAACTAAAATTGCAAAACACACATTAACCAATCGATCGAATATCTCCAAATATAAATATAAATTTTTTATTTTATTTTATTAAAAAAATTCAAAATTTTTCGGGTTCTTACAACACATTAACCAGTTTCAGGAGAACGTATTTCCAATAGAGCCTTGGTTTACTTAGTTACATTAGAATCACTCTGATGCTCTTTTAACAAGACCCTAATGTATTTTGTTAATAAACTCCATCTCCAATTTATGTATTTGTTATAGAACGTGAGTTGTATTAAACTTCATGTTTTGAAATAGATAATTTGGAATTTCTTTTACTTAATCTTTTAAATTAAAGAGCCCGTGAAATTGGGGCATTATTTTTGTGATCACCGTTCTAGCTTAATCATCGAAATGTTTCTTTGACGATTTCTTATCTTACAGATTATATATTTCAAATAGAGAGAGAGAGAGAGAGAGAGAGAGAGAGTATTATTCCTACTGATTGTTAAGGTATTAACTTTCTAATTAATTAAGGATATCACCCACCTAGAGTTTTTATTTAAAACAATCGTGATTGGTCGTTGTTCGTTTTGGAGATCCTGATACGACGGTACCCACGGATGGCCCAACATCCTCGTCACTCAAAATGAACACGGCCTTCAATGACACAAATGCAATTCTAAAATCCTTCACCCGTTCCCTTTTGTCTCTCTAATACAATCTCTATATCTCTCTACTCCAAGGCCATATTGTCCTTTTTTACGTGCTCTTCCGCCCCCATTGTAAGACATCAACTATCCAAGAAATTAGTACTCTTGATGATATAGTTGTTGGCGTGAGTTGTAAATCAAGAAGATCATAGAGTGATTATACTTACCTTAGATGGAGGATTATACTTACCTTAGCTGGATTATGCTCCACAAATTGTGGGTCAATCCTTCTCAAAGCCAAGATTAGTGCATTTGCCCTCAATAGCTTCCTATAATCTAGTCATGTATAGGTTATATATTTGTAAATTCTGTGTACAAAAAAATAGATGAAATGCAACTAGAAATTACCTATTGTTCTCATGGTATCAAAGCAGAATTTCCTACTCTATTTGATATCCTAGCCGAAAAAAAATCAGTTGACGAATATGGAAGAAGAAAATCCATTGAGTCAACACCATGAAGGAATCTCCACCAGAATGTCTTCCAACCTGACCCTAGAAGACCTAACATCCAGAATGATGCAACTACTGAATCAGACCCAGATACAGACCAAGCTCCGACTCTTCCGTTGCGCCGATTAGCTTCAAGTTGAACGGCACTAACTATGGCCTATGGTCCCAAGTTGTCGAGATGTATATCTTTGGCAAAGACAAATTAGGATACATTAATGCCAATTTTCCTCAACCAAAGCCAAAAGATCCGATGTTTAGAAAATGGAGAATTGAGAATTCGATTGTGAAAGGATGGTTGATCAACTACTTGGAGCTAGAACTAATTAGCAATTTCATACGATTTGAAACGGCAAAGGCAGTGTGGGATGCAATCGCCACAACTTATTTTGATGGCACTGATACATCTCAGGTCTATGATCTGATGAGGCGAGTCGCTTGAATGTGACAAGATGGTGGGTCATACTATAATGGTCTTCAAAGTGTGTGGAGGGAGATCGACTTCCATCGTCCTAATCCGATGGAATGTGGAATAGATATTCAAAAGTACAATTCAATCATTCAAGAAAACAAAGTTTATACCTTTCTTGATGGATTGGATGATCGTCTCGACAAAGTTTGGAGTGATGTTCTCCAGATGAACCCATTTCCCATGGTGGAACAGGCCTATGCCTATGTTCGAATGGAAGATTCTCGACAGGCTGTGATGATGACGGGAATAAATGTTGCAACTGGTGCGGTTATGGCAATAAGAGCAGGAATCAGTCAAATCGCGCAGGACAGCAAGTTGCACAGACATCCTCACTCCAATTGATACCTGCTAGGCAAGTTGGAGGTATTGGCAGATTTAGGCAAACCTCTACACCAATTGCAGGGAAGCCTAATATAGCCTCTAAAACCAAGTTACAGTCAGAAGGTGGAGGTTGTACCCATTGTGGAAATTTAAAACACACTCATGAGATGTGTTTTAAATTACACGGATATCCGAAATGGTGGAGTGAACTCAAGGCTCAGAAACAACGTGAGAATGGTGCAAATGGTGGTCAAGGTGGAGCGGCTTTGGTAAATATGGAACCAAAATTATCTTTTATTTCACAAGCTGAACCCTCACATGATTTGCCTCTTGTTGATGGGTGTACAACTCTTACTGATACAGGTAACGCTTTATTTAGTTCTAATCTAAATGATTACCATGGATGGATAGTTGATTTGGGGGCCACCAATCACATGACATTTGATCCCAATGACTTTGTTAGTACTACTCAACTAAGACGAACCAGTATTGCAAATGCTAATGGGGTTACATATCCAGTGATAGGGGCTGGAACCAAAGTTGTGAATCTCGTACTAGTTAGCGTACCAATTTTTTGTTACCGAAATGGTACGTGTACCAGTACCGCAGTGTACCGGCGTACCGTTCCGGATTTATTGCTAAATATAATATATTAATTTTTAAGTAATTTAAAAAAATTGATATAAGAATAAATCATCAAACAAAATATCCAAAATGACATTAGAATATCTTCAACATAATATCTAAAATTACATAATCAATCATCAACGTCATATTCAAAATGACATAGTCAATCACAAACATAATATCCAAAACAAGTTTTCAACCGTTGTAGAGAGAATTAGACAAACAAATATCAATTAACAACATAGAAAAAAGGGTCTTGCTCTCCCCCAAAGAAACAGTCTCCACCACCCCAATTGCATTGGCTTTCATTCGCATTTAGAGCATTGTCATCATAATCATCAAATGTAGGCCCGTTATCATCTAATGTCAATGCCTCAAGCTTAGGCGGTTTAACAAGCTCCTATCCAAGATCTTCTCCATCAAGTAATCCATATTCTTCACACACCCACTCATCCAACACATCTATGTTGTCAAGACTAATTGGGTCTAGGGCATCTTTCCTCGGTCTAAGATTCCTACAAGTACAAACATTTACTTTATATTAGATTTATATCTATGTTTTTGTATTTGAAAATTTTGAAACTTTTAGTCATAAACACACCTTTCTCGAAGTTTAAGACTGTAACGTACAAAGACTAGATCATTCAATCTCTAGTGTTCTAGTCTATTTCTCTTCTTGGAATGAATGAACTCAAATGTACTCCAATTCCTTTCGCATCCAGCAGAACCACAACATTGTCTTAGAATTCGAACCGCAAATTTTTGTAATTCTTGGCATTCATTCCCAAATTGCTCCCACCATGCAACTATTATAAACAATATTCAAAATGGTTATTCGGTTTGACAAAAAGACTTTTCATGAAATGACCTGCGAAATAGTGACACATACCTGGATTAAGCCTCTCACGTTTTCAAATAGCAAGAGATATACCAAAATCACCTGTGGCTTCTTTATATTTTTCAAGTTGTTCACTTATCTTGTCTTGCGTGCTATTTACCGGAACTAACATTGTAAGAACGAAGAGCAATCCCCTACTGACTTCTTTTTGCTTGGTGAAGGTGGCCCGAAAATAAATTCCAGGATTAAAAAAACAACCGCCAGCATGAAGAGGGCTGTGAAGCTGTTTATCCCACCTAGCATCAATCACCCTAGTATAAGGGGAATACAAAGAAATCCTATTATTTAGCCATGCTTTGATTGCTTCTTTTGCTTTATCCATGGCTTCGTACAAGTAGCCTATAGATGGTTTCTCTTCACCATCTGCAAGACGAAGAACTCTTACCAAAGGTTCACTAACTTTAACCACATTTTGACATTGTGACCAAAATTCTCTATCATCAAAAACAATTTGAGCAATATCTTTTCCCACATCACTTCTTGAATAACGAGATTCAAGCCATTTATCGCTAGTAAACATCTGTCGAATCTCTTTCTTAAATTGAAGCAAACACTGAATAGTTAAGAAGTTTGTTGCAAACCTTGTAATGCCGGGCCGACATAGATCCCTACCATTAGTGAACTCTTTCCTCATTAAGTTTATAACCCATGCATGATTGTAGATATATCTCATGATCCACTTAGCCTTGAGGATGCAAGCATCTATAAGTGGAAAATACTTTGGATTAGCAAAATTCTTCAACATCAAGTCTAGGCAATGAGCTGCACAAGGAGACCAAAAGAATGTTCCGTACTTTGCTTGTAACCTTTTTCCTGCCGCTTTATAAGTAGCTTCATTGTCTGAAACAAATTGCACAATGTTGCTTGGCCTCACAAGTTGAACAACTTCATCAAAAAGACCAAGTAGTGTATCAGCATCTTTAACAAGTCCCGATGTATCCATTGACTTCAAAAACATAGTCCCCTTTAGACAAAAAATTAGAAAGTTAATGATTGGAACTTACTTTTGATTCGTCCATCCATCAGACATAATTGAACATCCATATGTCTTCCAAGTGTTTTGGATGTCAAGAAGATATTCTCTAATCTCACAAACATGGTTATTTAAAAGAGTAGATCTCAAGTCATGATAAGAAGGTCCCTTGAAATCTGGCCCAATGGCTACCATTGCATCTACCATTGGTTAATATTTTGATAAAGTTGCATTAAAGAGCACGTTAGCATCATACCACCATCGAGCAACTGCCATTCTTGCATTGTCATGAACTTCCTTAGAGGCCAAAACACTTTTTATAGATGGTTGTGCACTTGGAGATGTCCATGGAGCAAAAAAACTATTTCGTTGCTTTCTTTTTCCCGCAACTCGATCGTTACCAACTAAAGTGGGGCTCATAAGAACATCTTCTTCTTCGTAGTTATCAAATGCAGGTCCATGGCCAATATCTCTGCTTATCCTTGTTTTTCGTTCATTTTCTCTCTTACTGTCTTCCAACATTTGATTCATTTACTATTTTATATCTTCTGTTACCGCTTTGCAAGCTTCAACTTCCCTCTTTACTCCAGCAAGATGCATCTTCAATCGAGTGATCCCACCTCCTTTCAAATGTTTATTACAATGGATGCAAATTGTATTCTTCCTTTTGCCCGGTACTGACTTAGCATGACCCCAAGCTGGATCATCAAATCTTACAGGAGCAAAAGCCACCGAAGTGGCACCACTTGGAAGTATTATCGGTCATTTTATGCCTAAAACACAATACACAAATACTTAACAAACCAATGACTTAAGTATATATATAATCTTAAAAACATACGCGAATACTAAACAAATTGTAGGCAGTAAGTAACCTTATATGTAGGTACAAATCATATATGTAATCTTACATTTTATATGTAATATGATATCTTTTTCTTTTGAAAGTCAAATTAAAAAAAAAGGGGAGTACACGTGGGACGGTGGGAGAACAGCTTGTGAAGTTTGTGACAAACCAACAAAGCCAAGGCTCTACATAATAACTCCCGCTCCTAACTAAAAATTCTACCACAGGGAGCTCTCACGTCCATTGTTACAAAAGCTTCCTGAAAATCTCAGACCACTGGTAATTGATCTCCAATGAAATCAGCTACCCCAACTATTGGAAGACTCCATGAAAACAACCTCAACCACTTTAGGCAAATTACAAAATCCATTACAGCTCCATTAACAAAAATGAAATTACCGAGCCATTATTACAGAGCACAAGCATTACACAAATTTTAGTGGAATAACAGAGCATTACCATCACACAAATTTTAGTGAACTAACATAGCACTACCATTACTGACTTTAGGCAAATTACAGAGCATACCATTACATCAATATGCAATGATACTGAGGCAAAGCAGTGGGCTATCTTACAGTAAAATAATCGAACCACTGCACACATCAGTTGGCGATTTACAATGAAATAATCTATAAATTTGAACCTGATAGAGATTAGAGAGAGCCCCACTCGAAATCGAAGAAGGTTGAAGTTCGAACACCTGTATTTGGCCCACCCGAAATCAAAGTTCGAAGTTCGAACACCTGATAGAGAGAACCACTGCACATTTGTGTTCAAAGCAAGAAGATGAGATGAGAGAGAGGCCCTCTGTGTTAATTGTTAAACGTTAGAATCAGATCTAGGGTTTTGTTTGGTTTAATTATCCTCAAACACCTTCACTTTTGTTTAATTACATTTTCGGACTGGACATTTTATTGTAATTGTGAAAATTACAGAGCAGGAAAAAAAATTGTCTCGGCCGAGATCCGAAATTTGGTTGGAAATGTTGCACTCTCACCCTCTCTATCATTAACGAATACCTTACATGTTCCATCTTTCTCAAATAAATTAATGTCTGTGGGCCAGGCTACTGAGGAATTAAATTGTTGTGCACTAATGTATCCAGGTTTTTGTTTTCTTCAAGATATTCTCACCAAGGAGGTGATTGGTCGTGGTACTAAAAGAGGGGGTTGTACTATATCAATGATTTAAGTACTGGTAGAGCTCATAGCATGCAAGATTCGTCAAGTGTTAAGCAAAGGCAAATTTGGTTATGGCATCTTCGTCTGGGGCATCCATCCTTTAGTTATTTGAGGCAGTTATTACCAGATTTGTTTTCAGGTTTACAGGATTCAGATTTCAAATATGACTTTTGTGGATGACTATACTTGCATGACCTGGCTTTATTTGATGAAAAATAAAAGCGATGTGTTTACTATTTTTCAGAATTTACATGCCATGATTCATTCAGACTCAATTTTTAGCTAAAATTCAGGTTCTTCGATCTGATAATGGTGGAGAATATGTCAATCGTGAATTTCAAAAGAAAATTCAGACTCGTGGCATTCTTCATGAGACTACTTGTTCCCAAACACCTCAACAGAATGGGATTACCGAAAGAAAGAATAGGCATATTTTAGAAACATCTAGGGCTCTTCTTATTGGCTCTCATGTACCTCGCAGGTAGTGGGCTGATACCGTTCTCACAGCTGTTCACCTAATGAACCGTATGCCTTTTAAAGTGTTACACTTTCAGACTCCCCTTCAAGCTCTTTCCTCGTATGGCCCACTGCCCTTTATTTTGATGTTTGCTCCTCGTATATTTGGATGTGTTGCCTTTGTTGATCTCCATAAAAATCAACGTACTATGCTTGATCCATGTGCTATCTGTTGTACTTTTCTGGGATACGCAGCACATACCAAAGATACCGGTGCTACCATCCTTCCACACGGCGCACTTATATTACTATGGATGTCACGTTCTTTGAGTTTGAAACATTTTTTCCTGTCCCATTCTCTACTTCTCCTCTTCAAGGGGAGATATAGAGTAAAGAGCAAAACTAGACAGCAACCTGTGATGATCTAGAAATATCAACTGAACTTGTGGGAGAAACTAGACAGGCCGAACAGGAAAAAGAGCCGAAACAAGAGAAATTAAAACTGAAGAACCCCACTCCCATTCTTTAGTACTCGAAGATCAATCCCCTGAGAATATTCCTGAGGTAAGCTCTCCTACTACTCCTACTCCTATTAGTGTGTCGGATACATTTGTTGGCTATGAATTACCTTTCAGGCATAATCATTGCCAAAAGAAAAGAAGACTGTTGGACGCAAATGGGTGTTTACTATCAAACACAAGATAGACGGATCTATTGAAAGATACGAGGCATAAAACAGTTCCTAATATTTATAGAACTCTTTAACCTTTTGAAAACGCCAAAACTATTAATGGAAGGACCAATAGGAACATTAATGGTGCAACTCCTGAACATCAATGAAAACATGAATGGGCTGTAACCACTGAACCTTTCAGTTGCCTCGTTAGACTCTCCGGTGTTCTAAATTCATATACAACACTTTCAAATTTTCAACATTATAAACACATTAATATAGGGACTCATTAATATAGGGGCATGAGTGTATCAGCATTACTCAAGTATTGATAACACAAGACATGAAGTCAGATGAAAAGATTCGGACCTCAAAAATACATTTTGAAGTCCGGGGAGTATCTTTGTACATTTTTATTCATTGTCGGTAGAAAGTTTTTAGCTTGACATGTGGCTAGACACTTGTAAAAATATAAGCCATCTTAGTCCTTATATTGTCCTTGTAGTTATCAACTTTATACTAGCCAACTTTTTTTGGCTATAAATACTTGTAAGAGTTGAAGCAATGAAGACACGGTAAATTTTCCAAAACTTTCTCTCCTATACTATTTTGTCTCCCTAGCAACTATTCCTTATACTTGCCGTGTCTTCATTGCTTCAACTCTTACAAGTATTTATAGCAAAAAAAAGTTGGCTAGTATAAAGTTGATAACTACAAGGACAATATAAGGACTAATATGGCTTATATTTTTACAAGTGTTTAGCCACATGTCAAGCTAAAAACTTTCTACCGACAATGAATAAAAATGTACAAAGATACTCCCCGGACTTCAAAATGTCTTTTTGAGGTCTGGATCTTTTCATCTGACTTCATGTCTTGTGTCATCAATGCTTGAGTAATGCTGACGTATTGCTTGCGTCTGCATTTTGTTAGTCCTCCATCCTGTTGATAATATTCTGATATTCAATGTCATCTTCTGAAGGTGAAGAATCAGGATTTTGACTAAATTTCTGATTGCGAAATTCTTCAACACAATCGGCCTCTATGGTCAATTCTAACGGGAGATCAAGATTTTCTTTTTTTGTAGTTTGGTTAGCAGAAGCTCTACTTCTTGTAGCTGTTCTGAAGTTCTGTCATAATTTATTGAGAAATTAGTAACAAACAGTCGTCTTCCATCTGTTACCATAAAAGGTTCTGGAGTTGTTCCTTTAATCTGAGCTGCATGTTGGCTTATTTGCAGAAGACTATTAATCCAATATTCTCCTGTATCCAAATTTTGGATTACAGAGACGTGATTCTTTTGGCCCAAACCATTGAATTCCCAATCTTCTGTGGCCTTCATGTACCATAATTGATAAGGCTGGAAAAAGTGTTCTCTTTCTCTCCATCCCACTGTGCTTGAAATCCAGAATGTAAAATATTTGCCCCATATGTAATTTTTTGTTACATAAGAGAGCATTGTTCTAATCATAGCAGGACATGATGACCAATAAGTTGGATCTAATATCTGGAAGATAATCTGATTGATTAATCCCTAGCTAATTTCTTCATCGGTCCAGTCATCATGATTTAAAAGAAGAGTCGTTTTGGAAATTTCTTCTCTCATATTGATCCTGCTGTTTTCTGAAAATAAAATTCCTTTGATTTTTTCATGGTGGTTTTCTACCATTCCATGGATTTTCATATTGATCCTGCTGTTTTCTGGTGGCAAAATTTTTCCTGGTTTTTCATAAAGACAAATCCGCCTGATTTTTTCAAAAATTGGATCTGGAAACTCATTGGCTATGAGATCAGATAGTTGGAGAAAATTATTAATTTTCTCAAAATTGAAATCTATTTTCCAATCCATTTCTTTAATGACTTAGAAACATAGAGTTTGTAAAACATTTTGTTTTCTTTTTAGCTC
Source organism: Arctostaphylos glauca (assembly GCA_019985065.2). NCBI lineage: Eukaryota > Viridiplantae > Streptophyta > Magnoliopsida > Ericales > Ericaceae > Arctostaphylos > Arctostaphylos glauca. The sequence goes on from JAHSPW020000005.1 coordinate 7,886,314, forward strand.
TGTAATCTGAGTGTGATGATTTGCTAGTCTTTCTGCCAAGTTTGCCATGTTTTGGCGAAATCATCCCTTGTTTCCTGATATATGGGTTTTCCATACACCATTGAGATAATCATACATAGGACTCGAAATTCCAAGATTGTAAAAAAAATTTATTTCCGATTCTAGTATGGGATTTACGGGATTTTCTAAAGGCCTCTCTAAGGGCCTCATTGGGGTAGCCATTGGTGGTGTGCTATTATAAGCTTTCCTAGCTTTGGTTATACTGTCATAGCTTTCATAGCATGCTCCAGGATATCTATTAATTTCCTGGTGACATTCTGCCCATGTTTTATAGATTCCTGGTTGGAAACCTATAAAGACAACGTAAACTTTTTCTTCTTTAGTTTGAGCCTTTTTGGCTATTGTTACCCAGTCTCTGTGTGCTGGCTGTTTGCCTTTGTCCGCCATAGCTTTTAGCTATGTTACCTGCAAATATTAATAGGTCTGCTTAGAAAATCAGCAAGAAAATTATTAGTACCTTTGAGGTGTTCTACTTCAAAAGTGTATTCTGCAATTTTATTGTACCAACTTAACCGTCGGCCTTGATCTATGGACTTTTTATTAACCAAAAAATCTTTCACAGCTTTATTATCTGTTCTGATAATAAAATCTTCTGGTGCTAGGAAAATTTTAAATTTTTCTAAAGCAAGTTTAACAGCTAATAATTCCTTTTCAAAAATAATATATGTCACGCGCGGAAATTTTTCGGCCCCCCTCGCGAATAAAGAATTGTTGAACTGAGCTGAATAATTCCTTTACTTGTAATGCGACGTTCAATGAAAATTGTTTGACAGCTGAGACTTATTTAAAATTCAGAGTCGCCACTTGACATAAAATTCGGGTGCGTCAAGTCACCCTCTAAGACCATTTTCAAAAAAGATGTCCTTAAAAAAATAATTTAAATTTAACTCAGAAATACGATTCTGTGTATAGAATGACTCCTTTAAATGAAATCTGGTCTTGAAAATAGAGATGGGTTCGGAAATTCACTGTTACGAGTTAGGAAGGTGTTAGGCACCCAACATCGCCCTTTCGGTACTTTATTTTCCCAATTAACTTCATTTTATTATCCTTGGCCAAATTTGATAAATATCTAGTGATTGACTGTACAATTGGATCAAAAGTGAAATCGAGTGGCGGGCATGACTTCGGCTCACGCAATTCAGCTCACGGTGGCAAAAATATTGAAACAGACATATGTTAAATGCAAACTGGTATCTGCACGTCATGTTTCTATTCCCAAAGTGCCAGGTACCTTAAATCCCTGGTAGGAATTTTCAAGTTTAACAATGATCCGATTCCGTTTTATTAATGAATTACCATATTAACCTTTCTTGAAATTGTAATATGCCGTCTTGGCCTAAACCAAGTTAGTTGCTATCACATTTTCATGTATTTCCCGCTGACTACCTATGTCACCAGCGTTAAAATTCAAGGTTAATTTGGTGCAAAGTGTAAATACCGCTTCAATAAGCTTTCGAGAAAGCACGATACGCAAAATTGACATAAACTGTTAATTTGCATGACATACTTTATTTTAAAATTATCGGAGCCCAAGACCGGGAGACATGGCCAGCGCAACGGCTATTCATGTTTCTCAGTTTTTAGGCATGACACACATTTGCTTAAATTTATTTATTTATTTTTATTTGCAATCCTTCATCCCGACAGCTGCACAAACACTGATAGTCCAAATTGTAGAATATAATAAATGTCACTTCGATCACGATAATTTGTCTTGAAAAGATAACCTGCACTGCCCGTTAAATTTTCATTCCAAAACACTAGTATGGGCTACTTATGTCACCCGTGTGTTTACGGAATTCCGAGATTATCGGAATTTTTAACCAGCTGGTATGGATACTGTGTCAGCGTTAACTAACAATACTATTCATATAACTTAGCTATGAAGTAACGGATTTTTTTTCTTTTATTGATTTTACGTGAAATAAAAAGAAAATAGCAGCAACTGTTACGGGGAGACGGGAAAAGGGTAAAAAGAAAAAGTTACGGGATCCGGGAAAGAGAAAAGGTTAGGAGTTAACTCTGACAGGTGCCGACGCAATCGAGCGATATGACCAGAGTGTAAATAAAAGAGACAAGACAGAAAAAAATGATATTCTGACATTCTAGAAATGCGGACTAGAAATCTCTAGGAATGGACTAGAAATTTCTAGAGTTGCGGACTACAGATGCGAATATCAATATTTATATGCTTAATATTTACATTAAATAAAAAAAGAAATTAAATAATCAGAGCAGAAATAAGAAAGGCAGAAATTAAAATAAAATGGGTTGTTGCAATGATACCTTGTATTGATATTCAAATCAGCTGATTACATGAAAATAAGAAAGACACGCGAACGGCTAACTAAAATCATAACTCGACATAACACTGGGTTTAAAACCCTGTTATCGCGAGGTATGCTAATATAATAGCGCGTTTGGAACTTTTTAAATCTGAAAATAATTGGACAGAACTTCCTCCTGTTTTTGGGCCTAAAGTTCTAGGTAAAAATCCTAACTCTAATTTATTCCGGGTATCAAACGTTTCACGACTACGGAGTCGAAAAACATTTGACAACGGAGTGATTGAAACTTTTCTCTTTCGAGGTTTTTCGCTCTCGGGAAAATGTATGGGACGTCTGAAAAAAAGAAAAAGACGTAGAAGGTTTTCCTAAAACAATTCTAAACGGTAAGTGCCCCCAAATTTTTCTCCCGCAGAAATATCCTCCAAAAATTCTCTCCCAAATCAAGTGCAAAGAACTTGATTTTATAGAGAAAAGAGAGGAGAGAGAGAAAGAGGCGGTGGTGAGATGAGAGAGAGAGAGAGAGCCCACATGGGGCGGTCAGAGAGAGAGGGGAGAGAGAGAGAAACGCGGAGAGAGGAGAGAGAAAGCGACAGGTGTCGCGGTGAGAGAGAGAAGAGAGAGAGAGCCGGTGGAGAGAAGAGATTATGTGTAGGTGAGAGGAGAGAATAAAACGCATGGCAGAGAGAGAGACACGCTGGAAGAGAGAGAGAATAGCGGTAGCCGCCAGCCAATGGCGGCCAGCCACGTCAGCGACGCACCCGCGCACGCCCACACACGATCCGACCACAGCCGCATGCGGCCCAGCCGCCTGACACAGCCCACGTGCCTCGCACGGCGTGCCAGCCGTGTGAGGCCGGCGCGTGTCCCACACGCGCGCGTGGCTGCGCGTGATGTGACGCTGACGTCAGTCCTCTCTGGTATTTATGAAAATGCCATTGTGTTATAAAATACCTTCACGCGCTATTTTTTATCTTCGGATGTCCAAATGAACTCGGATTTGACCATGGATACAGCCAATGGACTCGTATCATCGAGAGGATAATTTTGAGTTTAATATTTGATTTATGGACATGTCGGCTCGTAAACCTAGCTCCCAAATAATCACCGGTACGCTACTACATATTCTTTAAAATGTTACTTCTTGAGTTACCGAACTCAGATTTGACCATGGATGCAGCCGATGGACTCATATTTCCGTGTTGATCAATAACATGTGCCTCTCGATATCTGAACATATCAGCTCATAAATTGTGCTTCCGAGACCCCATTCTGAACATTCAAAAATTGTCGGCGTTGTCCGATTTCACCCCAATCACTGTCACTAGACCCGTGTCGTCATACTAATCAATAGTATGAGGTTCTCATGATTTGATGAAGTGGTCTCGCGAATAGTACTCCCGAACCCTGGACTGTGCAAGGGCAAAATAGTTTTTTTGTGCACAAGTTCTTTTGAACCCATTTTGATAGTGTCACACCCCGTCCCGGAATAATACCAATAGGTTTATACCGACACGACACGTGACAAGCGCACCAACAAAACTAATCCACTGTCCAAATAAGACAATAAATAAATAAAACAGCTCATTTTATAAACAACTCAAAAGATTATCATGCACAGCGGAAGTCTCATCCAAAGATAAATATAAAGAAAAAAAAAGATAAAGTTATACAAGCCAAGTACAAGGCCTAGAAATAGTATCTCGTGGCCAACACAAAAAAAAGACTACTACTATCCAAAAGAAACCATAACCCAAATCTCTCGAGCTAGGTACATGCACGACTAAACTTGTAGTGGACACCGATTCTATACCTGCAAAACTGAAACCCAAAATGGATTTCAGGAGTGTGTGAGAAATAGATGCAATTCATAGGAGTAGAGCACTAATTTACCAGTACAATTCATCAAAGGAAAACTAGTAGATCAACATTCAAATCCAATAGATAGGCTATAAGCCACATATACCGGCACTTATGCCATCAGCCCAAGGCCACTGTATCGGCGCATCCGCCACATATCGGTACAATTACCCAGTTCCGACCCAAAGGTCCCATCGGCACTTATGCCACAATTTATCATATTAGCTCACTTCAAAAGTAATTACATCTATAAATCAATACTCACCTCGGTCTCCAAAACGAAAGACACAACTACTGTCTCGGCACCTCGGACGTGCCCGTTTCTGTATCTGAAATATGTACTCACAATTAGTACAAGAATCATTCATATTTCATAAAGAAATGTCAATTGAGACCAATAATAGCAAATGTCTCATACTCAAATATAAAAGAAAGGCTCAAACACACTAGACACAATCCGACACCTTTGTATTCTACGAATTTATAGAATTAATCTACTCATCCAAATGTCCCCAAATCTTAACCATATACTAACAGAATATACATAAACACCATACCAAAATCTCATAATTTTTAGAGCTACGAAACTATTTATAAACGGACAACAATTGAACTAGAATTTTCAACAGATTCTGCAAAACGAATTCTCCACTAACTTCAAACAGAAAACTGCTATTACTGAGAACAAATTAGAATGCATAGCCTATATATCTGGAAATCTCTTTGAGTCTACTTTCTAACGCAACAAGCGGATTGAAATTCCGACATCTCTAGGTCAAGATATAGCCATATCCGTAAGAGGTGACAGTGCAGTCTGCACTGCGAACCCACGACAACAGTTAGGTAAACGATTTTTCATATTTTCTGTGTTTCACCAAAAATTCTGAAAATTTAACACAGAGCATGAAACACATACAGGTATCTACTGTAAAAATTTCAGAAAATTCAGAGATACGGAGCTATGTCAATAAATTGCACAAACACTAGCAGATTTAAGTTCTAACAGATTAACCCTCCATAGCCATCTAGGTCACGAATTTCTTGAAGAAAACCCAAAATTCCACATCAAAACCACGAATTTCAGGTCTAAAAGAGATGAAACTAGGAAGAACATGCATAATCTTACTAATTTTTGTCTTAATTTGAAGCCCTAGATGATCCTCCTCTTCTTCTTCTTCTTCTTCTTCTTCTTCTTCTTCTTCTCTTTTCTCCCTTCTCTCTCTCTCTCTCTCTCTCTCTCTCTCTCTCTCTCTTTCTAACGGTGGTTTTTGGCTGAGTGAATAAGGTAGCTTTTGTTTTTTTTTCTTTCTTTTGTTTTTAACGTATAATGTAATTTTAAGGAAAGTTATCCAGTGTACACGGGTGCACGTATCCTTATTTTCCAACTCATGCCAATCGTACATATAATACCACATACGCATAATCCAATCCGTTCACTTGTTAAATCAACTAATTTTATGCGTTACCCAATTGATTAAACACAACACACACTCAAATTATGCATAGGATTACCGTAAAATAATTTAGGGTGTCACACGTCTCCCCCCCTTAGGAATTTTGTCCGCAAAATTGTTACCTGAACCGAATAAGTGAGGATAATCCTTTCGCATTTGCTCCTCTGTCTCCCATGTGGCTTCCTCCGGCCCGTGACTACGCCATTGCACTTTCACTAACGGTATTACTTTGGAACGAAGGATGCGCTCTCCCCGGTCTAAAATCTTCATCGGTTCCTCAATGTAGGTTAAATCTTCTTTCAATTCAATTGGCTCTGTACTCAAGACGTGTGTTGGATCCGGCATATACTTTCTCAACATTGAAACATGAAATACATTGTGCAACCGTGCCAACTCCATCGGTAAAGCCAATCTATACGCCGTCGCTCCCACTCTTCCAATGACCTCGTACGGCCCAATATACCTCGGAGCCAATTTCTTCTTTCCCTTGAAACGGACAACACCCTTCCAAGGCGATACACGAATAAACACACGGTCACCCACTTCAAATTCTAAGTCTCTCCTCCGTTTATCTGCATAACTCTTTTGACGATCTTGCGCGATTTTCAACCGCTCCCTTATAAGTTTAACACCATCAACTGTTTGTTGAACCAATTTTGGACCTAACACCTTCCCATCCCCTGTTTCTTGCCCGTCACCAGTTTGTTCTTCCAACTGCTAATAGAGCATTTTCCTTTCACCCACATCATTCCAACAAATCGGTGTCCTGCACCTCCTACCATATAAAGCTTCATATGGTGGCATACCAATACTACTGTGATAACTATTATTATAAGCAAACTCGATCAGTGCCAAATACTCATCCCAACTGCCTGTAAAATCAAGAACGCATGCCCTCAACATATCCTCTAAGGTCTGAATAGTTCGCTCAGATTGCCCATCAGTCTGTGGATGAAAAGCGGTACTAAATCTCAAAGATGTACCCATAGCTTGTTGCAAACTAACCCAAAATCTGGAAGTAAATTTAGGATCTCTGTCACTGATAATAGACACAGGCGCCCCATGCAATCTAACAATCTCGTTAACATAAATCTGGGCATACTTATCCGTAGTATATGTAATCTTAACTGGCAAGAAATGAGCTGTCTTTGTCAATCGATCCACAATAACCCAAATGGAGTCATACCCTTTCTTTGAACGCGGTAGTCCAGTAACAAAATCCATTGTCACGTGTTCCCATTTCCACTATGGTATAGGAAGATTCTGCAACAAACCCGCCGGTCGTTGATGTTCAATCTTGACCCGTTGACAAGTCAAGCAACTAGCCACAAATTCTGCAATATATCTTTTCATGCCAACCCACCAGAAATATTCCTTCAAATCACGATACAACTTGGTACTCCCCGGATGCATAGCATAAGCAGAACTATGAGCCTCCTCCAATATTTCTCTTTTCAAGATTGCATCATTTGGTACGCACATTCTTTTCCCAAATAGAAGCATATCATCATCTCGAATATTTAATTCAAGAATCTCACCCCTATTTACTTTTTCTATGATTTTCTCCAAATGAGGATCTTGACGCTGTCCTTCCCGTATACGATCTACAAACAAAGGCCGAACACTAAAACGTGCCAGTAAAGCATCATTGCTTCCCAAAAGAAACTCCATCCCCATTTGCTTTAACTCAGTAAAATTTGTGACTCTGGCGCACTGCACACACGCCATCCTTCTAGTTGTCTTACGGCTCAAAGCATCGGCAACTACATTTGCTTTCCCCGGATGGTAATGAATGGAACAATCATAGTCTTTAATCAACTCCATCCATCTTCTTTGCCTCAAGTTTAACTCTTTCTGGGTAAATAAGTATTTCAAACTTTGATGATCCGTGTAAATCTCACAAGTTACCCCATACAAGTAATGCCTCCACAATTTGAGTGCAAATACTACAGCTGCCAATTCCAAGTCATGTGTAGGATAGTTACGTTCGTGATTTTTTAGTTGTCTTGACGCGAATGCAATAACCTTACCCCGCTGCATCAAAACACAACCCAACCCCTGATGAGATGCATCACTGTAAATTACCAAATCCTCAGTACCCATTGGTATAGTCAACACTGGGGCCGACACAAGTCTAGATTTCAGCTCCTGAAAACTGTTCTCACATTCCTCAGACCAAGTAAATTTTGAATCTTTTCTTGTCAACTTCGTCAAAGGTAATGCAATAGCAGAAAAACCTTGTATAAATCTCCGGTAATATCCTGCTAGGCCAAGGAAACTTCGAATCTCAGAAGCATTAATTGGTCTTTCCCAATTTACCACCGCCTCTACCTTCTTTGGATCCACGCATATACCATCACTGGATATCACATGACCCAAAAATACCACTCTGTCCAACCAAAACTCACATTTGCTCAACTTCCCATACAATCGGTTTTCTCTTAAAGTCTGCAAAATAATTCTCAAATGCCGTTCATGTTCCTCCTTAGTTTGAGAGTAGACCAATATATCATCAATGAATACAATGACAAATGAATCTAGATATGGCTCAAACACCCGATTCATCAAATCCATAAAGACCGCCGGAGCATTCGTCAACCCGAAAGGCATAACCAGAAATTCAAAATGGCCATACCTCGTACGAAAAGCCGTTTTAGAAACATCACTTCCTTTTACCTTAAGCTGATGGTACCCCGATCTCAAGTCTATCTTTGAAAATATAGTTGCCCCTTGCAATTGATCAAACAAATCATCAATCCTAGGCAATGGATACTTATTTCGTACTGTTACCTTATTTAGTTGCCTGTAGTCAATACACATGCGCATCGTACCATCCTTCTTTTTCACAAAGAGAACTGGTGCTCCCCAAGGCGAAACACTCGGTTGCACAAACCCTTTATCCAACAAATCCTTCAACTGAATTTTCAATTCTAGCAATTCTGCTGGTGCCATTCTATACGGTGGAATAGAAATAGGGTTTGTCCCTGGTAGTAGCTCAATGGTGAACTCCACTTCCCTGTCCGGCACGATCCCCGGCAATTCATCTGGAAATACATCCGGAAACTCTTCCACAACTGGTATATCAGATACTTCTACTGGCTTCTTCGCTGTGTCAACCACGTAAGCCAAATACCCCTGACATCCCTTCCTCAATAATTTCACCGCTTTTATTGTAGAAATCACACAATTCAAAGAATTCTCCCTATCTCCACAGAATTTGATTTCTGCCCCACCAGGTAGTTTAAAAATAACCTCTTTATTGAAACAATCTATAGATGCATGATGCGTTGACAGAAAATCCATCCCAAGGATAATGTCAAAATCTGACATAACTAAAGGAATTAAATTAGCCTCTAGTTCTTTATTACCAACACATACAACACAATTTGGGTATGAAACTCCAACTACCACCACTTCTCCAATAGGAGTTGATATCACCAACGGGGTATCTAACAATACACAAGTCTTATTCAAATGCATACCAAACACATTCGACACAAAAGAATGTGTAGAACCCGAATCAATTAAAACTTGTGCAGTAATACCAGAAACTTTTAGAATACCTGTCACCACCTCAGGAGTTGCTTGTGCACCTTGTCGTGTCATGGCAAATACCCTCCCCGGTGCGGTAGAACCACCCATACCTCCACCTCGGCCCAACAAAGATGTCCCACGTCCAGTAGACGCACTACCAACTGAGGATGATATTGGTGCTCGAGGTTTTGTACATTGCGTTGCTATATGGCCCATTTCTCCACAATTGAAGCACCTGGTTTCCTTCTTAACCTCGGGACAATCTCTAACACGATGGTCAGGAGACCCACAACGAAAACACTGAAAAGTAGTCCCTCGACCACTTGATCCACCTCCTCTATCCGTACTCTGCTTATTTGCCCCTTGCCCTTGTCCACCTTGTTGTTTAAATCCACTTTGTCCTTTTATATGTTGAAATTTATTTTCACCCTTATAATAACCCCCTGACTTGCCTGCCTGACTTACTTGACCCCCATCGTATTTTTTTTTCTCAAACTGCTCTCGTTTATCAAACATTTCTTGAACATCCTTGCCAACTTTTCTGGCCATATCCACCAAATCTGCATAATCTTTTTCCCGAAAAGATGTCAATCGTGTCGCAACATTGGTTTCCAGTCCTTTCCTAAATCGCCTGCATTTTTTTTCATTCGTATCCACCATATCTGGAGCATATCTCGAAAGAGCATTGAACTTGGCCTCAAACTCCGTCACTGACATACTTCCTTGCTTAAGATTGATGAATGCTGCCTCTTGTTCAAATTGGTAAGACTCTGGAAAGTATTGTTCATTGAAAGCTTTCACAAACTTTGCCCACGTGACCATCTGTGGTGCTGGCGGCTGAACATCGGGTAACGGAGTTGTCAATTGCCTTTGAATTGCTTCCCACCATATCAGTGCTTCACCCTTCAAACTGAAAGTTGCTAGGGTCACCTTCTGTTCATCCGTAACTCCCATTGTCACCAAAACCCGCTCAACACTTTTTAGCCAATTTTCTGCATCAACAGGATTAACTGTACCCTCAAATTCTGTTGGAAACAACTTCTTAAATTTCTCCAATAGTCCCGTGCCTGTAACAGCTGCTGCTACTTGTTGATTTTGCCACAACATAAACGCAGCTTGTTGTTCACTGTATTGTGCCATTGCTGTGAGAATTCTATCTATATCGCTTATCCCTGTAGCAGCTTGTGGTGCACTCTCCGGTTGATCCTCATTTCTTGGTTCCATTTTTTCTGACCTAATACAATTCTATTAACAACGACACAACATATATCCAAATTCATCATGTTAGATAAATCAACACTAGACTCAACTCAAACAGAAATATCAACATCCTATTGTCCACTACAAGCCATCCTTTGCTCTGATACCAAAATTTGTCACACCCCGTCCCGGAATAATACCAATAGGTTTATACCGACACGACACGTGACAAGCGCACCAACAAAACTAATCCACCGTCCAAATAAGACAATAAATAAATAAAACAGCTCATTTTATAAACAACTCAAAAGATTATCATGCACAGCGGAAGTCTCATCCAAAGATAAATATAAAGAAAAAAAAAGATAAAGTTATACAAGCCAAGTACAAGGCCTAGAAATAGTATCTCGTGGCCAACACAAAAAAAAGACTACTACTATCCAAAAGAAACCATAACCCAAATCTCTCGAGCTAGGTACATGCACGACTAAACTTGTAGTGGACACCGATTCTATACCTGCAAAACTGAAACCCAAAATGGATTTCAGGAGTGTGTGAGAAATAGATGCAATTCATAGGAGTAGAGCACTAATTTACCAGTACAATTCATCAAAGGAAAACTAGTAGATCAACATTCAAATCCAATAGATAGGCTATAAGCCACATATACCGGCACTTATGCCATCGGCCCAAGGCCACTGTATCGGCGCATCCGCCACATATCGGTACAATTACCCAGTTCCGACCCAAAGGTCCCATCGGCACTTATGCCACAATTTATCATATTAGCTCACTTCAAAAGTAATTACATCTATAAATCAACACTCACCTCGGTCTCCAAAACGAAAGACACAACTACTGTCTCGGCACCTCGGACGTGCCCGTTTCTGTATCTGAAATATGTACTCACAATTAGTACAAGAATCATTCATATTTCATAAAGAAATGTCAATTGAGACCAATAATAGCAAATGTCTCATGCTCAAATATAAAAGAAAGGCTCAAACACACTAGACACAATCCGACACCTTTGTATTCTACGAATTTATAGAATTAATCTACTCATCCAAATGTCCCCAAATCTAAACCATATACTAACAGAATATACAAAAACACCATACCAAAATCTCATAATTTTTAGAGCTACGAAACTATTTATAAACGGACAACAATTGAACTAGAATTTTCAACAGATTCTGCAAAACGAATTCTCCACTAACTTCAAACAGAAAACTGCTATTACTGAGAACAAATTAGAATGCATAGCCTATATATCTGGAAATATCTTTGAGTCTACTTTCTAACGCAACAAGCGGATTGAAATTCCGACATCTCTAGGTCAAGATATAGCCATATCCGTAAGAGGTGACAGTGCAGTCTGCACTGCGAACCCACGACAACAGTTAGGTAAACGATTTTTCATATTTTCTGTGTTTCACCAAAAATTCTGAAAATTTAACACAGAGCATGAAACACATACAGGTATCTACTGTAAACATTTCAGAAAATTCAGAGATACGGAGCTATGTCAATAAATTGCACAAACACTAGCAGATTTAAGTTCTAACAGATTAACCCTCCATAGCCATCTAGGTCACGAATTTCTTGAAGAAAACCCAAAATTCCACATCAAAACCACGAATTTCAGGTCTAAAAGAGATGAAACTAGGAAGAACATGCATAATCTTACTAATTTTTGTCTTAATTTGAAGCCCTAGATGATCCTCCTCTTCTTCTTCTTCTTCTTCTTCTTCTTCTCTTTTCTCCCCTCTCTCTCTCTCTCTCTCTTTCTAACGGTGGTTTTTGGCTGAGTGAATAAGGTAGCTTTTGTTTTTTTTTCTTTCTTTTGTTTTTAACGTATAATGTAATTTTAAGGAAAGTTATCCAGTGTACACGGGTGCACGTATCCTTATTTTCCAACTCATGCCAATCGTACATATAATACCACATACGCATAATCCAATCCGTTCACTTGTTAAATCAACTAATTTTATGCGTTACGCAATTGATTAAACACAACACACACTCAAATTATGCATAGGATTACCGTAAAATAATTTAGGGTGTCACAGATAGTATTTTTCATAATAGTTTGAGCAGTGGGGGCAGAATCTGGTATCAACAGCTGCCCTCTTTGTCTGAACTTGGCAAAGCGGAGGGTAGACAAAGAATATGAGATGCGGGATTTTGTCTCACCGCGATTGAAATTAGGTCATACTGCTCTATTTTGAAACTGCCATTGACGACTGCTCCGCTCTGAATATCCAAGATAACATCTTTGTCATCTCGAGAACTGATGTACTTGTCTTCTCTCTTTCATGCCTTGTTCCGAGTTCTTTGAGGCGGTGAATTCCATTGGCATCTCCCTAGCATCCTTCGAAGAAATTCTGCCCTGAAAATAATAGCTTGGATTATTATTTGAAAACATTGAAATTTATTAGAAGAAAACGACTTTCAAAAATTCGATTTTAGAAGAATATTTGCAAATCAGGAACTTTTGACTAGAAAATTTTTAAAAATTTGATTGCAAGGTTTATAGACTATGAATCTTAAAATTCAATTACAAAACAGTGATAAGACCTGAAAATCCTTGGAAATTTGATTCCAATGCTTCTAAGTGTGAGATTTTTGAAAATTCGATTTCAAAACTTGAGTAACACAGAAAGTGCTAAAAATATAAGGGTTCTTTGGAACATACGAGTTCATGAGATATTTTGAAAATGTAAAAACTTTATGGAACATGCGAGTCCATAAAAAATACTAAGAAAGTAAACGTTCCCTGGAACATGTGAGTTCATGGGATATACTAAAAATATAAAGTCTTCCCAAAACATACGAGTTTATGAGAAATGTTGTAAATGTAAGAATTTTCCTGGAACATCCGAGTCCGATGAAAAATTCTAAAGAAGTAACGACTTCCTTGAAACATCCGAGTCCAATGGGAGAATACTAAAAATATAAAGATTTCTTAGAACATTCGAGTTCATGAGACAATGCTGAAAATATAAAGATCCCCTGGGTCATACGAGCCCATGGGAGATGTTGAAAATATAACGACCTCCTAGAACATGTGAGTTCATGGGGAATGCTTAAAATCCTTGAAAATTCGATCTCAAGGTTTGCGTGATAAAAACTCTTGAAAATCCGATTTCAAAGTTTGTATAATAAAGACTCTTGAAAATTCAATTTCATGGTTTCGTTTTTATGAGAATTGAAGATCTGACTTCAAGGTTTAACAGATGTTTTGAAAATTATGACTCCGAACTAAGAAAGTATGAAAATCTTTGAAGATTACGACTTCAAGGTTTTTGAAAGAGACTTTGAGATTACGACTCTAAGCTGGGAAGTTTTGAAAATTCTTGAAGATTAAGACTTCAAGGTTTTTAACCGAAGCTCGGAGATTACGACTCTAAACTAAAAATTTTGAAAACTCCTTGAAGATTTGGTTCAAGACTTTGTTTTGAGAAAACTTGAAGATTACGAACCCAAGTTAAAAACTTGAAACTCCTTGAAGATACAACTCAAGGATTTGAGAGAGACCTGAAGATTATGACTCCAAGTCGAGACTTTGAAATTTCTTGAGGATTACGACCTAAGATTTTGAGAGAGACCCAAAGATTATGACTCCAAGCCAAGACTTTGAAATTTCTTGAGGATTACGACCTCAAACTTTTGAAAAAGACTTAGAAATTTGACTATGAGTTGAAAATGTGAAAAATTCTTGGCAATTCATTTTCAAGATTTTGTTAAAAATCCTTAAAATTTCGATTTCAAGGGTTTGTGAGAGATTTAGAAATTCGATTCTGAACAAAATAAATTTAGAAAATCTATAGAGATTGCGACTCCAAGACTTTTGATGAAAATCTTTGAGAATTCGATTTCAAAATTTTTAAAAGAGAGACTTAGAAATTCGATTCTAAGCCAAAAAAAAATCTGAAAATTCATAGAAATTACGACTCCAAGGTTTTTTATGAAAATCCTTGAGAATTTGATTTCAAGGTTTAGGAGAATGAGAAATTCGATTCTAAGCTAAAATTTGAAAATTCTATAGAGATTACGACTCCAAGACATTTGATGAAAATCCTTGAGAATTCGATTTCAATGTTTGAGAGACTGAGAAATTCAATTTTAAACTAAAATTTGAAAATTCTATAGAGATTACGAACCCAAGACATTTGATGAAAATTCTTGAGAATTTGATTTCAAGATTTGAGAGACTTAGAAATTCGATTCTAAGCTAAAATTTAAAAATTGTTGACAATTCAATTCCAAGATTTTGTTTTATAACTTGAGCAGAGTCTTTGAAAATTTGATCCCAAGACTTTCCATGCTATCTGTCTCCTTTTACATACGAAATTTTCTTTGGCTCTTTGCCTATTTTTTGCTTGTCTGTCATCTTTTGGTTGACTTCTGGGGTGTCGTCTTGTCGGCTGGACAATGAAAACGCTTCATCAATTGGACTCTCTACGTCTTTGTGTTTGAGAGATTCGTAAGCTCTGTGGGATTTTCTCCTTTAGCTTTCCCCTTCATGCATGTCATACTTTTGTAGTTTGAGCTTCAATGAGAGTTTGACATCAGGCTGTTGAGGACTGTAGTCAAGTGTATGCCTTATCATGGGGTCAGGACTTTCAATCCCTTTTGACCCACTTCTGAGTAGCAGCACAAGAAATAGCGACTGCAGCTAAGCGAGTCTGACTTTCTGTTTGCAGATTGTTGTTTATTTTCTTTCTCTTGAACATTCGCATCTTTCAATATATGCATCCTGCATGGTTAGACAATTTTGTTCTCTTTTCAAGATTAGCATGTACGCAAAAGAAGTATTGTATGAACATATATGCTTTTCTATTTTTAAAAATTTATTTTGAAATTTGTACTTACTTGCCAGTAGATTATCAGGAATACTTACTAGATAGCAAATAACAGTTTATTGGGCATTACCTCTTTCGGTCCATGAAGCTTCACAATCTTAGCACAAATGCATCGCATAGCTTGACTTATGATTTTCAATCTCTAAACTCATGGGAACTTAAACTGAGTCTGCTCCAAACAGCCTTTCAGACTTCGGTCTTCCTGACATGTGCGGACAAATGACTTCAACTTCTTGTTGTCGTTTTTCATTCTTTTTAAGCCATTTTTGCCACCACTGCCCTTTCGGGTTTTCACCGATGCTAGCTTTTCTTTTTTCTTTTTTCTTTTTTCTTTTTTTTTTTTTCTTTTTTCTTTTTTCTTTTTTCTTTTTACGCTCCAGCCCCCTTTCGGATTTTGACTATACGTTGATTATCAATTTTTGCCGTAGCTCCTTTTCAAGTTTTAACTACGCTAGACTTTGTCGATTTTGCCATAGCCCCGTTCAGGTTTTGACTACGCTGACATAGCCGATTTTGCCATAGCCTCCTTTCAGATTTTGACTATGCTGGTTTTTGTATTTTTTTTTGAGGAATTCAACCTAATTTCAATTGAAACAAATATTCTTTGGGCATTTTGATCCGTCGAGCGTTGACAGAAATTTTATGAGAAAGGGGGAGAGAGAATGACACTTTATTTTTTGCCTTTCTGCCTTTACTTTTGCCTTTTGGCTTCTTTTCTTTTTTCTGGCAGTGGGGTTATCTTTTGTGCCCCTTGTTTTTCAAAATATTCATATGAAAGTATGAAAGAATAGAGAAAAGAAATTTCAATGCTCGATAATCAAAATAGCCACTCAGAAAAAAGTGTTCTGCTTACAAATTGCTCTTTCTCCTAGTTGCCCCAGCATGTACCCTACAATGCTTTCAAGTGTTGAGGCGTCAACCACGACCAATATGAGTTTGTGGACACATCAGGTTTTGTGAAATTTCTTTGATTGCTATGTAACAGTCAAACTCCAGCCCTTCGATGTTTCTCTTTGGAGTAACTGATAGGTAGACTCATGAATAGGCATCATTTGCACTTGATCTTTCAGAGTTTTTCTTCGGTGAATTTGAATGTCATTCCTTTGGGATTGTTCTGATCTTCTTTGATTATCCTGAGTAAATGGCTGCTTTTTCTTTGTCTAGATCTGGATGGTGATTGTTCTCATCACTTGCCAATTACTCAAGATAAAAAATCGCTTCTTTCTTCAGGCTTCTGAGCTTTTGGTTTTTGAATTTTGATCCTTGCATGTTTTAGGACCAGGCAACACGTCCTTGTATTCTTCTGATAATGAAGTGAGTTTGTCCTTCTGCCATTTGTTCAAGTTCAGTCATTCTTGCTTTCTTTAATAGCTTCTGTTTCTTTGGAATTTTGAGGCTTGCCGATTATCACGTGGTTCTTTTTGTTAGTTCACTCGCTTGTTTAGAAATCCCACTGTTGGTACAGACCAATCTCAATCCCCATGAGTTCGAAATGTAGTCTGAAGACAAGGTCATGCTCGTCTTGTGCTTAAGATTGTTATGCTACTTGGATCGAAATGATAAATTTTAAGATCCCTAAAATAGAAAGTTTTTGCAAGAAATCAATTATTATGATTTGATAGAGAAGCATATATGAAAGCAACAACACAACCTTTATTCATTTGCTAAAAGCTAGATAACCATTGCAAGATTTTTCATGGATTTGAAAGAAACAGATTTTCATTGTGAAAGTTTGAAACAATAAAAGCAACGTAGAAAGCGTGAATATAGACTATGCTCAGGAAAGTTTACTAAAACTTGAGAACTCTAAACAATCTCTCCCAGAAGTACATGGATCTTTCAAGATGATTTGAGTTGGCATTGTTGAGTCTCTGTATTGTCTTTCGTTTCAAAATGGACTTCCCAGTCTTTGATGCTTTCTGCGAAAATAAATTGGTCATTTCTTGATTCAGCAAGATCTGCCCCAGTTTCAGTGACTCTTGTGGAGAGACACAGTTAGAATTCTCCTTGATAGGCTGGCTAAGGGTTGGTGATGGTATGAGGGTGACTGATATCGTGGAGATATTTTTTTTGACTTTTTGTTTTTGCTTTCTTTTTGAAAAAGATAGTGCCATCTTCTGGCTAGATTAGCCGTTCCAACTAGGAAATGGTACGATCATTCTTGGTCGTTCACCCAACTTCGGGGGAGAGCTTTGTTAGTCCTGGGGATAAAGATCCATAATCCGCCCGGTCTGAATTTCGTCCTCAATCATTTCTCCTTGTTGGATCATTTCACCGAAGGATATTCCTATTGAAGTGCAGAACTTTTCGTAGTAGACCCCTTTGCAAGTTTGGATAAATAGATGCACATATTCTGAGTCAGCTAGCGGTGGCACCACCTGCGTAGCCAGATTTTTCCAACGACGTGCGTAGGCTCGAAAAGACTCTCTGGGTTCCTGCTCCATTCTAATTAGAAAAAGTTGGTCTACGGCCAACCCCGAATTATGTCCGTATTGTTTCATGAATGCACGTGACAACTCTGCCCATGTTCTAAACTGACGGATATCATTCCTAGCGAACCATTGTGCTGCGGGTCCTACTAGACTGTGCTGAAATAGCAGTGTCATCAACTTCTCTGGATTTGGATAACCACATAATGCCCCAGCATAATGGCGCAGGTGGGCCATTGGATCACTGGTTCCGTCAAACTTGGTAAAACATGGTATTTTGAATTTGGTTGGCAGTTGCAAGTCTGGAAAGGCGCACAAGTCTGAGAGGTTAGTGGACACATATGAACTTGCCCTTTGTATAGCTTCGATGACTCTCTCAATATTTTGAATTTTTTGAATAACTGTTGGGTCTGCCCTCTTTGATGGGTTTGGCCTTCCCTTTAGGCTTCCGACATTACCCTGGGCACTTGGCATGACCAATTGGATTAGATTTATGGGAGGTGGCCTATGTCGTCCCACTGAAATATCGATTACTGACTGGACAGGAACTGCCCTTGTCTGGATTGATGTCAGGGAAGGGTTTAGTATTGCTGATGCCCCTACCTCAGTACTAAAGGAAAATGGCATTGATGCACTTTGTGGTGTCTGGTGCTGGGCTAGAAATGCTTGGACCTTGGTTTGGAGGCTCTCATTTCCATTAGGAGAGCTTTGTATTCTATCCGAGAGACTATGTCAGATTTAATGTAGAGAGACTGACAGTTTGTTTCTTCTGCCATGGCTTTTGAACTGACAGTCGCTTAGTCTTCGGGTGAGACTCCTACTTCCTGCTTGTACCTTGTATTACAGGGAAACATGTCAATTTGTACTTCTGAAATGGATTGGTCCATAACATACAGTCAAAGGATGACAAGTGTGTGTACCAGGATCCTATTGCTCATACGAATTTGTCATATCCTTCGAAGTTTAGCCAGAGGTTCGGCATGACTTCGGCATATGGTTTTTGAAACTGTGAGAATATTCAGTCCGTATGAGAATGGTCCTACACTTTGACTGTATGTTTTAGACACTAAATTGAAGCATGTTAGGACAAAAAACTGGTTGACAATTTTTGAAAAATTTTATCCTTTACATAATTAACGAGAATTCTCTCCATTTTTCATGAATGTTCCTATCAAGGTTTTGATTAGACTCTCTTTTTTTTTAGGAATACTACATGCAGCATGACGGCTTAATTTTTTGCTAATGCATTTCTAGCATGGTTTTCACGGTTCCCAAATCTTCAAACCTCCGGCCCCGTGAAGGGTACCATCTTTGGTTGGTGATTTGGTTGGAGTGTTCTTTTCAATGAAAACCGTCTTTGATTACAAAAAAGCACCATCGACGATCGTCACGTACTTCAAACCTCCTCCTAATCCTATGGGTAAAAATAAAAGGTAGATTGGAGATTGAGAAAAGAGTTGGGTATGTCGTGCTAATTGTAATGTATGCACATGCTGAAAATATATTTTTTATTTGTAAATATTTGGAGAGAATCCTTTCAGAGTAATGCAATGTCCTGCAAAACAGATATTAGTTAGCAAAATAAAATGCATGCCTATTTCTTATTTTTTTTGGAAAAAGCGCACCTAAAAGACAACAAGAATGATGTTAGTAACAGGCCAAGGATAATTCAATAAAATTTTTTCGGAAAAACTTAAAAAGCCGAAATCCACTGATAAGGAAAAATAAAAAGTTTGCAAATTGCAGTACTCCTTAGCTTGCGTTACACCGTAAGTTTACCCAATGGGGTAGGTTAATGGCTTCCGCTAAGGTGAGTTACGATTTGTAAATTCTTTTATTAATCCTT
Source organism: Arctostaphylos glauca (assembly GCA_019985065.2). Taxonomy (NCBI): domain Eukaryota; kingdom Viridiplantae; phylum Streptophyta; class Magnoliopsida; order Ericales; family Ericaceae; genus Arctostaphylos; species Arctostaphylos glauca. The sequence continues at coordinate 7,905,853 of JAHSPW020000005.1, forward strand.
AAGTCCCCAGCAGAGTCGCCAGCTGTCACGCCCGAAAATTTTTCGGCCCCCTCGCGAATAAAGAATTGTTGAACGGTGCTGAATAATTCCTTGACTTGTAATGCGACGTTCAAAGAAAATTGTTTCACAGCTGAGACTTATTTAAAACTCAGAGTCGTCACTTGACATAAAATTCGGGTGCGTCAAGTCACCCTCTAAGACCATTTTCAAAGAAGATGTCCTTAAAAAAATAATTTAAATTTAACTCAGAAATACGATTCTGTGTATAGAATGACTCCTTTAAATGAAATCTGGTCTTGAAAATAGAGATGGGTTCGGAAATTCACTGTTACGAGTTAGGAAGGTGTTAGGCACCCAACATCGCCCTTTCGGTACTTTATTTTCCCAATTAACTTTATTTTATTATCCTTGGCCAAATTTGATAAATATCTAATGATTGACTGTACAATTGGATCAAAAGTGAAATCGAGTGGTGGGCATGACTTCGGCTCACGCAATTCGGCTCACGATGGCAAAAATATTGAAACAGACATATATTAAACTTTGACCGAAACATGATATGCAAACTGGTATTTGCACGTCATGTTTCTATTCCCAAAGTGCCAGGTACCTTAAATCCCTAGTAGGAATTTTCAAGTTTAACAATGATCCGATTCCGTTTTATTAATGAATTACCATATTAACCTTTCTTGAAATTGTAATATGCCGTCTTGGCCTAAACCAAGTTAGCTACTATCACATTTTCATGTATTTCCCGCTAACTACCTATGTCACCAGCGTTAAAATTCAAGGTTAATTTGGTGCAAAGTGTAAATACCGCTTCAATAAGCTTTCGAGAAAGCACGATACGCAAAATTGACATAAACTGTTAATTTGCATGACATACTTTATTTTAAAATTATCGGAGCCCAAGACCGGGAGACATGGCCAGCGCAACGGCTATTCATGTTTCTCAGTTTTTAGGCAGGACACACATTTGCTTAAATTTATTTATTTATTTTTATTTGCAATCCTTCATCCCAACAGCTGCACAAACACTGATGGTCCAAATTGTAAAATATAATAAATGTCACTTCGATCACCATAATTTGTCGTGAAAAGATAACGTGCACTGCCCGTTAAATTTTCATTCCAAAACACTAGTATGGGTTACTTATGTCACCCGTGTGTTTACGGAATTCTGAGATTATCGGGATTTTTAACCAGGTGGTATGGATAGTGTGTCAGCGTGAACTAACAGCACTATTCATATAATTTAGCTATGAAGTAATGGATTTTTTTCTTTTATTGTGAAATAAAAAGAAAATAGCAGTAACTGTTACGGGGAGACGGGAAAGGGGTAAAAAAGAAAAAGTTACGGGATCCGGGAAAGGGAAAAGATTAGGAGGTAACTCTGACAGGTGCCGACGCAATCGAGCGATATGTTCAGAGTGTAAATAAAAGAGACAAGACAGAAAAAAATGATATTCTGACATTCTAGAAATGCGGACTAAAAATCTCTAGAAATGGACTAGAAATTTCTAGAGTTACGGACTAGAGATGCGAATATCAATACTTATACGCGTAATATTTACATTAAACAAAAAAATAAAAAATAAAAAGTTAAATAATCAGAGCAGAAATAAGAAAGGCAGAAATTAAAATAAAATGGGTTTGTTGCAATGATACATTGTATTGATATTCAAATCAGCTGATTAAATGAAAATAAGAAAGAAATGCAAACGGCTAAATAAAATCATAACCCGACATAACACTGGGTTTAAAGCCCTGTTATCGCGAGGTATGCTAATATAATAGCGCGTTCGGATCTTTCTAAATCTGAAAATAATTGAACAGAACTTCCTCTTGTTTTTGGGCCTAAAGTTCTAGGTAAAAATCCTAACTCTAATTTATTCCGGGTATCAAACGTTCCACGACTACGGAGTCGAAAAACATTTGACAACGGAGTGATTGAAACTTTTCTCTTTCGAGATTTTTTGCTCTCGGAAAAATGTATGAGATGTCTGAAAAAGAGAAAAAGAGAGGAGAGAGAGAGAGGCGGTGGTGAGAGGAGAGAGAGAGAGAGAGAGAGAGAGAGCCCACGTGGGGCAGTCAGAGAGAGAGGGGAGAGAGAGAGAGAGAAACGCGGAGAGAGGAGAGAGAAAGCGACAGGTGTCGCGAGGAGAGAGGAGAGAGAAGCAGTGAGAGAGAGAAGAGAGAGAGCCGGGGGAGAGAAGAGATTGTGTGTGGGTGAGAGGAGAGAATAAAACGCGTGGCAGAGAGAGAGAGAGACAAGCTGAAAGAGAGAGAGAACAACGGTAGCCGCCAGCCAATGGCGGCCAGCCACGTCAGCGACGCACCCGTGCACGCCCACACACAATCCGACCACAGCCGCATGCGGCTCAGCCGCCTGACACGGCCCACACGCCTCGCAGGGCGTGCCAGCCGTGTGCAGCCGGCCCGTGTCCCACACACGCGCGTGGCTGCGCGTGATGTGACGCTGACGTCAGTCCTCTCTGGTATTTACGAAAATGCCATTGTGTTATAAAATACCTTCGCGCGCTATTTTTTATCTTCGGATGTCCAAATGAACTCGGATTTGACCACGGATATAGCCAATGGACTCGTATCGTCGAGAGAATCATTTTGAGTTTAATATTTGATTTATGGACATGTCGGCTCGCAAACCTAACTCCCAAATAATTACCAGTACGCTACTACATATTCTTTAAAATGCTACTTCTTGAGTTACCAAACTCAGATTTGACCATGGATGCAGCCGATCGACTCATATTTCTGTGTTTATCAATAACATGTGTTTCTCGATATCTGAACATATCAGCTCATAAATTGTGCTTCCGAGACCCCATTCTGAACAATCGAAAATTGTCGGCGTTGTCCGATTTCACCCCAATCACTGTCACTAGACTCGTGTCTTCATACTAATCAATAGTATGAGGTTCTCATGATTTGGTGAAGTGATCTTGCGAATAGTACTCCCATAATTCCTAAAAAAATCAATTGATTCTTTTTTCAAGTTCAATCTTTTTAGGAGAAGTATAATTCCATGCTTGTGGAACTTTTCACATATGATTTTTAAATGTTTTTTATGCTCCTCCCTGGTTTTGGAAAAAATCAAAATGTCTTCAATATAGACAACACAAAAATCTTTAAGTTCTTTAAAAATACTATCCATCCATCTTTGATAGACTTGTGGAGCTATATTTAATCCAAAAGGCATCACATTCCAATGGTAATGTCCTCTAGGAGTACTAAAAGCAGTTAAAGGCTTAAAATTATTTGTAAGCTGTATTTGCCAAAATTTACTTTTACAGTCAAACTTACTAAAAAATTTTGCTCCTTTGGTTAAGGAAATCAAAACGTCTTTGCGAGGTATAAAATAACCATCAAAGACTAAATGTTCGTTTAGTCTTTTATAGTTAATCACCGTTCTAACCTTTCCTCTTTCAATTTCAGCATGATTTCTTACCATGAAGGCTGGACTAGAATGTGGACTTGTTGTTTCCTCAATTAACTTCTTGTCTAGAAGTTCTTTAATCTGTACATCAAACTCATCTATATCATGTCCGGTATAGATCATTGGTTTTACTCTAATGATTACATTAGAATTTTTGAGTTGCAAGTCACAATATCGAGGACTTCTCGATCATAACTTTAAAGGATCTTCACTAAGATTTTCTTCTAAAATTTTGTATATCCAATGAGACTCATCAATGGCTTTAATAATGGGAGTCATTTCTCCTTTCGGAGTTGGACTAAAATCTCGATCACATACATATTTATGTTGTCCTAGCCAAAGTAATTAATCATGTACCGTACCGGCCGGTACCTTCCGTACCGGACCAAAACTGGTACCGTCGGACGTCCATACCGTTCCGGCGAGAATACCGGCGGTTCCAGCTTGTTCCGGCCAATACCGGCGGTACCGGCCAAATACCGGATCTCGGCCGGTACCAGTTTTCTTTTCTTTTTTTAAATTTTTTTTACTTTTTATGTATTTTTAATTACATTTACATACCTTTGTTTTTTTTTTCATTTTCCTTGTAAATACTTCTAATTAAGGTAGGAAAATTTATAATACAAAAAGAAAAGTTAACATTATTTTTTATGAAAATTAAAAGAAAAAATTAGCATTTTTTAAATTTGAAGTTAACATTCCTTTTTATGAATGTTAACATTCTTTTTTTAAACTTAACATTGCTTTTTAATTTAAAATAAAAAATAAATGTTCACCTTTATTTATAATTTCATACATACATGAAAATAAATATTTTTTTTTTCACTTTCGATACTTTATGAATGTTAATTTTTCTTTTCAATTTCTCTAGACAAGAAAATGAATGTTAATTTTTCTTTTTTCATTTTTCATACCTTGATGTTAAAATGAATATTAATTTTTCTTTCTAATCAAGCATATGCTAACTAATTTTATAAATTTTGTGAATTAAATGATATTGAAATATCATAGGTTTATTATTGTCCTTTGAAAATGTTATGTTTTGTGAGTTATTTTTAAGTTGTGGGGTTTACTTTATATGTCAAATGTAATTTTTTGTAAAGAATATTAGTTTTAAAAAATTATATTATTTTTTAGCGGTAAATCCGAAAAGGTACCCCAGTACCGGTACGTACCGTACTAGTAACAAAATCGGTACCCTTACCGGTACGAGATTGATAACTTTGGTCCTAGCAAAGGAATATGAATTAAAGTGTTTTTCACTGTTAATACTAATTCTTTTTCATAAATATGCATAGGTAAATATTGATACATAAAATTGTTTCCTAATAGGAAATCACCATGCATATATGGAAAACATATAATTTTTAGGATGACAAACTTGTTATTTTCCATCCAAATAGATATTTTTTTGCCTTAAACTGTATTTCAGTATTGGCTCCATCTAATCCGGTGACTAAAATAGGATGCTTCATAAGTATCCATTTTTTTTTAGGAATAGCATTCCATTTACAGGTGCAAAATAGTAGCTCCTGTATCAATTAAAATATTTAGGGTATATGGTTTATAACCAAAAAAATTAAAAGTACCCATCACATAGGTATATCTTTTCTTACCTTGACTACGGGAGAAAATTATATCTTCATCTTTTGTCTGAAAATGATAGATTTGTGCTATTTGAACAACTTCTTTTTCTTTTTGTTTATTTCTATGGGACATTCCGGGCATAATAGGAACTTGCACATTTTTAGTAGCAATAGGTCCAGGATTAGGACTAGGAAAATCTTTTAGCCAAACATCTTCTTGTTTGTTTTTATTATGAAAATACAAATTTTTTCCTGAAGCTGTTAGTTCAATACTATCAACAGATGAATTCCTTCGTTTTTCTACTAAGTCTATTAATAACTAGTGCCTAGGGATTTCTAGGTCTGTCCAATTTATCAACGTTGGTTGAATAATGGAATCAAAAGGTCGTGGCTCAAAAATTTCCACCAAACACTTATCTATGGGTTTCACAGATGTTTCGGGAAATTTAATTAATTCATGGATTGTTTTCCAATGTATAGCCAAGTCGTTGGAATTTGATATCATATCAATTTCTCGAGTTTTAATTTTAATTCTAGCGGTATCCTCTAAATTAGGATCATTTATAGAAATAAAGTAATTTGGTTTGATGTTAAACCAAATAACTCCATTAACTAAATTAGACTGAATGGTTCCAATGATGGCTTTCATTGGGTCATTAAAACTCTTGTCGAAGAGTACAGACAATATAGGACTATCTATCCCTTGTCTAAATAATGCATTTATTCCTACTTGAATTAATTCAATATGGATATATCTAACCTCCGGATATTTCTTTTTCCATCTTGCTACTTTCTTTTTATCAAAAAGTGAAATGTCTACAAGTCTTTCTCCAGATAACTGAGCTGTGGTGTTTCCACTGTATTGCTCAAAAACTCATGCTGGGAAAAGATTAAATTTTGAAATTTTATAAATTTCATCTTTTTTGACTTCTTGTAGTCTCTCTATATTTTCAATTTCTTGATCTGTAAAGAGAGTTTCCTCACCTATCATATCACCTAATCTTGATGTCTCTAATTCGTTAGATGGACTAGGTGTTATCAAAGAGTCATTTTCTGTATGACCTGACTCATTTAACATGAAGATAAATTCTTCATCTGATGAATTTTCTTCTTCACTATCTATTTCGTATAGAATTTCTTCCACATCAGATAGTTCTTCTCTGAATAAAATTTCAAGATTTTGCTCTTCAAGAGTCTTTACCATTTTCTTAGTACTTTTTTCCCTTTTAGGACAATCAGGTGCATAATGACCCTCTTCGTTACAAATAAAACATTAGCAAGTCTTCTTTTTTGAAGAAAATGTCTTATTATTTCTCTTTCGAACATATTTTTTCTTTTTTGAAAATGGTTTAGTTTTTGTCCAAGGCTTCCATCTAAAAGTTTTTTTCTTTTTAGAAAATCTCTTTTTTGAAAAATTAAGTTTACAACCAATCTTCCAACTTTCATTTAAAACTTTATCACTACATTTTCTTCCATAAGCAGAGTTAGAAATTTGATTTTTTACCTGTTTCTTAGCTTTTGCTTCTAGACATCTGTCTGTTATAAGTCTCATAACTAGATTCATTCTGAATCCCAAGTTATCTTATTTTCCTTGTTTTTGAAGGAAATCATGATAACTTTTAAAACTTATTTCATCCCATGGACTTGGGAGCTTATGAAAAAACTGATCAAGCCAGTGACTAGTAGCTGAAGGTTCTACATGGTAAAAATACTTTTTAAAAGGATTATAATATTCTTCAAAATAACATATACTACATAACTCAAGTTTTGATAAAATATAATTTGCATCATTTTGTAATTTTGTTTCACTAACAAATTCACAAAAATTTTCTTTTATGTAGAATATTTCATCATGTGAATTAAAATTATTTAATAAGGTTGCTTTTTGCTGTCTACCCTTATCAGATTTTTCTCACTGTTTTAACCATTGCAACACATCTCCTTGAAGTGTTGCCGCTACATAGTCAAGGAATTTTTTCTTTGTCCACGTATTCTTATAATTTGTTATTACAATAGACAAAGATTGTGCTCAATCGTCTATTACCTGAAGTTGATCTTTAAAAGGAACATTAGTTAAGTCTAAATATGTCCTGTTCTGGGCCACATTATACTTAAACAAATCATCTCTTCTAGATGGTTGAGGATCTGAAGTACTACCTTCCTTTTTTACTTCATTAGTATATAAATATTCAGATGTGTCTGTGTCTGAGTCATCATCAGGATGTTTTGGGGGTATCCCATCTGGATCCTGATCTTCAGCCTTTCTTTTTCTTAAAGAAGGAGATTCAATAACCATGTTTTCTACACGATTAGATATGTCTTCTTCAGCTTGTGAGGATATATCTTCGTCAGATGCTATTTCATCATCGGACATTGTATTAATAAAATAATTTAACAATTCTTCGTTTTGAAGATATGTCTCATTTATCTGTTTTAAGAGAGTATTTCTATCCTCAACATTTAAATGAGGATCTTTATATAAGTGCCTCCAATAGTCAAGTATCTCGACTATATTATTATATTCAGTTATATTATAATGATGAGTATTTAAGACCTTCACATCTTCAGTACCATAATATAATCTAGGAACTTGATGATCTCTTGGATTATCCATACCTTTGGTGTTTCCAACATGAACAGAGTCTAATTTGACTATTAAACTCTCCATTGTAGACTTTGTGTCCGTTGTCAAGTCTATATCAAGTATTGTTCCAAAATTGTCTATTTTGGACTCAATAGACATTAGCTTAGCTTCTAGGTAATTTTGATTTGTATTTTGATTTTTTTCTAATTTCGAAAACCAAGACCACATAATATCGTTTATATTATTTAAACTAGCACAAATATTATTAATTACAGCACCTTTTTTAGGGATATGAACTAGATGTTCATATTCATCTCTTATAGTTTTTTCCGTATTACCTACACATGTAATATGATTCTTGCTTGGTGTCATTTTAGACTGGTGCTGGTACCTAAAACCTCTTAAAAAATGTTCAGTGCCTAAGACTCTCCGAAGGTTTTGACAACCAAGATGGAATGGTTTTAAACCAACAGAAAATATGGGCTTTAACACTTTCTAAGTATATAGGTTTTGCAACAGCTAAAATAAAAACACTAATTTAAAAGATAAGTGGTTTTTTTTTATGTAAAATAGTTACAATAAGTGATACCTGGTCTTGCCGAAGCTCTTCATCAAGAATCTTTATCTTTTCTAATTGCTTCTACTTGGATACAAGGCTCTGATACCAATAATAAAATGTGAGAGAAGAAGGGAATAGTTGCTAGGGAGACAAGATAGTATAGGAGAGAAAACTTTGGAGAATTTGCCGTGTCTTCATTGCTTCAACTCTTACAAGTATTTATAGCCAAAAAAAGTTGGCTAGTACAAAGTTGATAACTACAAGGACAATATAAGGACTAAGATGACTTATATTTTTACAAGTGTCTAGCCACATGTCAAGCTAAAAACTTTCTACCGACAATGAATAAAAATGTACAAAGATACTCTTAAAACTATAGCATCTATACAGCAAGGAGAAACTCTTAAAACATATAGAACAACACCTGTTCTCTTACTATTGCTTATAAACATGCATGCTGCCTTTGTTTCAAATTACTTTTCTCAGCAGCCAATTCCACAAAATATGAAATGCACAACATTTCTTTTATATTTTGTATACTTCTTTCTATTCTTTAATAAATTGAGGTGGAAAGTGACAATTATTTATGTACTCTTAATGATACTTTTGTTCAATTATAGTACTTCGTGATAATTTTTCACAAGAAAAACCTAGAAAACATTACGTGACACCATAAAATTAGAAACTAAAATCCTAATATGTAATTAAAAAAATGAAAATCTTAGATGAAGTTTTCAAAATAGAACTTTTACTAGTAACTTTAACTTAAAATATGTTTAATATCGTAATTAATCAATATAAGATTTTTTAATTATTAAACAATTATGCATGAAGAATTATATATTGAAATTATATACTATACGCCTATATATAATACGGGATTACCGCTAAATAAGTATAATGCAAAGAGAACAGAGAGGCAAGAGATGGAAGTTAGTTTTTTGAGTTTTTTCTGCATAATTAGCTACTAGAAGTTAGCTCACTCAGCATACGACTTCTTCTGATATCTAAAGAGTAATGTTAGGAGCACAATACATCCGGACACAGATGTGTCCGAAGCCGTTGAATGCACGTGAAACCCTTGATAATTTAAAGACTCTACGTGTATCCAATAATTCCGAACACATATAGATCCGGACACATTTGTATTCTTAGACTTTTTGGATATGTAAAGCTTCAATTTTGTTGCTGTCTATCAACGCTACTGTAAAGTCCCATTTTTAATACCAAAGTGTCGTCCCTGCCTAACTAAGAAAAGTATTGAATATCAATTTTCTTAATACAATTTAGCACTTTCCAACTTTGAAATACTTAAAATTATATTTTTATGGTCCCTTCTCCGGACAATATTATTAGAGCAATCACTAAACCCTCTAATCTCTATTTGTATAAATTCAATATCTTTCCTTTTAAAATAATATCACTAGAATAAATGACTGCAATTTCTAATAAAAAATTACAAATTCCAACATATACATTAAACCTACACTCTTGGCCAAAAGAGGCAAAAGCATGAAGTATACCAACCACTATAAAGCATTTCACATGTCCAAACTAGTTAACGAGCACATCAAAACCCTGTAATGAAAGATAACACAAATCTCTAGTAGCCAAAAGGAATTTTTTTGACAATGAGAGTCGAACCTGTAGAGCATATCCTGCGTTAAGCCGATAATATGCCAAAATCTATTTTTTGAGAAAAAAAAGGAGCAAGTAAACAGAATAAAATATTCGATGCCAAAAAACAGAATAAAAAATGAAGGAACAAACCGAGATGTCACCAAACGAGGTACCAATTAGCCAATTTAGGGTGCAATAAGTCAAAGCCATATTCAATAGCATCAAAAAGGAGAAAGTGCAAAGTGTGAAATGCCACATCATTTGATGACCATTGCAATGTAGTTTCGCTATAACCATGGTATTAAATACTCGAAAATCAGAATCAATATGCTGCATCCACACCCAAATAACACAATGATTGGCGGAAGACAACTGCCGAAAATACACACTGTGGGAAGGATACCTGGATGAGTCTACAAAGCCTAAGATTTAAGGACACCCTGTGGGTGAAAAGGTTCGCATGTTCTATACAAAGGGAAAAGACCAGTCTTGAGAAGACCACGTACACTATTCCCTCACAACCCCCTTCAAGCGGCATCTCGATCCTCTCCCTCTGTTGTGGATGTGTAATAACCTTTCTGATAAGTTCAACCTTTCTTATCTTTGGTACTTGTCCAGCAGATATAAAGAACGTGCCCTTTTCCTTTCTTCTTTCACTGCAAGAGATTTGAGAGGAGCCCAGATACACCATAGTATCACTCATTTCGGATGGAACAGTACTTCTCCCACAATGTTTGAGATTTCGCTATTTCACTCATGAGGTTCTTGAACTTATGACTGCAGTCTCCTCCACTGCAAAATCAAATAAAATAGAATTGAATGAACAAATAACTATAGGGGGTAGAGAGACGCAGACTTCAAAAAGCTCGATTGAGCTTTGAGAACAAGCTTGCCAAAAATGAGCACTTTCATTTATATACATTTCCAGGCTTCATGTAATCGTGATGAGAAATTCATGAAAACCGGATTTCAACCACCATTAATATTGTATAAACTATAAAGCAATGAGCTACCCGATTCGTATGATGTCTGGTGTTCCCCTACTCAAAATAAAATATACTGAAGAGTTTAGGTTTAAATTACTGGTTATAAGTCTGACTGGATTCTTGGAAAATCCTGCGTATCAAAATCAGAATTAAACAGAATGATGACAGCATGGACTGCACAAGTTGCACAGCTTATGACTTTTTTTTGAGCAAGCAGACAGCTTCTTGTCTAATGCAAAAATCATCTGACCTAATGAAGATCCATCCAAATAGTTTCTACAAAACAGCTACTGTTACCAGTAGCCACTAAATTATTATCGGCCACAAAAGTGAGCACCCCATATCTTTCTAAAATGAAAGGAGAAAAGCACCAGTATATTGTGTAGATTCCAATATGTCCCGATTTGTTCTTTTCATTATAGCACTGACGATATAATAGTGCCTCTTTCTACTTTCAGGATACATTACAACAATACTACGAGAGCTTTAAATGCTACTTTTCTTGCTTTGCACCCTAACAAGGTAAAATATTTGTCCACCATCACATCATACATGTAAGGAAGACCCTTCTCTACTTCTGAACTGGGAATATTTTCACTAGGGTGAAGGCAATTTGTGTAGTTCAACATAAGCATTAAACCAATTACTGATGCAGGGTCCTCAAAGTCTCACTGTAAGAAAGAAATTCTATCTGATTAGCCCTCAGTTTCTAGGACAAGGCAAGTTACCCATCATTAGGTTGCCACAAAAGAAAGAGGTGCTTGGTTGAAGAATCTCTAAACTTTTTCTTTCTTCCCGATAAGTCAAGATGTCTAGACCAGCTTACGCACACCTCGACTAATCCCTGGAGACTAATCCCATCGTCAACTAGGGGAGAGGACCCAATTAAACTTCCACCAAGGATGATGGAAATGGGCTGGCCTCATCGTTCATGGATGCCACTTGTCAACCATATAGTACACATATTGCCACTACAAATTTAATGTTATTTATAGTACTATTGTCACAAAAGACAGTCTGAAATCAGTTTACCCACTATAGATTGCCTTTTGAAATCCACCCAATTCCCATTCTTTTCCGGTGTACTCACTTGAAGGACGTGGTGGGAAGCGCAAAGGAATCAAACTTATGGTAGTACCACAAATAGAATTCCGATTGGACTCATCTAAAGGAAGGTGCAGGAGACCTATAGCCTTTTTTCCCTGATGCTGTACCCGGTTTCGATGAAGAAGCTCAGCAAGCCTTTCAAGAAGTACATGCTTTACTAATAGGGGCATAGTAATAGTGGGTTGCTGGGTTGGCTTTGCTCTTCACCGGGGGATGGAAACAGGAGAGGTCAACTGGAGTGGAAGCCAAACAACGGGGCCGAGAATATGTGATCGATCCAAAGAACCACTGCCAGATACAATTCTGCTCACCGAGCAGAGAGAACCCGGGGCGGGCAGGAAGATACGGCACTAATGTAATTACCTTAAATGGAGCCAAAAGGAATGTACAAGATTGTACTCACTCCACTCCATTTTGTTAGTGCCTAAGGGGATTTCCAAGTTTTTAATGGGAAGAAGCAAATTCAAATTTCAAAGCATTCATTAAAATAACTACTTATTTTCATTTCTGTTATAACCAGTTATGATTAGTCTGGGAAAACTAAACACTTTTTCCTTTGACAATTTCATGAAGGACTAAATTTGGGACACCCCAAAACCAGAGGGGCAAAGGAGTAGTAAATACAGCCACTAGCCTAATAACCCAACAAGTGATTCATGCTTTTCAATTGTCAATTGAACCTTTGCCAGTAGAATTTCCAAAAGTTCACAGCAAGCACCCTCATAACACACAGCTGGAGGCATTAAATGACTTGAATATGTTTTCATTAGCTTGGACATTCATCCACACCATGATGGTGCAGGTTCACATTATGGAACTGGCCTGTGTAGAAATGGAGGTGAGGCTGTATACAACATGCCTCCTCAGACCACATTTCAAATGGGGCCTCATGTTATCTTCGTTGCCTAGGCAGGACATTCGGCCTTTAGCCTGGTGAGCCCTGGGCTGACCATGTTCTATGTACACACAAACTAGAGATAATTACACTGACTTTTTCTGATATTTCTGACAACCACAAGTGCATCCCCTTTTTTTGAGCTTTTCTGACAATAAATGACAACAACCCCCCCCCCCAAAAAAAAAAAAGCCAAATGTCATGGATGGAAAATACTGACATTATTGACATAAATAGAAGATATACCTAGTGTTTTTTTGTAGTTTATGTAACATAGAGACACATTATATCGATGCTTGCCATCCATTTATTAGTTGAGACTTGCAACATCACCGTTTTAACTTTAGATCACTACACCACATCAACTACCCCAAAAGTAAGCAGGCCCACAACCAAAAGCTATTCTGACAATCAAATATAATCCAAGGTATGCAACAACACTAGGATAGTATAGACCAAAAAATTGACAATGAAGACATTCTGCATCGACCATGGCTTCACTTTTATCCTTGTCACGGACCAACACTTTTATCCTTGTCATGGACCAACACCATCAACACCACCTCATCTCCGCATTGTCCTTAGTCAACCCATGAACCCCCACTAAATGCTAAGTAATCTCAGACTCTAACCACAACTCAGCCCCCATGATATCACTGATTTTTCCCTACACCACCCAATCAGCCATTCATCCAATCTATGAGTCGACTTTAATTTTAACCTCTCAAAGCAATTCTAATGGAGTGGATGTATCCACTGAATGTTTCAGAGCCATGCATTAGTAACCTAGTATTGGAGGTTACTTGATAAATGCCCATGTTAGGTTTTCCAATGAGAGGGAATTTGATGCATGAGATCGTGGTCGGTGTTTGTGGGGACACTAGATGGGGTAACAGGGAAGGAAAGATGGAGGCAATAATGTTCTACTTGTAGTGTTTGGAGGTAGTGTTCATGTGACGGGGTCAATGACAGGTTTGAAGTTCTGCCTCTCAGCTTTACTTATCATACTGTTATTTATTTCCTTTTCCTCACTTCAGAAGATTCTTTAATAGGTACGCGTTTCAACAAATAAACTTGGGGAAAACATATTTGCACGTATAAAGAGAGAAAAGGGAAATTAAAGATACGATTAGTGTTTGAGGTGATTGCCACAATCAATATTGTTAAGATTTCTAAGAGTAGTGGTAATTTGGTCTAGAGAGCGAAATTGAAGAGGGAGAGAGTTATTTTTTCTTCCATCTCGCCTGCGTCTGAAATTGATGAGCATGAAAGGCTGCCACCGCTAGTGGTTGGAACAAGATGTTGAAAAGGCACAAATGAGATTGGAACTGTTGTTTCCAGAGATAAGGAAATATCATGCAACAAAAGTTTGGGACTTTTTGTATTCAGGTATAAGGAAAAATGATGGAACTTTAATTGTTCTTAATTATCAAGGAAACATAAATTTGCCTAAGGAAAAAGAGCAAATGCACATTAATCATAAACGGCAGTTACTCAACAATTCGAGTCTGAGAAGGGGAGGTCTATGTAACTGTGTAGAAACCTCAGGTGAGGTCTGAGTCCCTTTGAAATATAACATATTGGAAATGCATTTTCCCATATCTGGGAAACCATTTTGAGACACACTCTAATAAATTCAAGTAAACGGAATATGGCAACTATTAAAGGATCTGTTATTTATATACGCGCGCGCGCGTGTGTGTGTGTCCGGAGAAATAAAGGATACATAGACATCTAAAGGGATGTCTATTCTGTTCCTCTCTTTTTTTGGAGAAAAATATATATATAGTTTCTCTATCTCTATTCTCTTGTCTATCTAAGGCCGAATCAAGATCTCATTCCAGTTATCGGCAAAGAAGCATCAGAGGGCAAAGCAAGAAATTTGAGGGAGGGGGTAACCAGACTTGGGAACACTAGTCTCACTTTCTGCATAGCCATGCTTTCAACTAAGCAGGATGATTTTAAGCTATGAAGGCTTATGTACATATATAGTGTGATGCATTTCAAAACTTCTGACCCTCTAAAAAGTGGAAATTTTTTTCTTCAGAGAATCATCCAACACAGTAAATGACCGCGGCACAATAGCTTTCTCTGATAGAGGCTCGCTTCTCATTTTGATAGGAGTAGGTGCTTGCTGCTCACTCGCAGTCTCTAAACGAGCCTTCAATACCCGCCCGGTCCCTTTCTTTAATCTTAAGTAAAGTGAAGTCAAATCAATAAAGTGAAAAACCCAACCTCTTTGTTTGAAGCTTTGCAAGGAAGCTTCTACTTGTTGATGCTTTGTTTATATATGTATATATATGTATGTCAATATTAGTGTGAGGGTGTTTCAATTAGTATGTCTAGGTAGTCTCTCTATATATGACTCGGGTTTGACTAATAAATCAATGTAATACACTTTTCTTAATCTAAATTATCATCGTATCAGAGCCAAATTGTAATCCCACACTTGACCCTAATTCCATACGTTAGCCAATAGACCTCGCCGCCAACGTCAACCATTGTCGTCGTCGGCATCAGCAGATCAATCAGATCGTCATCATGTTTGTAACCCAAAACCAAACTTCGAAACCCTTAATCACTGTTCGTAACCCTAATCAAAGCCCCGACCTCTAGCCCAAACCAAATTTCGAAACCCTAATAAAAACCTAACCCATGTTCCGAAACACAGAACAAGATTTTGAAACCCTAACCCTTGTTTTGTAACCCTAAAAGAAACATAGAACTCATATTTTGAACTATACCTAGAAAACCCTATGTCCTTGATCTTGCAGCTGAATGCCAATCAAAACCTAGAACCCAGATCTCGAATTGTACCTATTCAAAATCCTATGTCCTTTAATCTTGCAATTGAATGACAATCTTGAACTTACAATATGTTCTCGTGATGTGTTCATGGTATGAAGTCTCCCGATGAGTGATCTGCTTTGATTTCGGTGGTCCACTCAGATTCATATTTATTTTCTCTATCAATGCCCCCAGTACAGTGTAAGCTTGTCTGGTTACTCAGTTGTCTGGTTACTCAGTAAGGTTATTAGCTACAAGTGTTTGAACGGTGAATGTTTGTGGTTTATTAGTTGGTTGATGGTTGTTGGTTGTTTATCATTGGTTGGTTGTGTTGTTTTGTTGATTGTGAGTTGTCGTTTGTCTCCTACGGTGTATACTCGCATGTCTAATTCTTCGTCTCCTGGGATGATGTCTATTACTTCTACTAGATTAAAGAGTAATAATTATGCTCCTTGTGCTAAGCCTGCCTGTTGAGGTCGATTTTCTAGGCAAGAAGCAGTATACCTACTTAACTGATGATCCTCCTAAAGATCTGATCCCACATATTTTGATTGGAAGGTTGAAGATGGTCAGATTTGTATTCTGTTATGAAATAGTATGGAGCCTCAAATTAGTGGCACTTTACTATTCTTACCCATGGACAAACTTGTGTGGTGTCAAGCACGAGTTATATTCAGGTGTCAACAATCTGCACCGCACATATGATCTTTATCAGATTTACTTCTCACTTGGTCTTGGTAATTTATTTTTGGAGGATTACAATGCCAAGTTCCATAGAGTTTGTGAGGAGCTCAATATTTTCCAAACAAACCCACTAGATATTCAAGTTATGCAGCGTTAGCGACAGTCTATGCATGTGGCTCGTTTTTTATCTGGCCTGTCAGCACCATATGATCCTACCCGTCCTCAACTTTTGGGTGCTCGAGGCTTGCCTTCTCTTAGTGAGGTGTTTAACCATCTTCATCAAGCTTTTGCTTCAAATACTAGTTCTCATAATGTCTTTCCTTCGGATTGCTCTGCTCTTGCCACTGTAGTCTTTGGTGTTTATTTTCCTCATAGTTTTATTCAAGGTGGCCAAGGCAATTTTGGTAGTTGTGGCCAAGGTTTTGATCAAAATTCTAGTTGGGCTGGTCGTATGTCAGAGGGAGCTAATGGTTGTTGAGGTAGTGTAAGCGGTCCGAGCTCGCGGCTCTAAAATGTGTACCAATTGTGGAGGTATCAGTAATACAGTAGAGTATGTTTATGATCTACATGGTTTCCTATGGGCTCATCAGGCTACTGCTTTCGACGATATTTGGCCGGTCTCTTATTCTACCGACACCGTAGTTACTATACCTACCGAGGAGTACCATCACCTTGTGTCGATCAAACTCACTCTGAGAGTTCTTCCTCCACTACTACGCTTGCTCATATAGGTCTCTCCATTGCTTCCATTGCATCTTCTCACTCTCCACTCCTTAGATCATTGACTCTGGTGCATTTGACCACATGACTAGTACATCTACTATTTTTTTTGGTTGTCAGTCTATTGGTAAATCATCTCGTATCACCTTGGGAGATAGTTCTACCACTAATATCACTGGTTTGGGTTATGATCCTATCACTTCCTCCCTTACTTTAGATTTTGTAATGCATGTTCGTCGTTTCTCATTTAATCTTATGTCTATTAGAAAACATACCAAGTCCTTGAATTGCTCGGTCATATTTTCTCCTCATGTTTGTGTCTTTTTAGATCCCATGACAGGGAGAAAGATTGGTGGCAGTGCTAAACGTGGTGGCATGTACTACTTTGCCAATGACGTCCAACCTAGCTCCATCGCTCTCCAATCATTGGTGCCACCTTATCAGCATCATTGTCGTCTCAATCATCTGTCCCTACAGAACCTCAAACGTCTAGTTCCTTCATGTAGCCATATTGATGAGTTGTCTAGTAAAGTCTGAGAGTTTGTAAGCTGAGTAAGAATCATCGGGCGTCGTTCCCAGGGTTGAAAGTCATGTCTCGCATCCTTTCCAATTAGTTCACTTGGATATTTAGGGTCCAATGCAAGTCTCCAATATCTGATTTTCAGTATTAAGTTATTTTTGTTGATAATTTTTCTCGTGTTACGTACATTTACTTTGTAAAAGAAGGGTCCAAGTTGTCTTCAATCCTTAGGTCATTTTATATGGAAATCCAAACTCCGTTTGATACTTGTATTAGCGCGGTTCATAATGATAATGCACGTGAATATTTCCATACTAATATGTCTCAATTTTTTGTTAACCATGGTATTCTTCATCAGTCCTCTTTTGCTCGGACCCCACAACGAAATGGGATTGTCAAACGCGGATTCATTATTTATCTGAAGTTATGTGTGCCCTGTTATTTCAAATGCAAGTTCACAAGTTTCACTGGGTGATGTTCTTATAGCATGCCACGTGATCAAACGTATGCCATCCATTGTTCTCGGGGTTCAAATACCTCATAAGGTCTTATTTTATAACCGCCCCCTCCATTCCTTGCCGCTACGTGTTTTTAGGTGCACCTTTTATGTTCACGTTTTTAATCCTGGGCGAGATAAACTAGACCCTCGGGCCATTCAATATATCTTTCTCGGCTACTCTCGCACTCAAAAAGGATACAAGTGTTACTCTTCATCTCTCCGTCATCATTTCGTCTGCATAGATGTTACATTTAACGAGTCCTTACCTTTCTTTCCACGCACTACAGATTCTACTGATCAATCTCGGAGCTTATTTCCTATAGATCTTTCTCGTCATAACTCCTGTAGAACCCTTGCAGATGTATATTCATCGGCCCAAAGGTTCGTTCACCTCCCAGGTACCTGCCACCATGCCTTCTTCATCTCATGATCCAAAAAACTCTTCTCCACCATCATCTCCCAACATTCTCATTGCTCCATAAAGGTTCTCGCACTTGCACCTCTCATCCACTTTCTCATTATTCATATGACTATTTGTCTCTATCCCTTCGTGTGTTGTTTGTTTCCTCTATGTCATTCCAAACATTGTCCAGGAGGCCCTGTCTTTACCTGAGTGGCAATTAGCTATGGAGGCTAAAATGTCTGCTATCCATGATAATGTCACTTGGGAGTTGGTTTCTCTTTTGCCATGCAAGTCTCCTGTTGGCTGCCGCTGGGTCTTACTGTCAAATAATCCCGATGGATATGTCGGGCGCCACAAGGCTCGTCTTGTGGCCAAAGCTATACCATACATATGGCGTTGATTATACCGAGACATTCTCTCTTGTCGCTAAGATTGCCTCCCTTTGGATTTTTATTTTGTTCTTGCTATCCTAGGTTGGCCCTTATTTCATTTGGATGTCAAAAATGACTTTTTACATGGTGATCTGTTGTAAGAAGTGTATATAGAGCAACCTTCAGGGTTTGTTGCTCAGGAGGAGGCTTCTCACGTGTGTCGTCGTCGCAAAGCTCTTTATGTTTTGAAGCAATCGCCTCAAGCTTGGTTTTGGAGAAAAAGTAGAGAATGGTATTTTGGTTATCCCTTTGTGCCTGTTGGAGCTTAGCTAGCTGATATTTTCATCAAACCGCTATTCAAACCAAGATTAGAGTCATTGTGTGACAAGCTAGGACTGTGTGATATTTACTCCATAGCTTGAGGGGGAGTGTTTGATATTATATATGGGGTGGTGGATGGGTGTGTGTTTTTCAATCGTTATGTGGATGTAGTCTCTCTAAAAAAGACTCATGGGTGTCTTGGACTAATCAATCAATGTAATACACTTTTCTAATCTAAATAAGCAGGATCAAACTCAAAACTATTTGCCAATGAGTGGAGCTATTGTTTTGGAGACGTGGGACAAGATCCTAAAAGCATCCAATAGATCTAAAGCAGCAAACTACTTAGAAGAAGAACCAAGCACTAGGGTGCATTTAGAAACATCCACAGTCAATTGGTTAAAGGCATAAAAAAATAAGACAAATAACATGTTTCGTACCTACCAATTTTGTTCAATAAAACACTTTGAGAAGAAAGTGAGATGTGATCAAAGCGTTCTGCTAATGGGTGGGAGTGGCTAGAGGGGGTTGGCCAGAGGTTGGGGGTAGCTGGAGATGGTTCTTCATGGTAGCGGCCCAAGGATTGTGGAGTAGCCAGAGATGGCGACAAGATGCGGTTGCTGGTAGTGCCCAGAGATGGTGGCAGTCAGGAATGGTGGCCGAAGGTAGGGAGAAGAGAGGAGGATATGTAAATTGTTCTCCAAAATAAGGTAAAACACCTGTTTTGTTTGGTAGAGGATAGTAAATCTTGAAACAGCAACCATCGTACTAGGAAACATAACCCATTGTCATACATGTTTCTATTTACAGTTAAATTTCTAGAAACAAAATTCAAAACAGTTAACACAGTGTCTCTTAGCAATATGCTGCAAATTTTGGCTTTTTCTTTTACTTTTTTGGAGGAGGCACGCCTTCTATGCTCATTTTTCAAAGAGAAATCAAGAAACATGTGTGGTACACATAATAGCTTAAAAACAGAGGTTGATTATACAATAACTGCTTCCATAAACCCTGTTTTTCTGCATAATCAAGACAACAATTGGACTTGAGCCAATGACATCAAGATTGAGAGACCAATTAGTCACCAGCCCAGATTTCATCCCCATCCCTATTAGAGTTAGCAAGCATAAGGAAAATATGTTCTACCCCAAGGGGCTAATTTTATGTGCAAAACACTTTGTATGCAAATTTTTCACTACTTGCCCATGCCTGTTTGTCAGAACTCAAGGAAACTTTACAAGAAAAAACTCAGAGCCTGACCTTATGCGATTCAGGGATGCAATTGCTCGAAGAGCACTCCGAATCATGTCTTCATTACGATCCACTTCTTGCTTGACAGCATCTTGCTTTGGCCTAAAATTTATAGTTTTCTGGAGAGGATCCACCAACGAGTCTAATACTGGATATTAAAGTAATTTGGTATAAGAAACACATGTTGCAGATACGGACAACACAGAAGTATAACTAGCGATAAACTAACCTGCCAATACAGCAGAAGGACATTTGTCCGCAAGTTTTGAAAGGATCAAATGGCAAGGCATCTTAACATCATAATGATCTGGAGAAACAAAATCATACATTTAGTCCAGTAGGTTGTTGCACACCTTATCCTCTCAGGCAATTATTCCTCCGGTAAACTGCCATCAACTAACAGTTAAGTGATTTCATGTTCCATTTGACAATTTGTAGAGACTCAGACCAACACCAAAAAGAGCAAGCTACCATGAATAGGGGGAAAAGGCTATGTGCTTTTTCCCTAAACTCAAATTTGAGGGGAAGAAGAAATATGCAGAGGGACACACACATGCTCATGAGCGCACAACAGAGGGAGGTAGATTGATGATTTTCATCTCAGAGCCAAAGAAAAAAAATTAACCAATTCTTTGCTCCTTACAAGGGGAAATAAGAGGATTTCAAACATTACTCAAAACAAGGACCGTGGAAATGATAATAGAGCAAGAAACTCACCATCCAGACCGGATTTAAGGTAGGGAACAATGAAGGTTGAAGGGTTCACTTGATCAAGACAACTATCCAACAATGTGTCCACACATTCAAAAGCTGCTTTCCTCAGCTCAAGCCCGTCATCCACTATATGCTTGAAAGGACCAAGATCAACTGTTCTTATCAATTCTTGCTGCAACAGAACACAAAGGATTATGTCGCAGCTAAACAGAAAGATTGACCAAAGAAGGCATAAACAAAAGATAACAAAACCGAAATTGAAGAAGAAAATCACAGCTCCATGGAAACTTTTCATGTGAACATTTTAGAGGTTGGCTAAATCAACTGCCACCACCAACACCAAATCTCATTCCGGTCTCTCATTTTCCAATTGCAACGGTCATTTCTTTTAATCAGAAAGGTAAATTACACGAGTAGACGCACAATGACATGACTAACAGGTAAGGCAACATCATTTCTTTATGTTGCTTTGTTAGCTAAGGAGCTTTGCAGCTTAAATTGTGACAAAAATTAAAAAAGTACTCAGACAGAAGATACCATCAACTCCTGCAATCTGGTAAAAACAGAAAATGATAGTGCACCAGAAACGAACACAAAATAAGACTAACATCAAACCTAAACTTGATTAGAGAAGGTACTATGGTCAATAAGAATCCATATTCACTATCCAAGTTCACATGGTTTAAATCATTTTTGGTGTGGTGCTTCATAAGCTAAGGATTTCAACCTTACAATATTCAGAAGACAAAATACCAGTCACGGACATGGGGCTTTTGATAGATGAGAATGACCAATCAATGTGAGTATGATATACCATGTGAGTTTCAACTACAAGAAATTATTCTGACGTGAAAATTTGATCTTGCCAAAAAGGGTCAATTTGTAAAGGAAAGGGGCTATTGGTTGGCATACTGTTTGGTATAATTAAATTTCACGAAAGCAGCTTAACCACTACAAGATGGAGAAGGAAAAGTAAGCAAAAACTGGAAGACTACCTAATTGGATCAAAGTCTATGACAGCATGGTTACACCACTGGGGGTCAAGAACTAGACAGCAAATTTGGCTACCTCATACAATTATAGATCAGGTCCATCTTACAATTTTGGTGTGGATATTTGAAAGTACTCTACCACAAGATATCATCGCAGGAACTTCCATCTTCTGGTCACCCAGGTCGCCACTGTGCCTTATACCCGATTGAGCTCATTCATCTCCTGAAGGAACAAGCTCGCCTCCAAAGGATCGCTCCCCACTAGGTCTTGCTTAACTCCTAAACATCCACAACTCCATGAACTCACAATACACTGGGTTGGCTCCAACAATACCCTACGCCAGTGCAAGGCCGCTCATGACTATAGGAGGAATGTAGCATGGAGGCTAGAGCAAGCGGCACCGTCAAGGCTTTAACCTCCGCGAGAATAGCTCCATCTTGACTGGTCATGGAGGGCAGGCATTGACCACCTGATATCTAGGAAGATGGCTCACTCACCACCACTGGCTGACACATAGAAGTCATTATGTGTTGACAAGGTCATAGTTATTCATTGCACTATCATATGGGCCTCCACATTTCATCTAAACCATCTTTAGTACTCTCATGACACAAAATCGAAGTTCTAGTCGGAACACAGCGGAAAACTATCAACCTCCATTATGTTCCACCAATGAGAAGAAGCCAACCAGCTAGCTTTCCCTTCCTCCAAGGCTCCTATACAGGGATGGGTAGATGCACCACTGAAGACAAGCATTCAAACCACATTGAAAGCAGAATCAGCATACTTTACTCTCTGGTTGACTTCTCTCCACTCCCATCCCTCCTTCTCCCTAAGACTGTCCTGAGCTCTTTCCTCCTCCACCTTCAGTGGTCTCGAGCCATTGTGGTGCACATCATATTTCTAGAAGTCTCACTTCCATTACTAGTATCCAAACTGGGTATCTAATTATGTGTGCCGATGCAGTTCTGGGTGGCTGTGTCATGAATCTACCAACTATAGACACTCTTCTTGAAAACTGCGGTTGTAGATAGTCAGCTACTCGTGTGTGTGCATGTGGGTGGTGGCGGTTGGTTGGTTTTTTCTTTTTTTTTTTTTTTTTTTTTTTTTGGGGGGGGGGGGGGGGGGGTTGTTTTGAGGCATCGCATTAACCAGGCTTGGTTTATAACGTTTCTCTTTTTTTTCTTTCTTTTCTTTTTTTTTTTTCCTTTTTTTCAAGAGCTCCCTTCCTTCCACACAATAGTTGGTAAGGTGTTCCACTTCACAACAATTGGTATGCAAGGCCTAAGCGTTCTATCGTACGTAAAATATTTTTTTTTTTTGCTAAATGTACGTAAAATATTTTACCACCATAGCAATGCAAGTATGGGAAAATTACACAATGAAGATTAAGTGGCTTCAAAGGTTACCTTGACAACAGCCTGATCATAAAGGAGTGGCAACAATTCAGGAAGAAGACCCTTAATAAGGTTTGGCTTATTGTGAGCTGCTGTACTTAAAGCCAGGACTGCAGCACGCCTGACATGCTGCACAACCATAAAATCAGAAATGGTGAAACGAAATGATAACCATTGCGCAACATAGTGTAAGACTATTCAAACGTGAAGGTGAGTGGAGGAAAAATCCGAAAAGAAAGGTATTGCTTAGAGTAGTTTTGTGCACAGTTTCACTCAACCACTTGTCAGTCTTGCTACAATACAAGACTGTCTAGGGTGAAGTAACAAAAGATAAAGAAAGAGTGGTAAGATAAAGCTGACATTGCAAATTGGGAACAATATTTCTTAGTAATTTCAAAATTACCCGGTCATGATCCTTAATAAGCATCAGAAAAGATGAGATCTCAGGGTATATAATCTCATCTATCTTCTCTGGCCGCTCAACCATTGAATATTTTAAAGCAATGACAACTGTTGCTCTAGTGAATGCAGCCTGATTGGTTGTACGTTCCTGCAGGAATATCAAACAAAGGATTATTACATCCCAAACCAAAAAACAGAAGAGAAAAAAGGAATTGTTTTTTGGATTAACTTTTTGTCCTTCTTTCGTCTTCTTTGAACTTTTGTGATTGTGCATCAATTTTTTTTAAACTATTTATTTGTCTAGATGAGAGAAATGTAAAGAGTGCAAAATTATGACTAAAAGATTAAGAAAGTTCACTAAGGACAAAATATAAAAAAAAATAGACAGTTTTTTGGATTATTTTTTCACTGAATTTTTTCAAGTTTAGTTCATAATCTTCTTACTTCTCTGATTCCTCTCGTACAGACAAATAATTACAGAAAAAAATGATGCAAAACTAACAAAACTGCACATAAGATGAAATGTAAGCTAAAATAAATAAGTTAGGCCAACCCCCACTAAATATGCAAAGGCCATATTGTGTATGGCATACTATACCTTTAGCGCTGGTACAAGTTTTGCAGGTTCGATAAGGGCAATTTTACCCAGACACTCAGCTACCACATTGCGGACACCCTCTTCTTCACTTTCACAATGGTTGAAAAGCAAATTAAGGATCTTCTCAACACTAGAATCCTGAAACTCTGCTTTATCCACCGACTGCCTCACTATAACCTGCAAAATACAAGTGCGTCTCACGGGAGGGAAAAATTTAAAGCTGATACTGAATCAGATAACAAAGAAAGAACTCTCAGATTATCTTCACGGGAATCAACAGACCTCTTTCAAAGAATGAAGCAGTAGATATTGCTTCTTTTGCTGGTTATCAATTTGGTCCAAAATAAATGGTAAATACTTTGACAGATTACCAACAGCAATATTTCCAAGAGCATATGATGCAGCAGACTTGATCTCTTCAAAAGGTGATTGGAAGGACTCAATAACAATGTTCTCTATATTTGCATGTGAACTTAAATCTTTCCTTCTCCCAATTTCTCCCAAGCATAGCAAAGAAAGGTGTTGCTTAGACTGAAACAAAAGATAGTCACAAGGAACACTATTATGAAGACAGTACTTAAGATGGGGAAAAATAAGAACAAAGAAAAATAACAGACAAGTTAGGGTCTAATATATTCGTATTATTTCTATCAGTTCAATACATAGAGCATTCACATCTTATCGAAACATAAAGAGATGTCCAATAAATCAACATACACATCACAGTAACTATTACCAGGTTCCTTGGCGTATAAGACAAACTAGGTGACGTCATAGAATACATTAGGAAACAAATATGCTAACAGTAAAGTGAGGTCTAGAAACTGGAATTTATTTCTCATTCCTATGCCTGAAGATGAGTCTGTCAAATGATCAAGAAACAAGTACAAGGACAGCTGGAACATGAATCCAGACCGCAAAGACTTTGAGGTGAAATATTTAGCCCAAATCCTAGAATACCAGAAAGAGGCTTTAAAGAGAAGGCGGTTCGTATCTTTCTATGATGCCGAATAATAAGTAGGAGGATAGGCAGAGCAAGAGCTCTTGAAGTCTACCCCGGTGCATTTCTTCATTCGTCCGTTTAGGCCCGACTAGGAACACGTGGATCCAAGGAAAATGAGCAGATCGATATCCCATGAAGGTCGTGAGGTACTCTAAGAAAATCCAGCTCTTAACAAGGTTGTAAAATAGTGATTATGTTTAAGTGGGAAAAAGGCAGAAAGGAAAATTGGTTTGGGTCAATGTTCTCAGACATTGTTTCTAGAATATAGAGTAAGAAGAACCAACTTTCAGCAAAGAACAAGCTATTTTCTGTTTTTCGGTTTTCTAGTCAGTGAATTGGTTCAACATCTTCATGGAATTTGCACACACTGTGGGATTGCCATGTGTTTGAGTATTCTTCTAGCTAGTTGCTGCTATTTTAATCAGTTAGAACTGAACACCCTTTGCACTACTGGAGCACACACGTCCATCACTTAATGGAATGAAACACATTACAAGCTTGGGGAAAAAAACAATAGGAATACAAGGATAAAATAAGAACACGAACATATTGATCCCTTGTTCTATAGACCCAAATTTTCCGAACTTTTGGTAGATATGTATGCCAACTGTGATACATGGATTGATCAGATATTCTGATTATGTTTTCCATGATAAATGGTCTATTTTTCTTTTTGGATGAAATAACTCTCCTGCTATTACAATGATGTTTCGGTTCTGGAATATATGACTTTTACTATACTTTGATTTATGTTCCATGCAATAATTTCCTTCACAAAAAAATCTCACATAGGCCCATCTAATGAATATGAGAGTATGTTTATGTTTCCCAAGTATGTCCTGTCCTGCATCATTTGAAACTTGACTTCTTGGTAACTAATTTTGCCAGTCTGATTTTCTTCAATAACACAAGTTTATAAATACGAGTAACCATGCGATTCAGCCAACTTGGTATTGTATACAAGTCCTGTACAATGACCGAAGCAATCGAAAAACAGTTGTTAAGTACAAAAAGTATTGAAAGTGAAAACCCTTACGGAATTGGTAGTGCTATCGTCTTTAAGGATGTCTGTAAGCATTTTCACTGTAGCCGAACATTTCTTATCACCAGCAGCAAGGCAAAGAACAGCTACACATTGAGCTATAGAAAATAAAGCCTGTTTTGCAACACCTCCAGACTGGGGGGATGGTCTGGCAGTTGAAAGAAGAGACTCTAGCAACACATCAAAACTTGTGTTTGCTGAATAAACCAAAGCAGCAAAAAAGCTTTGTAGAGCCTGCAGTGTCGAAAAGAAGAGGTTTCATATAAAGAAAACAAGTTGACTAGTTGACCAGTCAGATTCCAAAATAAGGCCAAAGTAGTACCGAAAGAGCTTGCCCCTGAAGCAGTGAACTTCTTATTAATATTAATGCTTGAGGAAGAACTTTATTTCTAACAGTCAAACCAACATTTGGGATAGACCTCCTGTCGGCCATCAAGGTGCAGCAAAGTTCTAGCGCTAGTGCTGTCATGTGCAAGTCTGAATCACTGATATGCATATGAAGTGTTAGAATAGAAATCGTGCTCAAGAGAATATTTTGGAAAGCCAATATAGATCATAAGATTCACGACCATAGCAAACTATGAAAGGAGATGCCAACAATAGGATAGTGAAGAAGCGACTAAACCAGCAAAAATAGGGGGAAAATGCCAGTAAAAAAAAACCTTATCAGAGTAGAAAGCTCCACAATAATGACTTCATAAGCAGCTGATCCAATTTTATCACCATAAGCAACAATTAGAGAATTCAGAGTCCCCAATGTTGCCTGTCTCAATGCCCGATTAGCCTGTTCTCGATAAAAAGTGTCAATTCAGAAATCTCGGTCCCCTAATAAAAATAAGACACAGAATAACTATCTTAATTAAGAATATTAGGAGATTAATAGCCGCTCACACCTTCCGTAAGAAGGCAGTTAACTCCGCAAAAACATGTTCTAGAACACATGAGAGGTCAATCCGCAGCGGAGAAGCAGCAATAACAGCAAAAGCCTGGAAGCAAAAAGCTGGGTTTAGCAGTCCTAAACCAATATATACAAAAAACCTACATAAATAAAAACCCAATGAGAACATTCAGTTCCTAATAACAAGAATAAAACAGAATAACACAAGGTTTACACCAAAATCTTTTCATCTTACTAACTTTGGAAAGAAAAGGGATAGGAGTTATCATCAAATGCTGAAGAAAGAACCAAGGTTCAGTTTTTATAACGAAAAGATTCAGCTTTTATCAACCACAATATTGTAGACTTAGAAGCAGTGAGTAAGAAGGCATGTTCACAGGCGAAACTTTGAAACCAGAAATCAACAAGAATTTGCATCTAAGATACTGAAGCATTCCAGTTAATCACATATTGCTCATGATATCATTTGTTTTACTTGGCAGAGGTTGACAGGGTAGCACCAGCTTCATGTGTCAACATGCTCGTTGTTGGCTACAGTGGTTTTGGTCCAGCAAAAGGCCAAGAGTCCTGTAAGGTAGCTTAAGTTGTGACGTGCTTTCGGTTAATCAGAGAGAGAGGCATGCAGCACGCAATGTTCTAAAAATCGCTAGGCGCTAGTCGGATGATGCCCACCTTCTAGCACCTAGTCCTAGTAATCGGGGATTAATCGGCCTAGGACAATTAGTCGGTCTTTTTATTTATTTTTTAATAAATATTCTTACAAAGTCCAAGGTTCCAAACTAAATGAAAAAAATAAGTCACACATTACACCTAAAATCTCAAACAATATTAATCTCCTCCTCTTCCTCTCCATATCCCTCCAAAACTTGATCCCTACTAGACTCAAAGTCAAAATCGTCATCTTCGTCCTCTTCCGTGTCATCTTCAAACTTAAAATCTTCTTCATGTAGCTCTCGTACTTTCTAGCACTTCTTCTAGGTTGAAGGACTTCATCCGCTCCCATAGCTTCCCCAACCAGTCTAAACCGGGCTCAACTTCTTCATCACCACTGTCAATTATTGTTGTAACTCTTGTACCAACCCTATCTAAATGGCTAAACTATTGTCATTTTCTTTGGGCTGATTTTACTTTTCTCATTGGTCGACTAATCAGCCGGTCCGATTAGTCGCAATTGGTGGATTATTCGGCGCCTAGTCACCACCTAAGTGACCAATCGATTTCTCTAAGGATTTGGGGGTAATCGCATAGGTGGAAAGCCGACTACCTACTAATCGCCGATTACTTGGCCAATTAGTCCGATTTTTAGAACAATGGCAGAACGCAACAATTTCGAAGATCAGTGTGAAGAAGTTCATGATCCATGGGAAGCTTGTATTTGACAAATAACTAGATTCCATTAACCGGAAAATAAGTCACTCATAGCTGTAATTATTTTCTCGCTTGCATGAACTAAAATTTGGCAAGGAAAAGATTTGTTGTTTTCTTCTTTATAGATAACAGTGTCGCCTCCCTTTAGTGGGGTTCCTTTGAGTAAGATTGCAAGGATTGGAAAGTTGTTTGTCCCACTTGCATCTTTGTTTTCATCTTCATTTTCTTTGTTTGTCAGAAGACTTCTTGTTCTCCTTGATCCCCATGCTTTTCTTTCATTTCTAATAAATTGCTTTCTTGCCCAGAAAAAAGGATGTATAAACATCAACAACACTACATGAAACAAATAACAATAAAGCTCCAGCAGCCAAGTGCTTACATTGTAACAATAAGACCAAATTTAGGATTAACTACAAAAGAGTTCATGCCCAAGAACTGAGACTCCTAAGTGAGACTTTTCAGACGAACCTTCACAGCGGTAAGTCGTGTAATTTCATTACCCATCCGATCTACTAGAACAGGAAGGCATGTCGGTAGTTCAACTTTCACATTATCACCAAATGCTGAAACCACAAGTCCCATGCAAGAAATTGCACACTCCTTAACTTCCTGTAGAAGAAGCATTATAAGAGTCCAAACAGACAAGCTAGTCATTTTTTGTAATGAACTCCACTAACCTGATCTTGATCTTGATTCGTCAAGCGCGACATGATGGCATTATATATTGGATGCACATAGGGCTTAAAATCAAAACCATCACCCTAAGCAACGAAACCATTAGCACATTGGAAAATTCTCTGTAGCACCAAAATGATAGAAGAGATGCAACTCACCTCAATATTAGGCCGTATGACACGAACAAGTTCCCCACATACTCTTAATGCCTCAGCTGTAACTTTGTAATAGCGCTCACCAACAGCAGATAAAACAGGAGAAGAAAGAGCCTGGATACATCAGTTATAAATAATCATTACAAAATCAAACCATCTTTAGGCAGGTTTTTACAAATGGAGATTAGATGACAATTTCATAATGAAACTAAAGCCAACACAAAGTCCTGGATAGAAGTGGTAAACTGTAATTATATACAATGGTCACCCTAATTGAAAGATTATAACAGTGATGGGTTACTTGGTAACCTTCAGGGTTTCATACTTTTTTCAGCTATACAGACGTAGAATTTGGAAGAGAATTTAAAAAAAGGATCTCAGGTGAAACTGAATTTACTTTTAGCACATTTCAATTTCTTTTAGACATGACCTTAGTGAGTATCTCCTTATTTTATCCAGCAGTAGTGTGGTGTTTTAAGGGGCTTTACTCACCTACTAATTTTCTGAGTAAGCAAATAAGATCCTTTGCACCTAAAAATGAACAGGCCAAAACGGGAATAAACTTGAGTTCATGAGATCTTCACATTCTCCATCATTTTTTTATTTTTTTCGACCACTACTTCTGATACCAATCAAAAACAATCGAGATCTCTAGAAATATTGTAAAAGCACAGCCACTTATGGCTGTCATTAATCAGATATTAAAACCATATTTTGTTTTCTACAAAAGAAAATGCAAACATATTTCATCCCCAAAAGTCCCAGACATAGTTCTTCCCTTATTATCTCCTCCAACTAATCAGACAGAGACTCTCCTAAAGCATATCAGGCCCACATTATTTATCACTCTCACAGGTCATGGAATTGCTCTTCATTTGGTGCTCCTAGTGGATACTCCAAAACAAAAAAAACAAAAGGTTCAAATAGCAATGTATGACATATGTCAAAGGAAAACACAGATAAACAAAAGCATTGAGGAGGCTTAAAGGAGGCTTCTCAGTTCCCAAATAGGAGCATATGACATATCCATGCAGAACTATCATGCGAATAACCAAGATATTTACTTCAAAAGCTTCTGCAGCTTCGCCCAGCTTCTGATCACCAATAAATGCAATCAACCACTATCTATTCTATCAGGTGGGTAGCAGGGAGGGATGGACTAGGAAAGACTGTAAGAACTGAACCTCCAGCATAATTTGCAAGATGTGGCTGCCCCCATATTTGAAATCAACAAAAAATCACATACTTCAGTTTTTTATCACTTCACCAAGAAATTGTCTAAATGCAGTCAACCACAATATCTATCCTATTAGGTGAGTAGCAGGGAGGGTGGGCTAGGTAAGAACTGAACCTCCAGCATAATTTGCAAGAAGTGGTTGCCCCTACTCAAGATGAACAACTTCACATCACTGACTACAGTGTTTTATACCTCACCCAGCAATGTTCCCAAGTGTCCATTTCTATTCCTTTTTTTCTTTCCCCAACAAGCTTCTCCATTCGCTGCTCTGTTAAAATTTCGAATAGGGTGGATGGCACCTACACATCAGTGTCCATTCCAATGTGTCTTGTATGGTAAACTGACAATTCTAAATATATGATATGTAGGACACTCGGTACTCAAGTAAAGGGGTGAGATGCATGTCCAACATGTCTAGCAGATCATGGACCAAGTAAGCACACTTAATGGGTTTGGCCTAACTTTTCTTTTGGATAATTTCTGTCTTTGCACACACAAAAACTGCAATTGTTAGTTTTGCACCAAACGTTATTATTGGTTTGTCTTGGCGAGAGATATCAAAAAAGTATAAAAATATGAACCATATTTTAAAAAATTTAGAGAAGACAAAAATTATACAAAAAATTCTTTTTTTACTTTTGTATTTAGTGAACTTTTTTAGTTTTTTATTAAAATTTTTACTTTTTAGATTTCCTCTCATCAAAACAAACCAATAATACACAAAAAATCGACAAAACTAACAAACACGAAAAATATATAAACAAGGACAAAAATACAAAAAAAAAAAAAAAAAACTTGGCCAAGTTGGGCAGTCCTTGATAAAGAAGAACCCCCCAACCCACCCACACTACATCCATTGAATTACCCATTCTATTGACCAAACACATTTTCCAACTTAAAAGTGACAAAAATCAATGTCCTAAAAGAATTAAAAGAAATTGACCTACCCCCACAGGCCACACCCAAGTATCACACTAGAGTCCATGCAAGGTCGTGAAAATTGCTATACATGTCGTGTATTGTGTTTTCAACTTTATGTACCATATATGGAGAGATGTTGCATACCGTAAGATACGTTCACAAGAGTTAGTTACACCCACTTAAAGGTACAAATCTATTGCATCTGATACAAATAAACTTTAATGATTCAAAATTTCACGTCTTCTACTATATAACATGCTCTAATAACATCAGTATCGTGTATCACATCTTGATAGTACAGGCCTCACAAGAAAATTTAATTAAAGATTGGTTTAGATATACGGATCTGTTCTACCTATAAACTACGGAATTGTAAGATACACATCGTACCCTATGTGTATCATAATTGTATTTGAACATAATGTACATTCCGAGATGCATGTCGGTTTTATCTCTAAACCTACCCACTCGCAGTTCTAGGATTTTGAGAACACTGGTCAGTGGTCACATAGATGCAAATTAAACATGAACGCAAAAGCATGTACATACATGCATTTATACTACCTTAATATAAGGGTGAAAGACAGACGGCGAATGGGAAGCTAACACAAGCCTTGTAAATACAAGAGCCTCAATCTTCAAATTTGACGTCGCAGATTTATCCTGGTAAAGATAACAGTAAAAGGAGAAGGATGAAACCCATAGCATTAATACAACAAATGAAAATACATGGAAGAAAGATTTCATGCGAGTTAATACTGTACTTCTAACGCTGTATTTTACTCACACACAATGCCTTTTCAATTCCCGGAATGAGTGATCCAATATGATCTGCAAGGCAATCAGGCAATACAACAACAAGTTCTTTCAGAACTGAAAATGCACCGACCTGCAGAAAAAGAAGCCATCCCAAATATTGTAAAGACCAAAATGTATATCAGCAGTATCACAGTGTGAACAAGTTCCCACCTTTGTCTTAATAGATTTCTCACGTAACTGCCTCGTGATAGATCTAATAATTTTTGGTACTTCTTGTTTCAGTAACCATCTAGGACTGCCAAAAGATGCAGAAAAGTTAGTGGTACTTCACAGTTCACACTAGTGAAACCAATGAAAGCTGCTATCAGAAAACAATTAGCCACAAAAAAGAGAGAAACGAGTGCATCCACTTCATTCATTTATAGAAAAGATGCCTAATGTCTCTTCCACCCAATCAGTCTCCTATGAAACTGCTTCATCACCCATCCAAACTTGAAATAGATATGGAGGAGTTTGATTTGCAACCAGAAAGTGTTCAATTCACAACAAAATAGCTAGGTTTTCTTCAACTCGAACCATACATTTGTTTAAACAATCGAAAGAAAGAAGAGAAAAAAAAAACTTTAACACAGTCTACAACATTAAGACATAGAAACCAGGAAACTTGCCTTGTTTCACTCATATCAACCTGCCCTTTTGTCACATTTCCCGTCTGACGAAGTAACTCAATGAAAGTATTGAAAACATCCATCTGCAGCACCAAAAAAGAATACAGATAATTAATGTTCTTACCAACCAATAACTCCCACGCCCCTGTGGAATGAAAAATGAAAAGAGAACAGAGTGAACATGAATTTTCAAATATATCTCACTACAAAAATATCATTTTAGACTTACCTTAACATTTTCTTCTCTTTCTTTAAACCTATCTATCAGCTTTGGACAGGCCTGCACAAAAACACGTGTGATAGATAATACATATAATCGATAGATTTTAGTAATCTACGGATGTTGGAAGAACCTGAAAAGAACAAATGAAACAAATTTTGCTTTTTAACCTGCCTAAAACAAATTTGAGAAAACAGAAAACTCACCTCTGAGATCAGTAACAAAAAACATATTGTAATGGGAATCAATTTTTCTTTTTAATCCGCCTACCACAATCTTGTTAAAAGAAACCTCATTTCTCAATTCAAAAACATGAAGTATAACTAAGGGCATTAATTACTAAATTCTAGTGGGAATGAAGTACATAAAGTCTTGACAGTGGACCTTGAGTGCAGGAAATAAAATAAAAGAATACCAAGAATATAGACAAACATGCAAATATATACCTCCTCATAAAGCTTTGAAAGCATCTCGGGACGGGAAACAATCAAAGCAGCTAAGCATTTAGCAGCAGCTCTTCTAACTTTCCAGCTAATATCCTCGTCGTCTGTGTATTCATTTGCACTCTCTCTACAAGGTCATCAAGCATTTAGATATCAGTGAGAACAATATCATTTGCCAACTATTCGTTTTCAGCATCTTAGGTCTAATCTAATAGAAAAATACCAACGACATACTCATCTTCATCCTCCTCGTGGCTCTCATCATCAGTATCTTCGTCCATGTTATCAGTGAAATTAGGATCATAACTAAGATATTCTAAGGTAAGATGAAGAATTTCGTCACAATAGAAATGTATATCCCTGGGGCACCTAAGCAGAAAGCTCTCCAACGCCTGCATTCCAAATATGCACAAGTGCCAGTTTGAAGATGAAGAAACACAAGCAAATACAACATGAAGGATCAAAAGAAATAGTTCACAAACACAATACCTGAAAACTATACTCACGAAGCTCCTCGTCATTCTCTGATGCACTCGTGCAATAGTTAAACAGTACTGGAACCGTATCTCCAAGATGGGGACCAAAACGGTATCCAACAGAACGGCTACGAGTACAATAGTCCCACAGCATGTCAATGTCATGATTGTCATAAAAGAACAAGTAGCTAAATACCAAACACCGTCAAAAGGAAAGAAAGAAGGATGAAAGGAATGGGGATGCAGTGGGGCTCAAATAGTCTTTAAATAAAAACATTAACAATCCCTAGGGAAGACACTAACTCAAAACCGTCTATCTAGTCATGCTACTGCTACACACCATCGAGAATGAAGAGACTTTCTAAGGAGTCTCAAGAACTTTTCAAGTAAGAAAGCTATGTTAAATGTTCATTGAGACTTCTAGAGAACATAAGATGGGGGTTTCTTTGTCTCAAAATACAATGTATTCCATAACACCAAGAATCAGAAGGAATCTCATCTGCATCCCCGATTATTGTTTGTGTGCGCTCATGAGGGGGGGGGGGGGGGGGGGGGGGACATCTAAATGATCAAAAAGGAATTTGCAAAAAACTTACCTAAGAGCGCCAATCATCTGAATGTTTGTACGGGTCATTTCCGTTTTTGTTCCTTTAGTTTTCAAAAGACGAACAACTTCAACTGTTGACTTCGCCAACAAATCATCTGACAAACTAGAAGCCAGAGATGCTGCAAGGAGAAGAAAAACTTTAGCAAAATTTTTGCTATCACAAATGTCTCCAAAATAAATCCCATAATCTATGTACGGAAACGGACACGGGATCTTAAAAATAAGAGGGGACACAGACACGGCAGGGACACGACAATTTTTTTTTATATATAAAGTGTACAAACATAATATATATACTGATATACATATATATGTGTATTTTTAAAATGTTTTGGGGGTAAATATCTTATTACACAACATATGAAGGTTAAAACTGTAATTAAGTCTTTAAAACCCTAATTTCTTAACATACACAAACATACGCCTTACGCATGTCGCCTCTCTTCTACGATCTTGATCGCTTTCGATCTCGATCGCCTATGTGGTATTTCGATCGATTGCACTCGATCCGTGTCCACCTGTTGTCGTTGTGTCCCCCGCATGTCCCCTTCCAAAAATGAATTAAAATAATTGGACACGTGATTTGGCGTGTTCCATACGTTTTCCGGTGTGTCCGACAAGCGTACAAGGACCTTCGAGTCGTGTCGGTGCTATATAGCCCATAATTAAACCCCCCCCCCCCCCAATGCAATGTCTAGCACGTATGGTTTTTACTTGCTCCATATCCTTAGCCTTACCAATACATGAAACAGCCTTCTTTCTTACACTGCCTTGGTTGGAACTCAACTGGGGCAATAATGCACCTAATAGCACCTCATGGTCTGATGCCATCAGATTCCCATATTTGTGCAGAACATCACATAAAATATCAAGACATTCACACTTTATCTCTGTACTCATCCCCTAAAACAAAAAGGCAGTAAAAAATGTTAGCAGGAACAAAGAGGGGTAAGGGTTAATAAAAGAACTACACAAGACTGATAGTAGCAATTATTAAACAGCTTAACAAGTGACGTTCTTGCTCTTTCAATGTAAAGCTCTTCAGCATTTGTTAGACAGATCACAAGACAGTACCATAATAAATTTGAGGAGACAAACCAAATAACCCTACAAGATGCACATGAAATGTGACCACTTGGCAAAATCCTTGTCTGCCGAGTCTGCAGCTGTGGAACACTAATACAGAGAAGCACCCTATATACTTACATACAGAACTTCCTAGGGAAAGAAAATGACAGAATCCAAAGCAAAGAAAGGAACAAAGAATATTAAAATATGGTACCAAACCGTTGAAAAATGTGTTCTTTGTTTTGTTAACATTACCCACTTCCATAAAGTCCCTCACACCCTCTTTTTAAAAATAAAGGGACACGATCATATATGTACATGTTAAAATAAGCTTAAATGCAAATCCATTGTTTACACATTAACCCCAGATAGATACAACTGACAACCACACCACAGCCTTAAATCTGTCTCTTTTCAAGCTTTCACAATAAAATCTACACAAAATGGACTCCAAGTACTTCATGGTATCGGAAGAATTTCTGAAATGCTATTATCTATCGCTTCCAACCCACTGTCTAGAGCACTTGGGTACAATAACAACATTGCAATGGAGAGGTGCCACCTCGTCATTTTTGCATTATATATTTACAGCATACTCTTATTTTATAGGAGTTCAAGCCAAGAGACTAGTGGACCAGCTAATTCAGGCACAATATTTTTTCGTTAACTGGTAGACAGCAGGTTATCCACCCATAAGGTTATGAGCCATCATTGTCACTTTGCGACCCTAGCTCACTTCAATCCAAGTTTCCCTATGCTTTCCTAGTAATTAGTAATTGAAAGTATTGAAAACTCACCGGGACAGTTATTCCTTTTATCAGTTGTGGAGAGATGGAAACAAGAACAGATTGTGCAACAGATGAACTAGGGAGCTCGGAAATAATTGTCTTCAAAGCGATGCTTGCAATGTCACGATGCTGGTCTTTTCCATTAAGTAATTTATCACAAAGCCTAGTAGTCATCTCTACAACTTGTTGCTCACGCACTTTCTTTACCAATGGAGCAAGACTGAAATGTCATAGTAAGACAAAGAATAAAAACTATGAAGACCATAATCCATACACCTAGTTACCGTCAGCCAACTTCACAAAATGCAAATATAAAGATAATCTGCATTGAACAAGCAAAGTCCTCGTCATTCCATGAGGTAAAAAGTAGAACAAAACCAAATAGAAGCGACAATAAAACAAAACTAAAAACAATTGTTGAAGGGCATGTCCAGTATTTTTTGACCGGGAACAAAAGATCTTATAAAAACATACAAAAAGTCCACCAAAAATGAGAGAAAATACACTGTCTCACACCGACAAGTTGCTAGTAGAAAAAACTACCGTTTCCTTTTGAAGGAAGGAGACACAAATCCAAAAAGAAGCTGGTACCAAATCTCATCCCAAGTACTATTCAGACAGTTACTTTTCTCCTACAAAATTCTTTCAAGTACCTTCAAGCCAAGTACCCATAAAACCCAACCCACCACACGTGGTGGTGTTCATCATTTGATCCAAATCCTCTAAAGCAATGCATAATAAGTACTCTAAAAAAAAAGAGGAATCGTTCAATTAACCTCTACCTAATGAAATGCTCCACAAGATCATAATGCCAAATGAGATACTTTCCCAAGCCCAAGTCAGGGGTGCACACTGCATCCCACTCATCCAAATTGCCAACACAGGATGTAAAACATTACAGGCGTAAATAAGTTTAGAACTCAAAAAAAACCAGTTTTCCCATACTTTGTCCTCATACTGCATGAGCCCAATGCGGTTCACAGACAAGAATATGTAGTGAACTCGATGGTTGGATAAAAAGTTTCACAAGTTTGAAGGGAGTTAATCATCAATGGAAGGATAAGCAAAAAGAATAGAAACAAGCGCAAAAAAGAGGAGATTGTGCACTGATAAAAAGCCAACCACAAGTTGACAATGATCCTCAAGAAGAGACAATAAGAGGATTATAAGGTCTCAAATAGGAAACTTTGCATGCCCAAACCAACAATCATCCTGCTTATCTATTAT
Organism: Arctostaphylos glauca; assembly: GCA_019985065.2. NCBI lineage: Eukaryota > Viridiplantae > Streptophyta > Magnoliopsida > Ericales > Ericaceae > Arctostaphylos > Arctostaphylos glauca. The sequence goes on from JAHSPW020000005.1 coordinate 7,943,862, forward strand.
TTATTTTATTTTGGCATGTGCAAGCCAAGTCAATTCTAAGTCTAGTCCAACAACTTAACATATTTACTCATCAGGTCAGGCAAAAAGAAAAGTGGAGGAGGAGAAACAAATCAAAGAGATAAGCATTTAGAACTTCAGCTTCCCCTGCAAGCCTGCAACACTTACGGGCCTGGGGGGTACTAAAACAATAAACACCTATTGTCCACCCCAAGTTCCCAGAGATGGCATTTGCCTCGAAAAACATGGATTTTCCCATTCAATGCAATTCTTGATCTACAAGCAACGAAAACAAAATAAACCTATAACAGTGTTCAACCTGAATATTCTTTGAAAATGCTATTGCTTTCATATTCTTGCTTCACCACTCCATTAAACATTGACAATTGAAGTACCTTGCTTATCCTCTGTTGCACATCATCATGCAGAATTAACTACTTGTTTCTACAGTTCTATTCACTCTTGGAAGTATCAATCGAATTTCCAAACAAATATTGACTCCAACTAATTGTTCCAAACTTAATCCAGACAAGTGAATTGAAGGGGAAAATGGGCCACTAATAATACAATAACCAATCTAACTTCCTCGTTTATTAAGTGAAGACCAAAAAAAATACTGCAACTTATAACTCCTGCACTGATAAGTAAAAAAAATGGATGAAGCAAAGCTCAACACTTTGGGCTCCACTGGAAGGAAACCAACGGCAATCAATTGTTGCATATCTTTGCAACCAATGTAAAGAAATGACCTCATTGACCACCATCAAATGTCTGAAAGGGCCACTAGATTCCTACTTATCAGGGAAATTGGAGCCCTTTTAAGGTTTATTCCAACAAAACAAACTCATATAATCCAATAAAGTAAATAAAACCTTCCCAAAACAGTGGATGTATTTCCTGTCAATACGCAAACTAAATAGAGAGAGGGAGAGATAATTCTTTGGCCATGGAAAAATTGCAAAATTCCTGTTTAGGCAAGTAGGGGAGATAGTAAAGGAAAGGGTCCAAACCATTTTACAGCTAATCCAGATACATCGCCTGCTGCATCGTCCAGCTGCTGTAGGACAATATTTGACAGCTTCACCTCGAGATCAGCATCTGGTTTAAATGCTTCTTTGTTTAACTCATTTAGCAGATCAGAAGTTGCCATATATCTGTAATCCTTATCCTTGCCCGTCATCTGGACAATATGAAATAAGTTAAGATATCATAGCAAGCAGCCTTCCCGTTGAACACAAAAAGAACATAAAGACTGCAAATATTTTTTGTAGAAAAAAGAGAGGTTATACATGTCTTCATCAAGATATTAAAAACCATGTGATATCATATTCGTACCTTTTCTAGTATACCAGTCATGGTTAAATTTGCCATCTCAGGCAGCCGTATGAATGACTTTCTACACAATTTACCGAATGGCAATGCTCTCTTAATGCCTGAACAAGAAAAATATCGTGAAAGAAAATTCAGTCCTCAAACAAGGGAAACTTTATGAGAACTTGTCAACCAGACAACAGAAAAACTCAAAAAAGGGTACAACTGAAACGCCAAAAGTAGACAATATTAGAAAGACGAGAACTCATGCGTAGATAGGATCACATAGATACAAAGATATCCAAATTTAATATAAGTTAATGACACTTGAACAAGTCTCCTTTTTGGAGAAATGTGACCTAAGCTGCAGGGCTCCTTACTCCTTAGTGACCTATGCATATGCATGTATGTATAGATTTAGTTAGAAACTAACAAACAAGTGACTCAGTGAAGAATGCCAAGCCTAGCTTAAGCTAAACTTGACTATTAAAAGGGACAGGCATGGTAAGTAGAAGAGAGGTTTCCCTAGAATAACTTCCAATATAACCTAGGCACGTAAATAAATAAAGTATCAATACATATACATAATATATTCCTCAAAGGTACATAAGCATTGTTATCGGGCTCATCAACAAAAGAAGTCAATAATAACACCCAAACATAGGGTCGGGACCATATTGGACGGGAGCATCACAACAAGCGAATTATGTTTTTAACTTACGGGCAACACTTGTGTCGACCAAAATTGAGATATATAAATACTTATAGCTAAGGACACTTGAACACTAGTCTCTTAAATGGATGATGTGACCTGAGCCGCAGGGGGTCCCCTAGTGTAACATGCACACAATATGGCTTTAGTTAGAAACTTAGAACCAACTTGACGACCCGGTAAATGCCTAAACCTAGCTTGAGTTAAGCTAAATTTTTACAATAAGAATGGGCAGGCATTGTGGATAAAGTGGGGTTTCTGCATAGTAACTTCCAATATACCCAAGTAACATAATCACGCAAATTATCAACACATCCACGTACTACTACATGAATTGCTAATGCAAGTGCTAAATTCATACAGATCTCAAGTGCAAAGACGCCAAAATAGACAAGTGTTAACCTAAATTAAGAATATTTTAAATGCAAATGGGACTATTATCCAAAACTATATGATAAACATTAAACTCAACCACTTAGGTATACTTCTTCAGATAAGAGAAAAGCTTTACTTATAGTGCAAGTTCAGCTACCCTTGTTCATCGTATCGCTATATCCTGACCCAATACTGAACATGGCTACTACGGAAATTTCAAAGGCCCGTGCGCCACTCCAATATCAGGACATGGATACAACTTGCCATGCACTAATTTCCGACAATAATATGATCGTATCAAATCGGAATTCTCGTGAACTTTAGAATCCCATCTATAACAATGCGTCACTTGAAGGGCTTACATACTACAGTAATATACTACCTGAAGCCGGTAAGCAGGGCGCCTGGGCAAATGCTAAAAAGAAGGGCCACCCTAATTGTATAATACTCCAACACCTGCGTTGAATTGATTCTCGTGGAGTGCGGATCGGATATCCCCTCACTCCTGAAGGTGTGATTATTCACTAGACCCCACACAAATTATGTTTAAGCATCTAAATTAGCACCCATAAAAGGGGAGAGAGAGAGAGACGACACATAGAACGGGAGAGAGATAGGGAACTGTTCTCTCTCTTGTTTTCTTTTTCCGATTTCTACCCAAGTTCGTACCTGCTCGTTAAGCTTTTGGGCTGGTTCTGATTTTCATCGAGTACAAATTGGGTGTCTAGCAACAATAACTAGGGTTTTGTCTATTAAATCGAAAACCCTAGGGCCCGATTGGATGCCGCTTTAGTTTTTGGTGTGTTAAATAAGAGGGGTGTGTTAAATAGTCAAGTGTGTTAAATAAAATGGGGTGGCCCACATTGATGTGATTTTTAAGAAGGGTGTGTTAAATAATATAGTGATTGGATGAAGGGTATGTTTGAAAAGGAGAATGTGTATTAAACTATCAAAAGACATTTTTGCCCCTTGTTATGGATTTAATTAATTATTTCAAAAATAACATATATATGTATATATACGTATATTATAAGTACATAATATACACACACTTACATATAGTTATATTTATATATCCATATACATTATAATTATATTATATATGTATATATTATACTTATATTTATATTATACTTACAATATAAGTATAATATACTTAAAAAATATACATAAAAAATATATACATATATATGTACATATATAGACTTAAAAAATATACATATATGTATATATACATATATGTATATATACTTAAAAAAATATACATATATATGTATATATGTATATATATTTAAAAATATACGTATATATACATAAAAAATACACACACGCTTATATATATATATATATATATATATATATAGAGAGAGAGAGAGAGAGAAAGAGACATATATATACACGTATAATATATACGGATAATATATAGTGTATATATATGTATTATATATATATATATATGTTTATATGTATGTATTGATATTTATACATATGTATATATATTTAAAAATATACGTATATATACATAAAAATACACACATGCTTATATATATACACTTATAATATAAATATAATATATATATATATATATATAGAGAGAGAGAGAGAGACACACACATATATATACACGTATAATGTATACGGATAATATATAGTGTATATATATGTATTATATATATATGTTTATATGTATGTATTTATAAAATATACGTATGTTTATAAATACGTATTATATATTATATAAGTATATATATATATATATATAAATAATAATAATATAATATACGTCTATTATATATACTTATATTATGTTTAATAAAGATAAGTGTGTATATAAAAGGGTGGGTATTTTGGTAATTGGTTAAGGCTAAGGCGATGCCTTAGTTAGCCTTAGGGGGGGGGGTGAGGCTAATTAAGACATCAATGGGGGCTTTAATTAGCCCACGGGCTAACTACCACACCTCAAAAAATTTTGCCAATCAATGGGTTAGAGGTGGGCCCAGCTTTAACTAAGGCTTGTGTTAACTAATACACCACCTAATACACTATCCAATCAGGGCCCTAGAGTTTTATCCCCGTCACAAATTACCCTGTATTCTTGTACTTGTTTCCGTTTAAGTCCAAATACTTCCAATATATAACAATTCGACTCCTTTTACTAAATCCTTTGAACTTGTTATCCATTATAAATTTCAAGTTACCATAGAATAAGGACGGCAACGGGGCGGATCGGGGGCGGATAGTATTGTCCCTGCCTCCGATCTCCGAATCTATATCTGAACTCCATCCCAACCCAGATCTCCGAACGGAGACTAGTTTTGCCCCCCACCCCCGCCCCGAACGGGAAACGGATATATCCGAACGGGGTTTGAATATCCGAAAATAGAAAAAAAAAACTAATATTTTTAATTTAAAAAATTAAATTAGGAACTATGAATATATGACGTTAAAAAATTTTGGAACTATAAAAAGAAAAAAATAAATCAAACAATATTAAATGCAAGAATTTTAAACAATAGTTAACAACTATAAACAATAACCATTATAGCTAACCAACACAAAAAAATGTAAGAATTCATAAACTAAAACTGGGGCTATGAGTAATCAAGAGGAATAAATGACAAACTATATCCTAAATAGTGACTATACATGTGAAAAATTATCCTCACAAAATTACAACAGCAACAAAGAAAATTATACCATATTGCATCAAGAGAAATCAAGAACTATCATTTAGATTGCAAAAAAAATCGACAAAAAAATACTACACAATATAATTTTGTTTCAATGTATTACAGTGTAGGATATACTTTTATCAACACAAAAGTAAAAAACGTAAAATCAACAAAGCCTAAATCCTTAATATTTTTTAAATAAGGGTTAACGGAACGAGATGGGGCGGGGCGGAGATACATGGACATGCATCCTATCCATTTTTCGAATTTTTTAAAAATATATTCCCCCAATCCCCGATCTGTTCGGGACGGGGATCGGAGCGGGCAGATTGGATCAGACGAGATTGTCATCCCTACCATAGTATGTTGAAACCATATCCATTATCCCTGAAGCCTGAATCTAAAGGCATTGGAGAGATTATTGTGTGCAATACGCGCTAAAACGACGTTGTTTTAACGCGCAAAATACTGACTAAAATTTATTTGCTCAATGTCCAACTGTTCGTGTAGTGTTTTACGTGCCAAAATAACATTATTTTGGTGCGCAGCGAAGATGCTGCAGTGCATTGGAGCACAATAAGGGCTGCTGTGCGCAATGCACAGCAACATCCCCTGGTCCAAATCTAAATTGTACATCATAGTATTTCCACGTGCTTGAATGCAAAGTATGAATTATAAATTTCAAAATTACCACGATCAAACTATTTTTATTTGGTTTGTCGTCAAAATATTAATATAATGCGTGTTACTTTATACTAACAAAAAATATTATATCAATCTTTTTTGAATTCCAATTAAAACACTTGCCATAAAAAGAAATCTTATATTTTTATTTTTATAATTTTCTCTACTTATATGTACCAACACATGAGCTTATATAGCTATGTATTTACATATCTATGTAAATAGGCATAACATTTTAAAAAATTACACAAGGATTGGTTTCCAAAATAAAAGTATAAACAAAAATAGCCTACTATTAAATAAAAATAGTTTTGGTCAATAATTTCTTACAAACAAATAAATATATAATCATATTATTTTTTATTATCTATGACTTTGATTTTTTTTAAAAAAGTATGACCTCTTTTTTTTAACTTCTGTTTTATTTTTTATATATACATTTTATGTAACACCTTGATTTCTTAGATTTATTTAACTTTTAATTATTTTTATTAAGGAAATTCCACTTTTAATAATTAACCGCAAATGTTAAAACATAATTTTAAAGTGCAGTAGTCAAATGACAAACATACCTTTTTGGATTTACATTGGAGTTTTCAAAGAAAAATAAACAGAGCGTCTAGAAGTAAGGCTACGAGTTGAATTCTTCCTCCATGACAATCGAATCCTCCTGCTCAGACAAGAACTTTGTCTGTTTGTTTCTATCTAGCATGAAATGCTAAGGGCAAAAGTTGCTCCGATAAGTAATGAAACTCAATAGTAAAAAGTACTCAAAAATCAAACCCAGAGAAAATATACATGCTAAATCGGTTATATATGAACAATGTAAATGACAGCAAAATAAACTATAAAACTGAATAACAGAAGATAAACACATGGATATGTTATGAAATTGTTCTTTTATGTTTCTATAAATTTCGAAGCTTACCAAACATATCTAACCTAGGGTACTCAGTTGATATTAACCAGTCATTGCCTACATAGGCTCAGTAGTCTAAAATTATGCACCTAACTTGAATACCGACAATGAAGAAAACTTTTGTCGTCCACTCAGGTCAATAACTATCTCACCCTAGTTAGGCCTGACCAAACATGGCGTCACTAGATCAGGTATCAACTAAGTGCACGTGATTTTTAAACGTGTCAGGAGACTATTTTCATAGAGAGAGTTTTGTATATTATAAGTGCACCTGATTTTTAAACGATATGTTAATTGACTCGGACCGCGCTAGTTTTAAAGGTTTAACACCACTGGTCCTTGACTGAAAATTTGAATATTTGCTTAGGGGTTAGGCTTTTTATTCATTGTTTATGCTAAGTAACAATTAATACCTCGACTTTTTAGTAGCAAAGAACAAATATTAAACCCTGACCTAGCCAGTGCCCTAACGACGCTCTTTTGTCGGCCGGTCACGTGCCTATTAAATTTTAACATGTTTTTAAGGGAGACGCTCGAGGAACAGAATAAGGATACTCGAGGGACCCTATGTATCCCCATTAACATTCTGCTTTGTTGCTGCAATATTTCCTTCAAAAAAACAAAAAATTCTACTGGATACTAAGCCATGTGGGTGTGTCCCCAGTTATCTGGCATAGGTACAACGACCAACTAGGTGTTTCTACACTCATTGATCCACATGTTCACTTCGTCTGCAAATTAGCTACGTGGCATGCTATGAAGCACGAACACTCTTAGATGATCATCGTGCGACACACATGGACATGGGTGCACACAGAAGACACGTACCGTACCCACCATGAGATGTGTCCATTATATTTTAACATGTCCTTAAGGGGGGACATGGCGGGGACACACCATGTCCCCGTGAGTGTCTCGATGTGTCGTTGCCATGTTCCCTTCAAAAGATATAAAAATGTCATTGACATGCCATGAGGTTGTGTCCCTGAGTGGCCAACTGTAACAACCCGCATATTTTTAATTCAATAAAAATAGATTTTATTATTTAATTTAATTTTTAGAAACTATTATTTCCTATTTTATCATTATAGTTCATTGTTTGTATTATTGCATGAGCATGTGTGGGCCTTAGCATTATATTTTTGGTTTTGGACCTCGCCCATATCCACCTATTCAAACAATTTTTTTCCTTGTTGGCCCAACCCTTTGATCCATCTCATTGAAACCCACATGATCCATTTTGGTTGACTCATACCCATTTGGCCTTGACCCAAGTCCATGAGACCACCCATTTTCCATGGACACTTCCAGACAAGATCAATTTTCTTATCTTCTTCATCAAGTATATGTTATTGGTGTTTCCAGTGGCGGACGGGTGAGTAACGCGTAAGAACCTGCCCTTGGGAGGGGAACACCAGCTGGAAACGGCTGCTAATACCCCGTAGGCTGAGGAGCAAAAGGAGGAATCCGCCCGAGGAGGGGCTCGCCTCTGATTAGCTAGTTGGTGAGGCAATAGCTTACCAAGGCGATGATCAGTAGTTGGTCCAAGAGGATGATCAGCCACACTGGGACTGAGACACGGCCCAGACTCCTACGGGAGGCAGCAATGGGGAATTTTCCGCAATGGGCGAAAGCCTGACGGAGCAATGCCGCGTGGAGGTAGAAGGCCCACGGGTCGTGAACTTCTTTTCCCGGAGAAGAATCTGACTCCTAATATGAATATTTAAGGACTGACTGAGCAATAAAAATGGAATATTCATGACGTTTTTCATCAGATTGCATATGGTGTATCTCAAACTTCAATTTTGCACATGTAAATCTCTTCCTCCCAATGGACAATCAATCCTTGCTCACCACTTCTCCTCAAACGTACTTAGACTATGGTTTTAGCTTCAAATCCTCCATATTCATCTCTCAAACCTCCATAGCTTCAATGGCTTTGATCAAACCTCCATTGCACCTCTCATGGTTTTTGTAATCCAAGGGGTTTATGCCAACCTTCAGACTCCACCTCCCATCTATAAATATGGCACTTTCCATTCTTATTTGGCACCACAATCTCAGAATTCGAAATTTGCTAGGAGAGAGTGAGAGAAAGTCAGTTTACTTTGGGGAGAGAGAGAGAGAGAGAGAGAGAGAAGAAGAGAGGGAACCCATTTGAAGTCAAATTCATCCAATTGAAGCCCATTTTCAATCCAATTCAAACTTCCTTTGCCCTTATTCAAGGTAATAGAACTCTTCTCTTACCTCAATTTATCTCATAGACCGTTGATTTAAGTTTCACGAAGCCATGAAAAATAAACCCAGTTCTGTAAATTTTGTTGAAATTTCTAGTCCAACCAGATGGTCATTTTTAGACTATCCGGATTAACCTTTATGCTATACCTAGAAAGTGCTCTATTTTCTGTAACCCAACCGGCTGGCCATTTATGGACCATCCAGGTGACCTTGTAAACTGAACCTGACTGGTCACCTTGGTCCAGACTGATTACTATTCCTTCACTGCTATCTTATTTTCATTACCTAAAGTTAAGTAAAGAAAAGAAAATGCTTTTCTTTTTTACTTTAAATTATTTAATGAAAATAAGAAAGTACACCAATATGGAAACAATGACATTATCAATATTTTTAAATTTCAATTATTTTAAAATCTTGTCTCCTCCATTTTAGTACAAAAATAAAAATTTATGTATTTTCTTTCGAAAGAATGACTCGTAATTTACTCTAGCCTCATCCATTTAAGACAAATAAGTATACCATTGTTATTAGAAAAATTCAATGAACCATTATCGTCACTTTTTATTCCTTAATTTGGAATTTTAAAAATTCACTTTTTTCTGTACTTGGCTATTTTTTCAGCAATCTGATTTTTCAGCTTAATGTGAACATGGGACCAAATGAATTTCTAAATTAAGATATGTTCCTACTAACTATTTTGTCAATTCCAAAATATAAACTTAGACTTTTCAATCTCAATATCATACTCAATCATCTGCTTTAGGATAATCTATCTTGATGACCTATATTGAACCAACTGGATGACCTATATTGAACCAACCGGACGACCTATATTGAACCAACTGGACGACTTATGCTTTGATTTTTAAATTGAGATGATACTTTCATGATTTTGTCTTTGATTGTAACTTAATTTCTAACTAGAATTGCTAGAGTCTTATACTAAAAGTCATGACTTTATGTAATTGATTAATATTTGTTTGAATTATTTAAATAATTATTTTTTTCTTGATAAGAATCTTTAAGGACAATGGTTGCATTATATCATATCATATTATGCATAAGTGTCTCTTATTCCACATAATAGATAATTTGGTGTCTAGAGTTTGGCTTACACACAGAGGATCAGATTCTCGGTTCTTGTAGAATATAAATTTTTGGTTCATAGTCTTAAGTAGAATTAGACACACCACCAGTAGGACTATAATACAGTGTTTCAGTAGGTCTATCTTGACTGCGATAAATGGTATAGTTTTAACTCACTGTGTTAGTACACTCTGTGTGTATTGAACATGACTACATTGATGTAATTGTATTTCTACTGACAAGATAATACAATTTTCACCTTATAGTTATTATGAGTGCTTGTGCTTTTAATTCGAAAAATAATTAATAGATGTGTACATTTAATATTATTGACTTTGATCCATTATAGGGTGAGGTCTTGTGAGCCAAAAGTCTCGATGAATTAGGTCACAGATGTATAACAACTATTAATTATTAATAGAATTCACATCCCTTTATAGAGATTGATGATATTCTCTTGAAGAAGTTTATGAGTTTCGATTATGTCAAACTCTGCGGGTGGGTATTAGTATCCGACATAACGAATAAGTTAAGTGAAAGGTTTCAAGAAATTTCATAAATATTGATTAAATAAATTATCAATAATTTATTTTAATTAACGGGTATCTATAATCTTAACGTGAGGAGATAAATAAGCATTTAATAACATGAAACTTGAAATTTAATTTTGAGATATGGGAAGAAAATGCAATTATAATTCTGTATTTGTATGAATTGTAATTTTTATAATTCGGTATTAATCCGGATTGAATTAGGAATTTTGAATTATATAGGAAGCCCAACTCATACTTCTCCTAAGGGTCCCTATCGTTGCCTATATAAACACCGCTATGCCTTCTAAGTCAGATACAACTTAATACTCAAAATATTGAGAGGTTTTATGAAGGCAAGAAGGTCAAGATTTTGAGCCCACACTCAGTTTGTAATCAAGGTGCAGTAGGATTAAAATAGAATATCTCAAGGTCAATCGAGCAAAATTATTACAGTCGTGATCAGTGTTCGATCATAAACAAATTGTGAAGATTGTTGAGATTAAACCAGAAAGATCTCAAAAGTATGAACCCTAATTTCGCTTATTAAGGCTTCATATTTTTTTGTTGTATAATCTGTGCGCGTTCATCATTGGGTCTTGGGAATTGATACCTAACAACAATAACTTCTACTTAAATTAGCATGTGTTGTAGTGTATGGTGATTTAGAACTTGAATATTTATCTAGATTTGATGGCAAGTTTAGAGGATGAAATTCATTATTTTGATCAATCATACGACTTTGATTGTCTCCTCAAAGTAAAAGTTATTTCTTTGTGAGTTTGCTTTTCACATAATCAATAATATCAGATAATGTCGTTTATGCATCATTTTAAAATTATTGTTTAATGAGCAAGTATTGGTGTATTCATTTTTTGCCGATTGCATTCCTACAAATTTTTTTTGGGTCAAGTGCCTTTAGGTATGGATAACTCACTAGTTGGCCTACAAATTATGGAGCAAACACACTGATAAGAGAGATTTTGATAGGAAAATTCAAAAGTTAACTGCCAAAATATCTAATAGTAGTATCTGAATATGCTAAATTTGTCTATGATAATTTTTGATATGGCAAATTTACTAATTGTAGAATCTGAATATGGTAAATTAACTAATGATAGTATCTAGATATGGTAAATTTTCTAACAGTAATATGGTAAATTTGTTGATTATAGTTTCTGATATAATAAAATTGCTAATAGTAGCAACTAGATATAGTATATTTATTGATGGTAGTATTGGATATGGTAAATATACCGATGATAGTATTTGGATATGATAAATTTGCGTGCTCGTTTGTCCGAGCTAGCTTGGTTATCCTAAAATATAGCACTCTTCATCCAAATTTACCTCTATACTATTTAAATTTATCACCATCATGGACAATACATTTTCCCTCATCTACGCTAATTTTTGGTACAAAATATTCAAGTGTTCAACCATGTATCATTTCAATTGCATGCAAAAATACAACAAATTAGAATGTAGAATGAAAGAAATATTAGTGAACTCACCACGTAACATGAAAAAAACTCTTTCGAATAATGAACGTTGAGAAATCTGCTTACCAATCGTACCAGTAGTGCAAAAGTCGAGCCTATTGTTAACCTAACATTATTCACTACTGCATATTATGGAAACCAAATATATTTACAATTTTTCCTAATTTGAAATATATTATCCCAATTTGAACTCCTATGTTCATGCCTTATTAGATAGCATTAAATCCCGCAAATCTTAAAATTTCCTGGAATCTTCATACACCAAAAATGGTTAATTACGACAAATAATGTAAAATTAAAATTAAATCATAACCCAAGAATTGAGACAGGATACAAATTTACGCGGTCTATGAAATTAATACCCTAATTTAAATAACTAAAAAATTTAAATAAAAATCTCAAAAATTCACTAAATACGATTTGGTTTTGGAAAAAATATTTTTATATTATTTTTAGTGTCTATAGTATAGTTTTTTATACACTCTTTCAATTTCGTTCTATATTTCTATATATTTTTATTCTACCAATGAGGAAAAAAATACTAAATAATAAAAAAGAACAAATTTTTAGATTATATTAACTAGTTTAAAAGAATAGTTTAGTTCAAACTTACATTAGTTTAAAAATAAAGGGTAAAATGCACTGACCTTGACCTCCTGTGACGTTAACGATAAATACTTGGTCCACCTCTGAAGTTTTAAAAATGCAACGACCTCTTTTGAAGTTTCAAAAACTTCAATTACCTATCATACTTTTGAAACTATTTGCTTGTTTTGCCTTTATTGTTACTTCTCAGTGGATGCCGTTAATTTTGCGCTTAAATTTGATTATTTTGTTTTTCCTTCACACACACTCTCTTAATGTTTTTCAATAATTATTTTTGAATTTTTTTTTTGAAATTAGATACTTTTGACTAGAAGCAAGCACCTCATAAAAATAACAAATATAATGTGAAAAAATCTATAATGTTGAAAGGATAAATGCTCTAAAATATTACATGATTGTTCGATAAATGTATAATAGTAAAAATTTAGGAGAATTTTTATTTTGAAAGTAAATTTATTTTATTTTTCTTCAATATAATCACGTAAAAATAATTCCGTGAGTATTATGGGTTATCCTTTACATCTTTTTCAAGTAATTTGCAAAAATAAAATTTTATTTTTCTTCAAATTTTAATTGAGTGTACTAAATTAGTCCGAATACAATTTAAGATAAATAAATGAACTTTTATTTTTTATTGATGGGTAAGTCAAACATTTTTTGTCATATATTATAATTAACTTTTTTTTTCATTACAAAAAATTTATGGTATTTTTTCAAATTAAAAGTTTAAAGTATTTTTATATATTTTTAAATATTTATTTATACCTTCAAAGAAGTAAGAAAAAAAAAAATCAGTGTCAAAATTTTTAAAAATAAAATATTTTTGTCCATAACTTTTTAAAATTTTTGCACCAATTTAAAGATCTTGGTTATCCACGCATCAATAAAAAGAAAAAAAATATTTATTTATATTAAATTAAGGTGTTTGGACTAATTTACGTGCACCTCAATTAAAATTTTAAAAAATAAAATTATTTTTCTTGGAGTTACTTAAAAAAATATAAAAGATTATAACCATAATACTTATAAAATATTTTTTTTATAGAGTTATTCTAAAGAAAAATAAAATAAATTTATCTATAAAATGATTAAATTTTTTTACTATTATATCCTTATCAAACCAGCATGCACTATTTTAGAGTATTTAGTTTTTCAATATTATATATTTTTATTTTTTTAGAAGGTATTTGATTCTAGTTAAAAGTGTCAAATTTTATTTTTTTTAAAAATAATAATTAAAATAATATTAAAAGAATGAGTGTAAAAGAAAGATAAAATGATTAAATTTATGGGTAAATTAACGGCATCTCTTGAAAAGTACGGCTGAGGAGAAACAATCCAATAGTCTCAAAAATAAGAGAGATCAACCTCAGGGGAGGTTCTTTGCATTGGTTAATAACTTCAGGGAGGTCAGTGCATTTTACCTAAAATTAAATTAATTATTTTTTGGATAAATAAAGTAAATTATTTTGCGAGCATCCGCATCAGTCTCTTCATTTTTTTCTCCAAATTAGAGAGAAAATTTCACTTTTCTATTTTAAGGAGCCATATTTTATAATGTCTCTTACATCAGACTCTCTATTCTATTCCTATATTCTTTTTTTCTTTTTGTATTTAATTCAAATGCTATAAGGAAGGAGAAAGAAATGAAAAAAATAAAAATAAAATGATAGGAGTGAATAGTGACACCCTAAAATTAGGGAGTTACTATTCATTTTGGAAAATAGGGAGAAGGAATAGGGAGCTGGGAGAAGGAATAGGGAGCCTGGGAGAAAGAATAAGGAGCCTGTTGCTCCTCAAATTAAAAAAGAAGCAAAGATGAAGAGGCTGATGCGGATGCTCTTAGCCCAGACTCAAACAAGATAACAAACGGCGGACCCAATTTGGACTTACGAGGGCAATTGTCCATGGAACCCAACTTCAGGCCTCATCTGCCTGCCAACACCCATCGTTCTCTCTCTCTCTCTCCTCTTTCTCTCTCTATCTCTCTCGCTCTCCTCTGTCTCTCTCTTTCTCTCTCTCTCTCTCTCTCTATGTCTGCAATATTTCGATGGAGAACGCTCACACACTTATCATCTAGAATTACATCAATATCCCTACAACCAACCTCATCCTCATCCTCCCACTACCACTCCTCCCTCAACGCACCCCTCGTTGCTTACTCCCCCACTCTCTTTCGCCACCGACAACCAGTCCTAGGTTTATGGTTTCAGGAACGGCACAAATGGGACGGAAAAAGCTCCGGCGACTTCGACCAAATCCCCGCCCAAGTCAATTGCCCTCGCTGTACCAAGCTCATGGCCGTCCTTTTCTCGACGCGCCCGCTGTCCATTACCGGCGGTGAGACCGGTGTTTACCAAGCCCTAAATTTGTGCCCTAATTGCCGGACTGCGTTTTATTTCCGGCCTTCCAAGTTGGTTCCTTTGCAGGGGAGTTTCATTGAGATCGGGAGAGTGAAGAAAGATGATGATGAAAATGGTGGGAGAGTAGGGGCTAGGATTTGGGAAAAGTTGAGGTCGTACGGAGGAGATGGGGCGGAGAGGGGTGGGGGTGAGGATAAAAGGCCGGTGGAGTCGCCAGTGGAGGTGAAGACTGAGGGTAGTAGTGAAAGTGGTGGTGGTGTGGGTTTTGGGGAGGGGAATGGGTGGGGCGGAGCGAAGATGGGAAAGGATTTGCCTACGCCAAAACAGATATGCCGGCAGCTTGATCAGTTTGTTATTGGTCAAGAAAGAGCCAAAAAGGTCTGGAAAACTTCCACGGTTATTAGAACAGCGTCTCCGGTAGTTCAGTAGCTAGGTTTGTCTCAGTTTAGCTGAATAAAGTCAAAATGTTCTATATTATCGGAAAATGTTATTGCTTATTTTTTTTAATGTCAAAATGGATAATGCAATTGCTGAATATGGGTCCAATAATCTTGAGAGATAGAAACTAATGTGCCCGATGAAATGCCTAATGGAATTGCTATATGTTGGTCCGATTAGATAGAGCTTGGAAAAAGGAGTTCGCCTAACTTTAGCAGTATCTAAACTTAGTAATGCAAATTTGAAACGAAGTATAGCTATGGGTAAATATATCCTGCGTCTTATCACAGAATTGGAGAAGAAAAATAGGAACATCAAAGCAATTATATATAGCTGTGGCAACCCATGTAGCAAACCATAGGAGATGCTCTTAGCTGAGTTTGAATTTACGAAATGAGGCAAATGGTATTGCCTTTTGGAATTATGAGAAGGGTATGAAAACTGGTTCATTACTTTAATTTCATTATGAACCTTGAACACAATGGTTCTTCGATTTGTAAGGTCCTAATAGAGTCGTTGTGGAAATAGAATTGCATTGGAAATAGTAGTTGTGGATGGAAATTGCCATAGTGGGAAACGTTTGGTATAGATAGCTTTCATTGGTTACTGAAATCAAGAATAATGTGGTATTGTGGCTTCTGAAATGATTTGCTCCATATGACAGGTGCTCGCTGTGGCAGTGTACAATCACTTCAAAAGGATTTCTCATGCTTCCTTGTATAAAGAGTGAGTTCTAATTGCATTCTCATTGACTTTATTCCGGGCATACTTGTTCCGGTATGGGATGACATTATACATAGGAATGCAGATATGCTTCATGTCGTCTTTTGGCATTTGGAGGACAATAATTTAACTCATTTTTTTCTTGGGATTCGTTAGTTTTGGTTTTGTATAGGTACTCTATAAAGTACACTACAGAGATACTCAGTGTCTTAAAGGTAGTTTTGGATTGAACATTATAGAAGTTTTACAGTAACTCAATATCAGCGATTTGGATATCGTCAATTACAGCCAACTTCCTTTATGTTTCCCTATTAAAAAATGTTCAACCCACTAAAATTTGTCTACAATTCTAAAAGCTTGTGCTGGTTTTATTCTTCCCCAACAACACCCCCCTCCCTTCTTTTCTTTTTGCAGTACCAAGTAGATACATGCATGAAACAAAGTCATCGGCTCCGTGGTAGTGTTTGACCAGCAGTATTTCACCTGTGACACATTAGAGACTAATTATAGCTACTTTAAATTTAAATGTCTTAACTCTAATGGAAATGCGATAATAGTTTGGCATCTTATGCTGGAAATGTGATGTTAAATTTATACTTCTATGACTATAACCATGGTAAAAAGGTATGCAGCTCTGCTGGGAAATGCTTTGTGCTTGTTAAGCTAAATAATGTAAATTTAGGTTTAGAAGTGTATCAGACCTAGGTAAGAACTTTATTGCAAGTATTAGATCATCCTCCATACAATGCTAAAAAAATAACCTTGTTGGAATAAAGCCATTTCCAAATGATTTCATCCCAGATAATTATGACTAAATAAACGATGTCCTTGGTGCATAATATTAATATAACGAGATATCATTTTAAATAAACTGTCCTTGATGCATAATATGAATATAACGGGATATGCATTTTAAATGCTACCTACACTTGATACTAGATGAGATTTCAAAACGACAAACCAAACCAAAAACCGGCTATAATATAGGTCTCATTAATAGTAAAGAATGACTTGATAAGTGCGTCCTTGCAATTTTGTTTTGTGGTTTGTATGATAGAGTTCATTTTTGTTTCCGTCCTTAGTGCTAAGGTGTTCACACGTGTTTAACATAATTGTTTCATTGTTAGATCTAGTGCTCCAACATCAGATAAGGGCAAAGTTGAAAATGATGATAGTGATTTTGTTGAATTAGAGAAGAGCAATGTATTACTGATGGGTCCGACCGGCTCAGGTATTTTTGTTAGCTTATAGTTCTATTGTTGTCTGCTGTGCGGGAAAATATTTTCTACATTATTATATCATAATTTTAATGTTTAATAACGTGGACCATGAGACCCATTTTTCATCTAGGGAAGATTGTCTGACTCATGTAGTTTAACCTTGACTTTGAGCACAGGGAAGACATTACTTGCAAAAACGTTAGCTCGCATAGTCAATGTGCCTTTCGTGATAGCGGATGCAACATCATTAACGCAGGCAGGTTTGAAAGATTTACTACTTGAACTCCAGTTGCTAAAAAGTATTACAACCGTTCATGATTAATACCAAAAAGAGAATAAAAGCAAGCGTTATTCAGCATTCAGAGTTTACTTGATTGGCATTAAAGAAAATTTATTTTGTCGTTTATGTTTTTGAAGAGAATCCTTGCAATGTTGTACTCACTCTTCTCAAGTAATCCATGTAAGTGTTTACGGCCTTGTTTGATACGTGTTATAGTTTGAAGATGATTGGTAGTGAGGAGGGATTAGAAGTGAAGTTGGTAGTCCAGTCCCTTGTCTGTTTTACTCCAGGTTAGAGGTAGGATTGTCATAACCATGCTTGTTTTGATTGAGTATTGAGGGGATTAATATGAAAATATACCATTTTACCCTTCTTATTTCCTGGGTGTTCAATGTCCTTACCAATCAAACAAGGGTAAAAGATTGCTTCTAGCAATTATGGTGGCATCTACCAGTTATGTTGGATGCACTCTTCCAAGCGTATTACATTACTTTGGTTCTTTAATTTATTTCTAAATTGTTCTATTACTCCACAAATGTGGCAAATTGTAAGTATAGTTGTAAAATGTGAACAACAAATATTAAGGCTGTAAGCAACGGCAACAATTCGCCACATAAACAACAAATACTTGTAGATCTAATGCATAGGACGAATGTGCAAATCGTAAACAAACACATAACCCGTGCATGGGCTTGTGCAAAACATCAACAATGGGTAGGGGATGAAAGGGATGTCATTTTATCTGAAAAAAAGAGGTGGACAATTTCTTTTCCCGAGAAAAGCACACATGGACACAACCCAACCCCTTTGGATCATGCCGGAAACAAATTGTAAATAAAATCTGGAGATGAAGGGGATCTCTGTTTGGGTTAGCAGGTGGGAAGCCAAGGTTTGCTGTTTTTAGCGGGGTTTGGTGGTTGAAAATTTTGCTCTGTCTCTGTAAGCGACGCAGGAGTCCTGGGATTGGCCGCCTGTGAGGGATGTGGTTGTCGATCTCCTCCACGAAGCTTGCAAGTGCCGGCAATCTGTAAAGCACAAGTGAGAATTGTGGTGGATGGTTTGCAAGGGTTTTCCTCATCATACACAAACGTATACCCCACAAAAAGGCATATCACCATTTATGGATTATAACATGGGCAATTGAGTCATTTTGACTCTCACTACTGGGGACTTGACTACATAACCCAGCCCTCCTTGGGTTTCATAATCCCCCCATTGGGCCTTTCATAGTCCAGAGGGATTGTTAATCCCTCCCACAAAAAAATTTCAAACAAACTGCTGCTATGGGTGTCCCACATCCATAGCAGTTCAAACCCTTCCCTGAAGCAGAGCATCAAACAGGGCCTACATGCTTAACTCTTTTGCTTGCTTCATGCATTGAAAACCCATGTTTCGAGTTTTGTTTTATTTTTTAAAGAGAAAAGGTTACCTTACTAAAAACAAATAGTACAGAAAACAACAACGAACTTTTTGATATGTTGAGAGAGAAAATGCTAAGATGGTTTGGCCATGTACTTGTCAATGCAGTTATTATTAAGCGTGATAAGATCACTGCAAGTGGAAATGCGTGGGGTGGAGGAAGACTTATATTACCATGAGATGTTCTGGTAGGAAATGATTTGGATTTATTATGTTTAATTGAGCATGTATAGCCCTTGACAGAGTAGGATAGGGGAAGAAGAGTCATGTAGCTGGCCTCAATTAATTGATAGATAAGGCCTTGGTGTCAAGAGCTCTAGTCAACGCCTCCTCTATCCTAAGACTGTCGAGGTTGAGCCAAACCTTGAGCTAGGTTGGCCGAGCAATCTTGATATTTCCAAATAGTGTTCGATGACCTTGCTTCTAGCCTAGGTTTTGCAGGTAGTTGAAATCGCTTTCCACATGGGCAATTACAGGAGTATGTGATTGTGTCATGATATTTGACCAAGTTATGGCCTGGACGAGCTAGCTGTTGGCATGCATGGTATTCAGCATGTGCATTTACTGCAAGTTTGCTTTGCGCACATGGTCACTGAGTGAGGAGACGGTGCACTCACCCCCTTGCGAGTGGCTTCCGTAGGGGTATAGTGGCGGGCAATGAGATGGTGTACGTACCCCATTGCACATGGATTGCCGTGCCAACAATATGGCGAGCAAGGAACGGGCGAAGTGTGTCCTCGTGCTCTTATGTGCTCTAGTGACTTGGCGCTAGGAGCTTGAATTGCTGTGATATATTAGCTCGTGGGCATTGTGGTCCATGTGTCACATGGTGGTGCAGATGCATGTCTTGACTTGGTGGCCATACGGTGCACGGATGGAACACCTTGAAAGTCATGAATTCCATGGGAATGGAGTCATGGACCATTTGTTTTTTTTTTGGATTTTTCATATTTACGGATGCATGTGGGCATTGTAGTCCATGTGTCACATGGTGGTGCAGATGCATGTCTTGACTTGGTGGCTGTACGGTGCATGGGTGGAACACCTAGAAAGTCATGAATTCCGTGGGAGTGGAGTCATGGACAATTTGTCTATTTATTTATTTATTTTGTTGGGATTTTTGATATATATGGATGCATTTCATAGTTGTTATCAAGAAGTGAATCAACTATTACCATTCTGGCTTATTGGTTTTGCAACCTTACTGAATTTTTTTGCAGCCAAATGTTTCCTATCCCCGTCAATGTAAACCAGTTTCAGTTTTCTGTTCATTGATTGGATAACACTGATACTCTCGACACCATCTGTCTCTCTATTTACAGGCAGGTTATGTTGGAGAAGATGTAGAATCAATATTGTACAAACTACTACTGGTATGATCCTTTGCTTCATATGTCTGGTATTTGTATTCATGGACGAACAACTATTATGTTTTTAATCTTCAGGAAGTTGGAATTCTCTGAACCCCCCTAGCCTGGCTGTCTGAATGGTTTTGTGAACAAGATTAATATTTTTCTGACCGAAGAATAAAATGGCTTACAACTGCAGAATTGGAATGTCTCAAAATGCGGTCCCAAATGTCTTTGATCGTGAAGGGCTGATCATAAATGATTTATATATGTAAACTAAATTTTGTACACACATATAATGCTGCAGTATAAGCAAAAATTCTTCGGGAATCCACAATCCAGCACGTTAAAGCGAAAAAAAGTTTAAGAAATTTACTTTGCCCCATCATACATGATATATTTCCGTACTCAATACTGATATCCATGGCTTACTAGTTGTGCATAATGCCAACGTGCGGCTCTTTTAACGAAAAGTATCTTGTTTTTTATATTGAGCGCTCTTATCTATCATGTGCAATAGTTTGTCTTTTTATCACTGGCTGGAGAAATTCTTTGTGTTGTGTAATTAATAGAACCTTATGTCAACAACATGCAGTTATGTTTTCAGTGTGTAAATATTTTATGATTTTTATTGTTGGCCTTTAGGTTGCAGATTTCAATGTGGAAGCAGCTGAGCATGGCATTGTGTACATCGATGAAGTTGATAAGATAACTAAGAAGGTCCGGCGACTATTTCAGTTTATTTTATTGAGCTCTAAAAATTCATCTAGACCTCGTTTACTAGTATTGTTTGTCAAAATTTGATCAGGCTGAGAACTTAAATACGGGCAGGGATGTATCTGGAGAGGGCGTTCAACAGTCATTGCTAAAAATGCTGGAAGGAACTGTGAGTGCTTCACTGTGGATTTGTCTTTGTTATCTTCTACGGTTGTTTCGTGAAGAGTTTCATTGCTCTGACTCAAGTATTCCTACTTTCGTGTATATTTCTTCATAGATCAAGCATTTCATTTTCAAGCTTTACATAGCAGCCTCTTGTTAGTATCTTAGACTCAATGTGCTTCTTGACCAGATTGTGAACGTGCCTGATAACAGAGCTCGAAAACATCCTCGTGGTGATAGCATTCAGGTACAATGAACCTGTTGTATCAATTTTTTCCTTTTAGTATCATCTCTGCAAGCTTGTGTTTCTTCTCTGATCAACAAAATTAAAATTGGTATCATTCTATACAATATTTTTTCCAATAGTTTATTATACAATTTTAATTATGGCATCCCTACTTTTTTTTTTTCATCTCTTCAATTTCTATTTGATTTTTAAACCTAGAGCACCTCAGGCCTTTACTTCTTCAATTAATTAGCCAATTCAACAACACTATCACGTTTCTTCGGGAGAAAAATGCTCAAGGGATTTGTCTTTCTTAGGCTTAAAAAAATCACGAAGTGCATTTTCTTATGCCAACCTTATCCCTGTGATATTTCATTCCTAATGTTTGTCTTTGAGGCACACCTTGCAACTTACACGTTCAGTTTTTGTAAAACATTGATATGTGTTAGTGGTTCAACTGGAAAATAGAGTTTTGTTAACCTTATCTTTTAATGTTGTAAAGTCTATTACTCTTTTTTTTATTTTTGGTGCTGGGTGATATTTTTGTGCTCACCTTCTTATGTTGATTATGATGGACAGATAGATACGAAAGATATACTTTTTATATGTGGTGGAGCCTTTGTTGACTTGGAAAAAACCATTTCAGAAAGGTGATATCCTTTTGTCAATGTTGCTTTTTCACAGAACTTGGTCAATGATATTAGCACTTGTGGGAATAAGAGTTTGAAATGTTTAAGCTCTTCATTTCATTTGGTTCCAGACGACAAGATTCTTCCATTGGTTTTGGAGCACCAGTCCGTACAAATATGAGACTGGGGGGACTCACTGATGCTGTAGTGACATCATCATTATTAGAATCTGTAAGAACATAAACTGCGGCCTATACATAAGAGTGTGTATGTGTGTGTAAATATTGCCGCTCATAACATTGCAGTTATTTGATTTCTCAATTTTGTATTCTCCTCCTTTCAATTATAAAAGTATAAATGTGTGACCCAAATTCCTCACCGTAGTTGTTTTCGGAATTCCAGGTGGAAAGTGGTGATCTTGTTGCATATGGCCTGATACCCGAATTTATTGGACGTTTTCCTGTTTTAGTGAGTTTATCTGCTCTAAATGAAGACCAACTTGTTCAGGTATGGTTGTGGTTTCTCATTCCTTTCTTGTTGCTTTGTTGTTGATTTGGTGTGGGGCTTCAGCATATCTGCTGTCTGATGGATCGATTCCTGCAACAGCGAGAGACTGGACAACTGGCAGCAGAACTCTTACTTATAGAAGGGTTATTATTGACATTCTTTTCTACTCAACCGCAAAATTGTTGACAAAATTTGTGGTACTATTTATGCAGGTCCTCACGGAGCCCAAAAATGCACTTGGGAAACAGTACAAGAAAATGTTCAGCATGAACAGCGTATGCTATTTATCCTTTGCATCTACCTGTTCTTATACTCTCTTGCTCTCCATTTTGATCAAGCATTTGTTGCAGATGACGAAAACTTTCTTTTGGGTAATTACTGATTGCTGCAGGTAAATTTACATTTTACAGAGAGGGCACTTAGATTGATCGCAGAGAAAGCAATGGCAAAGAACACTGGTGCTCGGGGCTTAAGAGCAATATTAGAAAATATTCTTACAGAAGCCATGTTTCAGGTATACTATGGGGTCCAATATCTGATTGTCATGGTAGGAATGCAGGTGAATCTGCCTTGTTATTCGAGGCTTGGTTGTGAGCAGTCATTACAAATATTGCCAATTATAACGAGGCAAGAGGATCAATATATTCTTTTGGTATGTTTTTTGGTAGCTAGGAGAGGATTCTTTTTGAAAAGCTAGCCGGTCCATAACGAAAATGTCCATAGAATATGTGAATGTATGACAATGTCATTGTGGAACTCAAGAGTATATTTCGTAGTTCGACATGTTTCGGAGTGTTCCATTGGAATTCAGGATTAAGATAATGTTTCATCTCGGTCTTCTAGGAAGCAGAAATTGTCTTAGTTGTTTCGATTGAAACAAAATGAATATTTGTTCCTTAGTATTGAAGCTAAAGTACAGGGACGCATCATTTTTTGAACTAAAATCATTAAGTTGATCTTAACCACTTGCATTTAAAATTACCAGCTAGTTTATGTTATGAATGTTGGTGGCAATCGGCGGTGGGGGTTTCAAGCCTCCAAAGGAGCTTCAACACCGTTTTTCCCATCTAACCTTATTGATTTGACTCTGTATTCTTGGTGCTATGAGGGTTCTCGCTCTTTGCAAAGAAAAAAAAATTAGGGCAACCACAAAAGATTTGGAAATGTAAGAAATGCCCTTTATTGGATGCTTGGGATTTGGGATTCCCCTGATGTTTCGTTTAGGTGTTCCTTGGAAACTTGAATGTTTTGCTTGTTTCGACAGAAAAGAGATGTCATTTTGCTCCTTGTAGCAACGTGACAAGCTAGCTGTTGGATGAATCTTATCATCTTCAGTTTCTCATTACTTAAGTTGTGGATCCTCGTTTACGGACCACAATAAAATATGCAACATAAATTCTCAGCCGTGCGGATTTCGTTTGTCATGACATACAACTCTCTGATAAAGGCATTTGTTGGCACAGGTTCCAGATGCAAAATCAGGACGTGACAGTATTGATGCAGTTGTGGTTGATGAAGAGGCTGTAGGATCAGTAGACACTCCAGGATGCGGAGCAAAAGTTCTCCGCAGAGATGGTGTATTGGAGCCATTTCTTCATCAAACGAGATCAATGGGTCCTAACGTATGTTTTCTTACTCATACAGCTGGGACTTACCAGCCTATACTTGTCAAACATTAATGTGTTGTATTTCCTCTTTCCATTACTAGGTCAATTGGATGAAGTACTCTTTGGGAATTATGACCCTCAATTGAATGCGGTAGAATAAGAAACTTCATGTAATAAGAGGATAGGGGAAAAGAAATATCAAAATGGGAAACTGAGGAGGTTGGAAACTTCTATATCGAGGCCTATAAAACTTCATCTTACCTGAAACATTCAAGAAAAAAAAATCATTTTTGTCAAATTTTAGGAGCATATCTTGGGCAGACGTGTTTACTTTTGGTAACCATGTGCACGAGTTTTCACATGATGTGGACAACAGGTCATCAGATCTGAGATATTTTCTCATTTGGATATTGAAATGATCTTGCAAGTGACCTGGCGCCACACAAGTGTCATCCTGCCAGCATTGTGGTGCGGTTTGAGTCATGACAACCAGTGGCTCAACCAAAAAAGGGGGGAACTATGTTGTATGGACTCTGGTGGGGTTATGTTTCTAGGTTGGCTTCATCTAATTTCATGTTCTTTTGTCACATGTTTTTCCACATAAATGGAGTTTGTAGGATTTCTAAGGTCAGTTATGCATAATATACAAGTTCTATGTATAGTTCTTAGTAAATTGGAATTACAAATGTGCTGGATACATTAATGTGCAACTAAATATGTCGTGCATGGATCTTGTACCCTGATCAGGAGTGTTAATAAAGGTACTTTATGCGTTTTGAAGAGTTCATGGTACATAGTTGGGAGAAGGCTAGCTCCCTACCAACACACTGTGATCATGCAGCAACCGACAGCTGCTTCCCATGCCATTTCACTATTTGTAGACTTTTTTGAGGGGTCAAAATGACAGAAATCGTTGTTAATGGAAGAAGAATGCGTTCCGAAATTACAAAAATCAAACGCAGTCCACGTTATGTAAGCAAGAGAACAGCCACGAGGGTGTGCTTCCCAAGTACAGGAACTTACACCTATCGCCGCTCTCTTGGCCAAGTAATGAGCAACACCATTAGCAGATCTTTGAACAAAATTAAACTTGCAGTTCTTTAGTCTACTCTCCTAACTCCTATGTTGGCCACCACCATTGCAACATCAGTTTGGGTTGGACACTAATGGAGGATAATCTTGATCAACTTCTGTGCATCCCAATTCCAAACTCCAAGCCTTCTTGAGATCATGAAGTTCGTTACTAATCATAAAATTTATAACTAAGAATAAGTATGTGTAATTTCATTTTTACTGTACAAATAAGTAATATAAATTTAAAAAAGATAACATTGATATCTACAGATTATCTGCGCAAGAGCCTTCTCTTTTAGCTTTTTGTGACGGGTGATGCCATTTCCTACCTTTTTGTTTTCATTTCATTTGCTAGTTCCTCCTTTATTCTTTATAATGTGGCCATCATGTCAGTTGAGGTAACGCATGTAAATTGTCTGAAGAGAAAAATGACTCCTGATTGTTTCAGTTATGAAATTGATGTAACCCTTTTCTGCAGGAAAGGAGCAAGGAATCTCAAGGAGGATTGGAAGGAGAATCAGAGGTCTCATCCAAAGCCATGAGCTTATGACTTTACTGTTTTATACAATCCCATTGCTAGATTGCAGGTGATTGATTTTCAGGGCCTCGCGGGGGTGCAACTTTTTTACTAGCTTTAGGCATGGTCATTGTAATCTAATTCAGGGTAGAATGAGTTCCCTAAACAGAGGAGCCTCATGTTCATAAATAGGTCCAGAAGTGTTTTTGAAGTTTTATTTTGGATTTTTACTTATGGATGACTATTTTGCCCTTAACTTTTAAACCAACTACATAAAAAAACAAAACCCGCACTCTAAGGGGCCCATTTTTAGGGTAAGAAAAGGAAAAGAATATCATTACGACATTACAATATAGTTAAATTATTATATATATATTCATCTGCATATATTATACACATAATACAGACTATTAATCTTTATATACCCATTTAGGTTTATTGTATTTTTTGGCTTTTGATTTATGTAAAATTCTAAGAAAATAAAGAGATTCTCACTCACTTTAGTGGTTAGAAGTGTGGGGTAAAATTTGGATGATTTAAATTTTTAATTCCTAGATTAGTCAGAGGCTATGGAGCATTGCTAGTCACTAATTGTGGAGAAATGATGCAGCACACTTTTCCACCATACAATAGTATTGGTCCCTATTACAGAGTATGTTAATATCACCCCTGTATGGTTGGGGGAGGTGTTTCCGAAGCACAACTTTTTAATTTAGGTAGATGTGCATATCAACAAAGTAAGAGAGAGAGAGAGAGATGACACGAGAATTTTTTCTTTTCTCACTCAAGTAGTTAAATCTAGTCAACACTTGTCACATTATTATTTTATTCGAATATAGGCTATCAGTGTATATCTAAACAAATATCCAAATGTGGACAAAACCCACGTGCCCAATGCAAGAGATAAGGTTAAATCCCTTCCACTTGGACCAAATTTGCGGGAAAAAATCTTTGGTTCCAAAAAAGTTTTTGAGAAATTTTTTTAAAATTTAAAATGAACAGACTAGATTTACTTAACTATGTAGACTTTCAAATCTAAATGAATCTTAACTTTTGATTTTAAATTCGGAAATGTTTCTGAGAATTTTTTTTTAGGATCAGAACATTCCTTTGTGGCAAGCTAAAATTAACGTGCACAATAACATGTCAACTAAAATTCTGGGCACGACCACAGCTCCCCTAAATCTTGTCTATTGATGTATTTAGGATTTTGAACTTGGAGGTGCCAACTTCTATTATTTGAAGGACAAATTCTATTAATTTTGTGAAAATTTGCAAAATTATTAATAATTAAAAAATATAGAAAAAAATTTAGGTTTGATAATCTAGACATGAAAATTTCGTGCTAATATGCTTGGACGGATTTAGTGATTGTTGCCTCCAAAAGATCTGAACACCTACACAACTTAAAATAATTTAAACAAAAAATAAATCTCAAAATTGAAAATCATCATTTTTCTTGTGAAAGTGATCGAAAATAGTGTTCATTTGCATTAGTTTAAGGCTTTAAGCTCATTCCGTTCATAATTCATCGTCCGTTGTCTCTGTCACCATCGCTCTTGTCATTAATTCTAAAAATGTCTACTTACCTTTGATTGTAACAATGTGGAAGACTACCATCACAAACAATGGTTGGTTTTTGTTGGTGCAAATTAAGATTTTCGGCTCGAGAATAGGTTTCAACTCCACATTTATTGATCATGCTTCTCATATTATAACCATAGATTTGTTCATAGATTTAGTACTTCCAACAGTCAAACCAACAACCACCCTAACTCAAATCAGTCCCAACCTCTTTTTGGAGTTGAAGTTCAAATAATGAGCCTTATTTGTTAGGTAAGAGTTAGAGACCCACCACTACTATAGATGTCCCTTCAAGTGGATTTCATCTTAACTGCCTACTGTCCATGAATATGCAATTGCTAATGTTATTGAGCTGTCACCAATGGAGACCTGCCACGACTTATTTGATTCTGTGTCCCAAATGCTTGATTTAGTTTCACACGACCGACATGCATGCAAACATTAATTCCAGAACTTTTTAGGATCCAAATTAATCTTCACATTTTCTGTCTTGAAAGGATTTGAACTTCTCGATTCTATTCCCTAACTCTTAATCTTTTTATGCAGACTAACTTAACTTACGTAAATCTCAAGGAGTTTTTTATTTTCCTTCTATAATGGGTGGGAAGACGACCTACTCCTTAAATATTATAATTTCATTTACCCATCATAGCGAGGGTTCAAACAATAATCTGGATCTATGTATATCTAGTCACTTGCAACGTACGGATATCTAGTTTGTCTACCTAGTGTTATGCGGGTCACAATTACTTAATAATGAATTCTTAACACACATTCTTTACAATGCACATCCTTTCATGTAGATGGAGTAGAGGAGGAAGATTATGGTTATAAGGTTGTTCGGGCCTAGAGTATCTCGAGGACTATCGATTCATACTATTGTATCACTAAATAAATGTTGTGGTAGATGTGCTTAGCCACAAGTTGAGAGAAACGATAGCCGCATTGATAGTTATGGAATGGAAGATCATGGAGGCTTTGAATGAGTTTAATCTTCAACCAATAGTGTCAAATCATGGAGCATCTATATTTGATCCCAGCACTACATTGGCCTTGCATCAAGAGATTTTGAAGGTGTAGAGATTAGACCAGGAAGTATTGTTTGACTACAGGGGAAGGTTAGTCTCAATTTTGCTTAAACAATCAAGGTTAGCCTCAATTTTAAAACTTGGAACTACCTGATCACCTGGAACAGGAAGGAGCAGAACAGTGAGTATCTTGCCAAAGAGAAAGATATAACAGTTTTTGTGAAAAATGAAAGCAAATGCAAGCACCTAAAATTCCTTTTTCGTAGGGGATTTGGAACATTATTATTTCGTCAAGGCTGAACTCGAAGTTTCCCTTTAGAGATAAATAGTTGTTCCCGTATTTATCTGAGTCTGGAAGAAGCTCAAGGATATGGTCCTGGCCCGTCAAACATTGGAAGTAATAACGCTTAGACTTCTTGTTTTGCTATAATGTGTACATTCCAAAGATGTCTACGAATTCAAACTCTAGGTTGTGGGCTTCTTTCAGTCGGATAATGCCATTTAAAATCCTAAAGAAGTTTACGGATACTTGGGTCGATGTGAGGCTAAGCTCATTGAAGAATTTATGTAAAACAAGGTGAAGGGGGAATTGAACCCCACCCTCAATGATGCATGAAGGTAGATCTGATCATTTTTTGGGGTCAACAGTACCGGTGGAGGAAGGAGTCTCAATTGCATGTCATCAGGAATCCTGTATTCCTCCCTAAAAGAGATAATTACTTTTATATCCCTTCAATTTTAGGTCGAATTTCGATTTGGTCCTTTTGGTTTCAATTTTAACAAGCCCCTCAACTTTTGATATTTGGTTCAATGTGGCCCTGTAACGCCCCGGATTTCAGAGACGTTAGTTTAAACAATTTATCAAAAGTCAACCATATTTCCATTACTTAGTCAAAATAAAGTTTGATTACAATCATCCGAATATAAAGGCACCGGTGTAAGGTCTATTCTGTAGTGTATTAATAAGGTACAGAGAGTAAAGGCACCGGTGTAACCAAACTGAGGCACCAGTGTAAGGTCTATTCTGTAATGTACTAGTAAGATACAGAGAGTTGAGACACCGGTGTAACAAAAATGAAGCACCGGTGTAAGCATGAAACTACAGAACATTGTAAAATACAGAAAGCCAAGGCACCGGTGTATCAAAACTATGACACCGGTGTAACCATGAAAATACAGAACATTAAAACATACAGAGAGCAAAGGCACCGGTGTATCAAAACTAAGACACCGGTGTCAACATCATCTTCTACGAATGTACAGAACTGGGTTTCGTTTTCTCCGAGCTCCGTGGAGCTCAATATCGATCAATGGCATAAATTAAAGGTTAGGACAGATTCATTCACCTTAGTATTGAAGAAACTAAGCTTGAATTCGAAGGTTTTGGCTTGGATTTTGGTGATTGAATATCAAACAAGTTCTCCCTCTTCTCTCTCCTTCTACTGTTATTTTTTTCTTACTTCTTGCCTCTAACCCACAACCATGGCACCCTCACAACTCTCTGAATGCTGAAATTTCGTAGGGAAAATGGTGAGGGTGAGAGTATAGAAATAGGGAGGGCTTGAGTGTGGGAGATGGCTTTGCATGGAGCTCCATTGGAGGGAGGAAACTTGTTGCAGATTTTTGATGGAGTGAGGGAATAATATTGCTCAGCCATGATGGAAATTAGAGAGTGGTTTGTGACCAAAACCATGGGTGGAAGGGGTTTGGCTGGGGAAGGGAAGGGTAACCTCCAAGGATCAAGTTCTGATGGAGGAAGAGGGAAGTAAACGTATAATTTTGGAGAAGAACATGTGGGGGAATGATGATTAAAGGAAAATGATCCTATGTGGTAAATTCCATGGGTAATGGCTGATCCAAAGGGTTTTGGGTCAAGTCAAAAGGATTTGGGTCATGGGCCGGGTTAAACCAAGTTGGGCTTGGGTTAAGAATTAGTCCAATGGGTTGAATCCCAACACACACACACATGTACAAATCCATGAATATAATGTATGGCTAATATCAAAAACGCGCAAATTAAATAAATCAATAAATGATTTCATACATTAAAATTTAATAATTTTTTTTATTTTCATTTAAAAATTTAGGGTCTTTACAGGCCTTATTGTCTATTTCCGTCTAAGTTCTTTAACAAAAAGTGACTATGTGCCCTGCACATGACTAAATTTGAGAGTAATTATGGTATTTACGTCATCCTCCTCATTTTTTTAACTTGCCAATCTCTCTCGTTTACACACACACCCACCCACCCACCCAAAAAAAATTAACCATCCCAAACCCCATTATATATATGTATATACATGTTGTAGCACATTTCCTTTAAGATTTTAAAACAAAAAAATAAGAACAAAAATAAAATGATACTCAATACAAATAGAAAGTATATTTCTTTTGATTCAATAAATCCAAAATTAAATTTGTCATAATACATAACAATAGCACGTTATTTTTGTTTACGAAATTATTTCAATAAAATAGTCTCTCCATATTTTTTCACATTATCTCTTCTTGTACATAGAGACAAGAGATAGTCAAATGAAGAAAACTAATTTTTTTACTATCAGTAAATATCTATTTAAAGTTTCACTGTCCTTTTTTTGAACTATGTGGATATGATCAATAAAGTTTGTGTTATTTTAGCTATATGGATATGATTGTATTATTGTCACTTCTTTTTGGTTATTTTTTAATATTATCTTAAATTTGTGTCAAAATTTTAATATATATGAATTCAAATACATGAAGTCCAATTATGAAAACTATATACATTTACAGAGATAGCATTGAATTATTTTTATGAATTCTAACAAACATGCCTTTGAAAATTAGATTGGAAAATTACATGTAAGCTTTATTTTATTTTACTTTTACCGATCAAAATTGATTTTTAATATTTAATTTAAATATTAATCTTACCAAAATTCTTTGGATGTATATCATATTAAAATTCTTTTTTCTCAAAAAAATAAAAATTGGAAAATGAATTAAAATTTATTTTCCAATACAAATATGTTTTTATCAAATATTTATCAATATACTGTCGAAAAAAATAATACAAAAAAGACAAAAAAACAATGGACCAAATTTTAAAAAAATTCAAAAGAGAAAAAAATAATTCAAAATTAGGATATTTTGTGTTTATTCGTCGTATTTAGTAATACTTTTTAGCTTTTGAAAATAATTTTATATTTTTTAAATTTCTTTTATCGAGACGGACAAATAATTCATAAAATAAATTAAGATCAAATCATGATAACTATATATATTCGGAGAGATGGTATTGAACACTTTTTATGAATTGTAACAAACATGCCTTTAGGAATTAGATTGAAAAATTATATGTAGATTTTATTTTATATTTACTTTTAGAGATCAAAATTTGTTTTTTTTTAATATTTAGTTTAAATATTAATCTTATCAAAATTCTTGTGATACCATATTAAAATTTCTTTTTTTCAAAAAAAAAAAAAAATGGACAATGAATTGAAATTTACTTTCAATACATAAATACATATATGTTTTTATCAAATATTTATCAATATAATGTGGAAAAATATAATTTAAAAAAGACAAAAAGTAATGGACCAAATTTTAAAAAAATTTGAAAAAGACAAAAAATTGAGACAGATTAATAATTCATTGTTTTTAGTGATATTTTTATATTTTTTAGATTTCTTTCATCGAAACGAACAAATAATTCATTAAAAATTGAGACAAAAATAGCAAATTACGAAAATAGAGACAAAAAAAAACTTTAATATTAAAATGAATATGTGTGTTATTTTTTGAATTTTTTTTCAAATTTTGTCCACTATTGTATTTTTTAATTATTTGGTCCATTGTTTTTTGTCTTCGTGTACAAGAAGAGATAATGGTGAAAAGGTATGGAGAGACCATTTTATTGAAATAATTTCGTAAACAAAAATAATGCGCTATTGTTTTGTATTTAGACAAATTTAATTTTAGATTTATTGAATAAAAAAAATATACTTTCTTTTTGTATTGGTATCATTTTATTCTTTTTCTTTTTTTTTTTGGTTTTAGAATCTTGAAGGAAATGCACTACAACATATATGTGTGTGTACATATGTATATACACAATGGGATTTGTGTGTGTGTGTGTGTGTGTCTATATATATATATATATATATATATATATATATATATATAATGTGATTTGGGATGGTGATTTTTTTTTGGGTGTGTGTGTGTGTGAGAGAGAGAGAGAGAGAGAGAGAGGAAAGTTAAGAAAATGACGTAAATACTATAAATACCTTCAGACTTGGTCACGTGCAACGCACATGATCACTTTCCGTTAGTCAACCTGGTTGAAAATAGACGGCAAAGCCACATTGAACCAAATGTCAAAGGTTGAGGGGTTTAGTGTTCAAATTGAAACCAAAAGGACCAAATCAGAATATCTAATCGAATCGTCGTGAGCAAACAAAGCTCTATACTTGTCAAGAGCCATTCTTTTGACACTTAGCAAGGAGATATGCCTGCAATAAGGGTTCGGTCAATGTTATGTCCTTACAAAGAAATGATGTGTTGCACTATACTATTAATGGAGAAGTTTCGTAACACTATTGGGTTTCAACAGAGACCCATTGGAGATCAACCAGAAATCAAGAATCGATTGGCAACTAGCAAACAAATGAACGAAAACCAAACAGATGATGAACAGTGGGAACAAACTAACTTGTAAGAACTTGAAGATCAATGAGGCTAGCAAAGCACAGAAGTAAAGCCTTGTACAGTTAAAGTACTCTGGAGGTTTCAACCAGAGGGCTGGAGAATGAAGGAGGCACTGAAGGCTTTGAAATTGTTTTGGGAAATTCAGGAAATTTTTGGAAGCACAAGGAATGCAAGAGAAGAAAGAACAAAATGACAAAAATATGTTTTGGAAGATTACAATGCTACTTATAAGGATAGGATGGAGGGAATTCGTAAAAGGAACCGATAGCTTGAAACATTTACATGGGAATCGAGGAGACATGACATCTCTCACCTATCACTTCATGATGTGTGGCAACACATTTAATGCAAGGGAGGCAATTCGCGTGCTTTTGTAGACCGACGCATGCGACACATCCTTTTAACTGACCCTGGTAGGGTGGATGATTGACACCATGTCATCACACCTCAAGGGAGCCTAGTTTGCATGTATGGATGATATCATCATCTCCCATATCCTTTCAGTTTGGCTTACTTGTGGTCGATCCAGTTACTAGAGATCAACCCCTTTTCAACTGAGTAGACGAAGAGTTGATGGGCTATTGTGGAGGAACGGATCAGGGCAATCAATGAGCTGAATCGAGTTGGTGTGGACTTGATCTAGACCAAGCCTGAAGTTGACATTTTCAAAAGGCTGGACCGAGCTTAGACCAAACCCATGATCCATAGCCAAAGGGGGGGATTCCATGGGTTTGAGCTGAGCCTAGCCTTGATTGACTTTATGGTGCCAGACCGATCCAAAACTAGACCGGTGGTACATAGTGCTTCCCGCCTTGTTTGAGGCACTTCATGAGTCCGGCACGAGTCCGTGATTAGCTTACTGAGCCGAGCTTGTTTGCAACAGATCAGAGTCCATCTGACATTTGGGTGTATAGGATATAGCATTGGATGCGTGAGCTTTCATTCATCATATAGCATTGGATGTGTGAGCTTTCATTCATCATGTCATTGAGTGACGTCATAACAAAATTCGATTATGGATCACTATCATTAGGGAGTGTGCTAACACATTTCAATCCAAGCTTGGTGCTCAAACCAAGACAAGTATATAAAGTACAGTACTTGGGAGAATGAGGTACATTCAACCTTTTAATCTTAGCTCAGTACTTCCCTTCTTCTTCTTCAAGTACTGACTTAGGTGTAGAGTGCTTCTTGGCCAAACTCCGACCAGTGAGGTACCAACACTTGGTTTTGGTTGCAGATCCAAGCATCTAGATTTTGGAGTAGCACAAACTCGTGAGTGTAATTGCTTCACTGACTAAAGGGCTCCACATAGACTCTTGTATGTGGAACTATATATATCCAATTAGTCCTGCTGATGATAATAATATATACACGATAGAACAACTAGTGTTCTTAAAAAAAAGAGAATGTCTCCTTTCTATAACTCTTTTGTTCTCGATCATCTTCTCTCCCTAGGGTTTTTTTTTTATCAAAGAGCCTCCGATTTGCGATGTAGATAGCCAGAGTAGGCTCTAGTAGCTTTTCTACACGGCGAGAAAAGAAGAATGGTGTTTGTGTTCATGTCTCCAAAAGCTCAAAATATTTCACTGGTTTTCATTGTGTAAGTCTTACATGATTTACATGCTCTTGATGTGATCTAACAGAAATATTCTCTCCAATCCCATGATTTGATTATAAATTTAATCTTCCATAAAATAACAAATATGGGACATACCTAAAAATATTCTAGCTTAGGCATTTTCTATATAAATTCAACCCAGATCACATAGTAATTTTGAATTCTCATTTCTCTAACAAACTATAGTTCATAAGTTGAGACCTAAGCTCGTAAATCTCTCTCTTGTCTTCTTATGTTGGAACTAAGAGGCTAAATACAAAATACTTTAGTTGAATCCAAAAATCAACTATTGGTCAATCCCTCTTTTAAGTGTCAATAGTGGAGCAATGACTAAGAGGTATTAATAATGGCCGAATAGTGGTCGTCTGGCCGAGGATTAGTTGGCATTTAGGTGAAGACTCTCTCCAATTTT
Source organism: Arctostaphylos glauca (assembly GCA_019985065.2). NCBI lineage: Eukaryota > Viridiplantae > Streptophyta > Magnoliopsida > Ericales > Ericaceae > Arctostaphylos > Arctostaphylos glauca. Next base: position 7,979,065 of record JAHSPW020000005.1, read on the forward strand.
TACCCAACTTGATCTTAAACCGATCCGGATACCTGGGTTATTAAAAAAAGAAGTGGTCGTTTGACCGAGTGACATTATGCTACTCTATGCTCACAAACTTTTTATTATGAGTCAAACTTCAATACTTTTGCAAGTTATCTTGATTATAGAAACTTTAAAATTATCAAACTATTATGAAAGCTCTAAACATTCATTAAAATGTGATAATATGTATATGTTTATATATATGTTGGAAAATGATTTTAGAATTTATATTTGGTTTGTTCAAAATTATTAAGAATTAAATGAAAATTTGACACCACTTAATTTTCATATAATATTAGTTGAAGAAATTCAAATAGAATTTATTTCTTTTGAATTTTATATAATTTTAATATGTTAGTTTTTAGTGTAAAGTCGTGTCTAGTGATTGACATTTATTCGGATGAATAGTCATGTCATTTCTTTTAGTGTTTATTCATTAACATCTATTCGAATATATAGTTATGTCAATTCCTTTTGTGAGTATTCGGAACAGTCACGAGTTCTTCTATAAATAAGTGTGTTTACTTCATTTGTTATATGGGATTTTTAGAGACACAATTTATAGAGTTTCATATTGATTTTCCATATATTCTTTTCAGCATTGAGTCATCATTGGAGAAAGTACAATAACATTATTTGGTTCGCTAAGCCTATCGATTGTATACTGATTCGATGGGATTTCGATTATTTTATCCTAAAAAACAGATGCCTATACAAATTGTGAGCACCATATGTCCCACAAACCTTGATAGACAAGTCAAAGAACCCAAAGAACTACTAATTGCCTTTGCTTTTCCGTCATTGAAAGTACTACTCGAGGAGGTTCCTTGACTAAACTTCCTATGGGACTGTGTGGTTGTTGTAGCCTTAATTGTTGAATGTACCACTTTTTGTGAAATCTGTGCTTTTACCACGCATCTCCCAAATCTACTAACTTGGTTACGTCTCCATTATCAGAATAACCAATTCGATCAAGTCTGGCATGAATACCACCCCATGAAGGACAAGTTGTAACATTTTCACTACAAAATCCTCAATCTTAAAGAGATGCTCTTCAAATAGCCTCCTAATGCCCCAAGAGCATTTTGAAAGCGTCACAAAGCTGTATCAAAGAAGTTTATCAAGAAAGAGGCTAAACTGAAGCGCGAAGCTAGAAGGACTATTGTAGTCTTTCAACAAATGCTTTAAATACCGGGCTAATAAAGAAAACTAGAAACTAGAGGAGGAATTCCTTGATTTCAATTGGGAGAAATTCATACTTGGTGACTTGAAAATTTTCAAACTACTCCAAGGTTATTCCTTGTTGTCATTGAAAAACTTCACTGTCTGAGTAAATCGAAGAAAAAAGACTCAAGTTTTAGGTTGTAGATATTTGGATCTTTTTTTGCTTATTTTGTAGCTTAGTTTCTTTATCATTTTCTTGATATAAGTACTTTGCATTGTTAATGAATCTCTTTACTCCACACATGTGTTGTAAATACTTTCTACTTAACAATACAAATTTCTTTGCTTTGACACGAACACCAAAGCAAGCTTTTATGAAAACTCATCATAACAAATTTAGTGCGGGTCTTGTCATCATAACTTTCCCGTCAATCTACCACTAATTTTGGATAAACATGCGACAAAGGTAAGTAAATGGTTGCACCATGCTTACATCACTTGCCAATTGTAATTGTATTTAAATAGTGGCGAGGGACTTATTTTTTTTCATTTTGGAGCAGCATGGCGAACCATCACAATGGTGCTCCAATTTTCACTCGTGCTCAGCTTAATCACTTTCAAGAAGAACTTTCGCGGTTGGCTTTGTACCTTGAACAATAAATTCATGATAAATTTCAAATGGTCTCGGATCTCGAGATTCATCATACTCTCAAGGACCTTGCTAATTTGGCTAGTTATGTCGATCATGAAATGAACTTCATCAAAGTGAGGTTTGCACATTTAGAAAGAACCCATATTTTCCTCCAGAGAGTCCATTCCCTACTGACGCAGATGATTCTCTTTGACCAATGATGATTGTGATAGTACAAGGAAGTTGAAGTGACTTACATATGTCATTTTTTTTGCTTTGAATTGTCTTCTTTTGTACACACCTTGAGGGGTTCCACTTTGTACATACATTCAGCAAATTTATAGAAAATATTTGTTTCTATGAAATATTTTTCTTTGCTTATTCGCAGTTTGCACAACTTTCTTTTATTTCTAATTGGTCCTTTCCTACCCAAGAAATACTAAATTTTGTCTTTTATCAAATTTTTTGACCAATCAAGACTTGTTGGGCCAAATAGAGAAAATGTGCCACATCGCCTATTATATGCAATCTATTTCCCCTTTTGGCGGTCATAGGACGTGCCAGACTATCTGACAAGGGACACATCACACACTCCCTCATTAAGAGACATCGTTTCACTCTCCTCACCCCACCTTTCTTTGTATACGTGGTATGAACTTATATGTTTCTCCACTCTCGAAGCGGCAAGTGTGCTTATTTAGTCACTTTTGTTGTATTGTATTGCACACTTCAACGTTTATTTTGTAAGAGAATCATTATGGTTAATTCTTCTATATCAATGCTTTCTTTTTTATCCGCAATGGATGAGGATGAACCTCTCACTTCGGCCCAGCTGGATCAGGTTTGCACAGTTGTAAACTATTTCACGGTGGAGTAATGGATAGAAACGAAAGCAGAACTTGATTGTAGAACCTTGCTAATGCCAAGGCGCTTGAAAAATAGCTCGAGAGGTGTAAGCAGACTTCAGACCCCGTTCAACTTCTCCCTCATTCCATTCCAGAGGATGCATAGTAGAACCTTGTTAATATTAGTTACCTTAAGTCTGGGTTATTTTGGTTTTACTTTTGATGTAGCCAACATTGAATTTCACTACTTGTACATGGTGATATGAATGGAAGGACTTTCTTTTTATTCTTATTTGTTATGACCAACATTGTCATATTCATGGTTTCTCATTTAATCAGTTTAACAACCAATCATAACATGCAAGCCTTCTCACCACAACATGTACAAATTCTAAGGGCCCTGAATAACAATAGCCCAAGCTAAACATCATTTTCTCACAATGGGCCCACTTTTCTTGGCCCAATACGCATTTTGTGAGATGAGTATACAAGATAGGTTTTGATGGTCACTAAGGTTATCGTTTCAAATCTTACCCTTTTATCATGGCTTCTTCTTCCATTATCCCTGTAATCGAAATAGGTTCACCATCTTACACATTTTGTAATCTTATTAAAGGGGAGATAGCAGCTTACAACCAAAACGATGGTCACGGTCACGTGATTAATGAAACTTTCATTCCCTCTAGGACTTTTGACGCATTTTGTCTCGGTCTTACATTGGACGAACTTCCACCGAAGATTTTGCCTTATGTTAGTGTCTTGATGGCTATCTTTTTCTCCACGAATAGGATTTCCACAGGTACACATGGCCGAAGAAGAACTATAGTTGTTGGCCCTCTCATGACCCTTCGTAGATCAGCTAGTTTGCTTCCGTTCAACAAAGTCGGGGAGTCAATCTTGAGCAAATAAGGCTTAGGAGGATCACACACCTACTTCGCAAAGGAATCTCTCAGGAGTCCTATCCTATCTTATAGAAGCTGTTCTAGCGTTTTGGGATCCTTAATTTAATTTTTTAGATTTAACTGTGGAATGATAGCACCCACTGTAATGGATGTTGCCCAACTTCTTCGGCTTTCTCCGTCTGGCCATCAATCAACATTGTTACTCTACCATCACCTATTTCCTTCAAATTCTCAATCACGCAAAGCACTTATGGTAGTTTCATCACAGAGGAAAAGCGAACACGTGATGTGACTGACAGAGAGTACTTTGCATAAATTCTTCATAACATCTGTAAACACATCTTCTGTCATTCCAGGAAGAAGGTAATGGCTAAATTCATTCCCTTTGCATCATCATTATTTTTTGGGGTCCCCTTTGATTTTTCCTCTAATTTTCTTGGCCACGTATATTAAGTGGGATCCAAATTCATGGGCACATACCAAAACCAAACTCAAGGTGGCCCCTTCTGGCTCATACAACTTTGGCTTCCCCAGAGAACAATCTTGTTGTCACAAGAAGAAATTCACGACCGTTGATTATCCTTGTAAAAACATGAGTGAATACTTGCACTTGTTTTGCTATCTCCCTAGAAATAGGGATGCCTCTCTATTTTTGCCTTTCTTGACGCCTATTCCTATTGTTTCCCTATGGCTTATAGCCATAATGGCGAATCAAGCTAAACCTATAGAACAACATCGACAGGCCTGTGGTAGCTTTTTGATCTCTTGAGAACTTCATATTGGGGTAAAGTCTCCCCGAAGTAACAAATGTTTTATCGAACCTTATTGCCTTGCACAGTTTGCTAGGCCAGTTGGCTTCGATCAATATATTTATCTCCCTTTTGTGGTGTCTCAAATGTCTCGTTTACGGCTAAGTGATCAAGAAAATTCTGCAAGATAAGTACTAAGGAGCAACATGTTGCGTATATCACCCAACAAGCCAATTTTAGATCCAGTGCCTTTGGTCAAGGTAGGGCATATGCCACAAAGATATTTGTGCGATGGTGGTATAATAATTTAGACTTATTTTCGATGAGCCTGCTTCCAGGATTCTTATACCATAACTTATATAGGGAAATTTATCATTGAAAGGATTGACACTTGGCTCAGATTCCTTTTCTCATTAGTTTAAAGGTTTTGCACATATTGAAGATGTGGAGGAATCTAGTATTCCAAATAAGCCATTACCTGCTAATCCTCTGCGATCCGTACTGGATTTCGCCTCTAATGGCTTGCCAATCAAAGAAGATTCCATGGAAGAGTTGACTACTCCCCTGCCAAGGCCACATACGAGGATCATAACCAGAGCTGGTAGGTTAGAGTTCTTTTTTAATCCCCTAATTTTTGCCTTGACACTAGGCTAAAATCCCGTTATTTGTTTCATTATGCTTTTCTTTCAGCTACTTCCAGATCGAAACAAACCATGGTTCCTAATCTTACTGTACAAGTAGAACCTAAAGCACTGGACGAGGAGGATGAACCACAATTGACCTTCAAAAGGAGGAACCATGGTCAATAAACACCCCATACAGTTAGTGTGACTTCTCCTTTAGGTAATTTATGTATTATTCTGCCTTTGGTTTAGCTTTGACATCTGACATACTAATTTTTTTATCTCTCCCAGCTAATCTTCTTAAATGCAGGGCTTCTATTCAAGAAGGTTGAGCTGAACCATAGTCGTAAAAAAAAGGCTGAAGAAAATGTTTATCCCTATGTCAAAGCTTATGGAAGCGACTTTTATAAGGAGTTAAGAACCTCCTAATAACGTAAAAATAACTGGTGTTCATCCTTTGCTTGCTTGAGCACTCCCAAACTTTTCGCAGTCAAGTTAAACATGAGATGGAGCACAAGATTCGAGCCAACCAAGCCATGCAAGAAAAAGATATTACGTCGTTACCGCGTAAGTAACTTGTCGATTGTACACATGTGACTTTGATTACCTCGTTGTACCCTTGATAGCTACTAGCGTATATGCATAACCACTCATATAACTTCCTTGCGAGGAGAACTTAGAGATAAGTGATGACTAAGAGCTCCTTGCAACAACTACTGGCCTGTAAAGAAGTTTTTTTTTCAAACAGTACTTCGATGGAACAAAATGCCAAAGTTTTAGAAAAAGTTTCAGCTAGCCTTGTCCCAAAGGTTGCAAAAGGAATTCCTATTCATTCGATTCCAATAGTAAGTGTTTTTCCAGTTGTTTCCTTTACAAGTGTACTTTGGATGTAATTGTTGCTTTGCCCCAGGATATTCTCATCAATATCAAGACAAGGGTAAGAACAAAAAGCAGTTCAAGCCAATCATGTCTTCATTGACCTCGATGGAGATGAGCCTTTACCTATAGTGGTTCCAGCTTCGAATGTCACTATTCTGAACTAGGTAATCACTTGTTTATTTCTTGCTACTGCCTCTGCAGCTAAGGAAGACATTGTCAAAGAAGCAGAGACTACTCTGCCAAGATAACCATCAAATGTACCACCAACATCCCCTTTGAGAGCAAGGTCTGAAATGACACGTGCAACCTTTTGTCGTTTGCTTAAAAAACCTATGAAAAAGAAAGGGGTCAAGGAATTGAAGGAACTTGTTGAGATTTTTCAATCACTTTACACGTGGTCCATTCACGCCATTACCCCCGTCACTTCCTCCCCTGCCACTTCCTAGTAAGTGTGTGTGTGTGTGTACACACACACACACATCCGAGCCTTCTTTCACCTCCACCCACCTCACTTTACCTCCTCCTCCACCATTCACTCTGTCAACCTTGCCACTTCCACCCTCCACCTCACACCTCAATCAACCGCAAAACCATCCCCCCTCTCTCATTCCTCACCTCTTGTCATCCCTCACCATTGTTTATGCAAATCTTTCCCTTCCCCACTCCACCTTCCTCCATTGTCTATCCTCTCCCAAATCCTCTGGACCGTGGATCCTGTTCCATCTCTTCCCTATAAATAGCAACCTCCCTCATTTAGTCCTTACACCTTCACAACATATCTAGAGAGAGTCCTGAGATAGAGAATTTTAGAGAAAGAGAGATCAAAGGGAGAAGAGCAACCCAAAGTTCAGGAGGAACCATTATAATCTCCATTTCAATCCAATTCCTCTTCCAATTCATAAATTCGAAGTACGTTCATCTTACCCTAGCCTTAATTAGTGTTTTGATATTGCCTTGGAGCTCTATAGAGCAACAATGGAGGAAAAACGAAATGGAGAAGACAACTGTTATAGGCCTGAATGACCAGCCAAACGATTGGGCAGTCGATCAGTCACACCGTTACAGTTGACTGGTTGATATTTTAACAAAATTATGCTTAGAACCCTGCATATTTTATCGACTACCGATTGACCCCTTACCTACGACTTATGATATCATTAGTTTGACCCCTGAGTTATGTTATTATCAATTTGACCCCTAGTTTATATTAATGAGTCTTCATTGCTAACATGTACTTAGAATTATGTGCATTCTCAGCACGCTTAACATGTTCCATGCTTGCTAATAAAATGCAACTGGATTATGGAATATGATCATTATTTTGACCTAGAGACTCCTCGGGAATCTCGAGCCTGACACTTTATGTTTGATGCATCGCATAATCATATCTTGGTGCATGTTTAACTTGATGGAATCAATATGATAGATTATTATGTTATCATCATTATCATGATTTATTGGGTTATGGAATAGATGAGTATTGATAGACTTATTTCGAACTTAGGGTCCATTGATACACTCCTATCGAAGACATGAGCATGTAGTCTTAAGAGACTCGAACATCGTGGTTATCACTCCTTGTGATTATAGCTTGTATTTGGGATGTCTTGAGCCGACCTAATGTCTTGAGCTATATTTTTGTCTTAAGCCAAACCGTGTCTTGAGTCGAGTTGTGTCTTGAGCCAAATTATGTTCTTGAGCCGTATCGTGTACGCTTTTATACAATTTACTTGTAGTCGAAGTGAAGTTTAGAATGTATTTTGGTATTCAGATTCGACAAAAAAAAAAAAAAAAACGATTGAGAACCAATGATTGAGAATGATAGTAATCAGGAACTCAAGGTCAAGAGCATAAAGATTGATATCATAATGAACACGAACATCATGAATATGGGAGATAATGATAAGAGTTATCATGACGTGACAGTTATAACAAATATTGGATAAATGCTATCGGCGTCCCAATCATTATGAACGATGAATTCTGATATGCTTGATGATTCAATGACGTGGTTTGCTATTTAAAAAGCTCAGTTGATATTCTATGACGTGATAATTAGTACGGTCAAAACTTTACGGGTTGGAGATATGATTCGACTTAGTTTTAATTTTGAATCTATGTACTTAGATAATGACTCGACTTCGGTTTAATTGACTTCATTTACTTTACACACTTATGTGTTATTATTTCTTTTAAATTGCGCATACCATATTGTCATACAAAAATATTGGGATTAAAAATAGGATAGTTCATTGAGCCTTGTAATTCATATGTTGCATTTCGTCCCTTCATTTCGCTATAGCTATTGAAGATGGGACTGAATACCCGAACTACTCGGTCTATAACAACGCCGTGGAAGAAGACTACATCGAGGTATGATTCACCTAGATTAGAACTTTGTATTTCCTTTTTGAAAGTCTTTTAAGTTGTAAATCACTTTTGTACAAAATTTTACTCCATATTTAAGTACCTTCTATATATCAAATTTGTACTTTTAATTCTTCTTAAATGAAATGACAACAAATGAATTTTGAATTTTTGAATTTTTAGTATTTAAAGTTTTTTGGGCTGAGTTGTGCTTTGTTCAACGTGATTGAGAGTATGAACTCAAAGAAGTACACGTTCGGTTCAATCAAAATCAATTTCGTGTTCGATCGCCCACTCTCACGTGGCCGTCCCCACACGTTGGATGGAACTCATACATTCTCACCTAGTAGAACTCAGTTGCCCATCTTTACACCTCCCATGTGCCTCCCGCTCTCTCCGCTAGAGAAAGAAACAGATTCCTCTCTCTCTCTCTCTCTCTCTCTCTCTTTCTCTCTAGATATATACATACAATACACATAGCCTTGTTTCTCTCTCCCCCCTCTCTCTCTTCCCGTTAGGCCACCTGCCTTTTGTTACTTGTTACACCCGTGCAAATACTTCCTCCGTCAATACCTATGCCACCTCTCCTTCCATAAAAGCCACCCTCGCCATCCCCTCCCAATTGCCTCCGCTTCCTGCGATTCAATGGCGTCTATGAACATCAAGCCGAAGTCGGCGACTCAAACACTCCCATCCAACGATGCCCGGCTCCTCGTCCGAGAAACGCTCCGAATCAGCGCCGACCTCGCCTCTTCCTCCACGGCGGATGCGGCGTCCACGGCAGCGATAGTGGCGGCGGAGAGCGCTGGATTGAGGCCCGCGGCGGCTAATCTGGGGCTTGTCGAGGAACAATTCGTCGGTACCAGCTTGAGAATGATTTGTTGCGAGGAGCTCGATGGCCGCCGGTGGAAGTATTTCGCGGAAAATGGAGGCTCGAAGCAATCCAAGAAGGGATCGATCCGTGCCGTTAGCTTGCACAGCCCTCAGGCCCCTGTTGAGGTCAGTTTGTTGATCTTTATATGTACATGCTCTCTGCTTATACGTATTTTAGGTATGTTATGTTCTTATATGTGTATGTAAATGCTGTAACGTTATAGTATGCATGAACTGTACTAGTTTTTCCTCTGAAAGATATCATTTGGACTCACTTGCGGTAGGTAATTAGTCATTTTTTTAATAATTATGCGCCTTGATTGCATTATGCTTTAAGCTTTCCATTTTTCCATCAATACAGCACTAGTTAGCTGATGACTGTAACTTGTATTTTTGGTTCTCAAATTGGATATATACGTTTATACGAGTCATGGTATTATTATTGAATATGAGTTATATTACTTGACTCATGTACTGACTATCGTTACAGTGAAAGTTTGTTTCCGAGGGTAGGATCTTTCTAAACCTAAGTTTTAGGATATTTGGTTATATGTGCAAAAGTTAGGCATCGTACAGAAACGTCCTGAACACTTCATGTGTCCAAAAATAGGTTTATGTGTACGTGGACATCTCCAGAAGACTACTTATTAGTATGTTTAGAATTGTTCTTAAAATCAAAGGGGATTAATGAAAAACATTGAATTTCCATTTTCCATCTATGTAAAAACTAAAAGTTATTTGTACGCATTATGGATGTCTTTGTCTTCAAATAACAATATTTGGATGATCCGAGTGGCTAAATTGGTTAGGTTGTCGGACACTTAATACCCAAGCACCGAGGGTCTGTACTTGCAATCAGAAGAGTCTATGAAACATTGAACATGATGTTTAGCTGCTGATCATGGATGAGCTAATGCTTTTGGGTTGAGCACTGATTGCATATAAGATGAATGAAATTCACATGCTCTTGATACTGAGTGAAGAATGAAGGATTTTGATTTTGTAAGCTTCTGTATTAAATTGCTGTGCTGTTATATTGATTATGTGGCACAGGAGCTGATGTCATTCATAAGATCTTATGTTGTGCCCGAAGGATTCCCTGATACTGTTGCTTCATCATATGTGCCATACATGACGTGGCGGGCTTTGAAGGTACTTCCTTGGAACTATAAATCCAGTCTGTTGTTTGCGAGGGGTTAATGGCTACTTAACTGTTGAGAGTTTAATCCGGGTTAGCATGATAATTGGACTTCTACTGGTAGTCAGGTAGCCCTATGGTTTGCTGCTGCTAAAATGAACTAATAATGACTTTCTCCTTCATTATAGCACTTTTTTGGTGGAGCAATGGGCGTTTTCACGACAAAAACACTTTTGGGTTCACTTGGAGTCTCCCAAAACAAAGCTACTCGGGGTGCTGTAGCCATAAATTGGATTCTCAAGGTATGATGATAGTCACACAGTCAGCATGAGCTACTGTCTCTATTTTGGATTTCATATTTGTGTTTAAAAATTCTTGTAGAATTGGATTCGCATCTCTACACGGGCCGCACAGGGGGTTTTATTCGACAATAACACTTTGTCACTCCTTGGGCCACACTCTTAGTTGCGTTTGATAGTACCACTCCGTCTTCATGACCAATCCACTGTTTGATGCTTATAGTTATCTGTTATTATTGTTATTGTTTCATTATCTGTGACTGCGTTCTTATTGGGTATGCTTCGGATAAATCTCAAGACTGATTAGCCATTGCCCTATTGTCCTCCTTGTTTCCCATAAGAAAGCATATTTTTTTTACTCAGGACATTTTCATATCGGTAGTTAGATCTTGTCCCAAATTAATGAATTATCACCTTCAAAATTATTACGAGTCTAGTGGCCTCTTCCTCATTGTTCATTGGTTTTGAGGTAATTTAACATGGTATCAGAGCTAGTTTTCAGAGCCTTGTTTCAGCTTTTCTGTCACTTTATTTCGTTAAGTTCCTTGCGTTATCAATCCCTTGTTTTCCTCCCCCCGTTGGAGTTGGCTGCCGCAAGTTCGGGGAAGTGCTCGAGCTTGCTCCACAATGGTTAATTATCACCTCCTATGTTCTTCGTTATCGTATGGTCGTAAATGTGATTACCCTCTTCTATTTGAAAATGAGGGACTCATAAGGCATTTCTTGTTGAAATTCATGGTATATACTATGGATGCGAGATTATAATAAGTAATTATGAGCAAGAAGTGAATCAAATGATAAAGCTAGTAAATGCACGAGACACGAGACAACTGTTGACTATGCTCCGAGTTCCAACAATAGTTGTTATGAAGTAGAGATATCATTGGCATCTCTGCCGACAAGAGATACACCACAGGTACTCGACAAGAATAATGTCTAATTAAACGATTGCTCGGCATGCAGTGTGTCCGAAGACAGAAGCACTCGGCACGAAAAGTGTTCAAGTGGAAGAGCACTTGGTGCAAAGAGTTTTTGAGTAGAAAAGGATGCAACACGAAGGGTGTCCGACAGATGGGGTGAATGGCAAAGCTGCCAAGAAGGAGCTTGCCTTCTCGGGCAAGAAAGCAGAGTACAGATAGTGCACTGGAAATTGCACACGAAGATCTCTAAAAAGATAGTAAGAATGAACCATAACTAGAGTCGGCCGACTGGTAAGTCAGCTTGGGCTAAGGCCTAGCTCGGCTAATAAGTATCAACAACATGCAAAGGGTAAGGGGATCTGATTCGAAATCCGCGAGCCTAAGCTCTCTTGCTACCTATTCAAAATACTTGATACGCTTTCTTTTTGCCTTTGCCTCAACACTTCAGTTGGTTGAGCTTGATCAACCAAGATCTCTTGGTCCGCTGCTGACTTAGCCATCAGATGGCATCTGGCTAAATCCCTCCGTCCAGCTTGCCTCTAGCCGGTTCTTATTTTTGCAGCACAAGGAAAACCAGAGGACGATCAGTAAGCAGTTTAAGTGTAGTTGAATTACTAATCCTGAAACTAATCAGAGGCACAAAATAATCCCACCCTTACACTATATAGCATGGACACTCCTCGGAGGTCCCCGTACCCATGTCGGACACTCCGAACACACGGACATGCCGGGAATTCACCGAAAAACGTATTGGACACGCAACTAATTAATTTAATTTATTTTTAAAGGGAGACACGCGGGGGACACGTATTGGAACACGACAAAGGTAGATTTGTTATTTTTTTAGGAAAAATATATTATAACATAATATATGTGTTAAACCTATAATTAAAGGTTTAAAATCCTAAAATACCCCAAAAAAATGTACGTTTCGTCTCCATCTCCACAACGATCCGATCTCTGTACAGTGGTACGTTTCTTGTTCCAGATATATATTTTTTTTCTTCAATATATTTAATCAACTCAATCATAATATATTCATTCTGGACATCTCTTTGATTTGTATTGATTGCATTGTTGTTTTGTTTGAATAGTATTAATGTTCATTTATTACATAGTATGTATGTACACATACGCTATATGAAAAAAAAATTTGCTGTGTCCCCACCGTGTCTATATCCCTTTTTTTCAAGAATTCTGTGTCCGTATCTGCGTCCGTGCTACATAGCCCCTACATATACATTTGAAAATTTATTGTTGTGTATTTCATGCCATGTATGGACAATGATGTTTCTATTTGAAGTGGAATATGGTATTAGGATTAGAGCTTTGCACCCAAAAGTGTGCATGGTGGGTGTAGAGGAAAGTCATCGGTGACTAACTTTAAGAAACAAATATTTACCTAGTTGTAGAATGCTCTCCCCGTAGTCGTCCATCTGAAAGTAAATGAAGACATAACCCAAGTAAACACTGGGATTGATTTTCTCTCCCCCTCAAAACCCCTAAAAAACATGAGGTCCTGTTTTTTTGGAGTCCATGAAAACTCATGCTGTTCTTAATGGTGGTGGTTTTGTTCCTTGTTTATGTAAAGCAGTTTTTTCTTCTATGGCTGAATATGCTTCCTAATCAGAAGAACGGTAGAACTGAATATGGTTTTATTGTGTTGGGTTATGTTTGGTCTATAATCTCCATGAGCTAATTGAAAATTCTTAAAACCCTGTACTAAATGCACTCGGGATTGTTATTGTTTTTTTTGTGCTTGTAATTTGATCAAGATTTTTTGTGTACCTAGTCGGGTCTTTCTTAATCAGGATTTATAAGTTCACCTCTAGTGTTTGAATCTAGTGCATAAGAGGTACTACATCTGGTTTTGCTAAATGCATCTCATGCTTTATGTGAAGGATGGTGCTGGTAGGATAGGGAAAATGCTTTATTCTCGGCAAGGGAAGAAATTTGATTATGATCTGAAACAGGTGAAACTGCTCTCAAATATAGTTTTTCTTTTGGCTGATTTTTGGTTGGCATAATTCTTAATCTAGAGTCTTGGAAAAACTATGATGTCTTTCAGCTTCGCTTTGCTGGTGATCTTCTATTGGAACTGGGTGCTGGGGTAGAATTGGCAACTGCAGCTGTGCCACACCTTTTTCTGCCTTTAGCTTGTGCTGCCAATGTAGCCAAGGTATGATCTCTCTTGCTCTCTATTATTAGTTTCATATTTTATCGATGTTGACTTTGTGGAGTCAGCCTTGCAGCTTTACATTCGTATTTATTTGCCTGCAGAATGTTGGTGCTGTCACTTCTACATCTACTCGTACACCAATTTACAAAGCCTTTGCTAAAGGAGAGAACATAGGGGATGTTACAGCAAAGGGAGAGTGTGTTGGCAATATTGCAGATCTGGTATGCTTAAACTTCTAACTCAATATCTAGAAGCTTGTGTTTTCTGTGGTGACATTGAATTTTGATAACTGCTCATATCCTGCAAAGGTTATGTATTATGTATTATGATTAATATGTTTGTGCCCTCTGCTTTCATTCCCACTTTGAGATGGGAGAAAATGGTATGGATGTCCATGTGTTTCGATATGTGTCGTCTTCCTCTCTCTTCCATGTTGTCTTCTTTTACATCCTCCAATCCTTTTTTATTCTTGATCTGTTGAATTGTACATAACGGATTTCATATGCTTATCCTGTCTTCGTAGTAGAATTCACAACATGATGCCTTTATTGGGGGGCCATTCTACTGATTTATCTTGGTATTTATTGGTTTCATGGTATCATAGTATGCTACATTCTCACCACAGTTGATATCACAGTGGTAGAAGTGCTGACATGAAATCAGAAGGGGAGGAATATTGGGAGGGATGGGGTTGGGGGGCTTCATTTTAATTTTAATTTATTTTTCATGTTTTTAGAAGGTATGTTCCATGCTATCACATTTTTGTTGTAGATTTTTCATTCTGTCTTCTATTGTGATATTAGTACATTAATCCACACGTTTTGTATTTTTTATGGAAGTGGAAATATTGTTGTTATTCTATCATGTTTTACTAGGCACAATTTTCCACCTTTTGTTTTATCCATGGGAGAGAATATTCTGGTGGAACAGCTTAAACACAAGGAAATGTTTAATTTAAAATGACAGAAATAGTAAAAGGAAGTTTGGATGGGGTGAAAGGATGATCAAGCTAGATGAAGAAAGGATAGGTTTCATTATATCTAGTATGGGAAAGAGAAACTTTGATTATCACAAAAAAAAGTGTTACGAAAGCCAGTCTTGATTTAAGGAACTCTATGGATTCTCCTTTGAGTAAATGCATGACATATGGTTTATCCAAAAAAAAAAGTGCATGACATATTACTAGACAAAAACACTCAGGGAGCTAAAACAATATCCCTTTCATTATACGCTTGAAAGAGAAGAATAAATCATGCCATAAGATGCTTGCAAACTGATATAATAATGTGCTGGTTACTAAACCTTATTACTTGTAGCAATATGGGGGCAAGTGACTAAGGTTTATTGGACGAATGATATTTCCATAAATGCATGTTGACACCTATTTGGACATTTAAAACACAGGTCAACTCGTTTTGTTTAATAATTCACCAAGTATCCTTGCCATCCACTGAAAAATAAAGGGAAAAAAGAAAAGGGATATAATATGCATATTAGAATACAGAAAGAAGAAGGAAAAGAACTTTATGCCTAAAGTACTGTTTTTTTTTTTTGGAGGTCAGTATGTTTGATTTGGATGTATATGTAAGTGACCAAGCAAAATAAGATACACAAATCTTGGAGCTGAGTTGAGTTTTTTACTCTTACCGTTTAGCTACCTAAATTGGCTTCTTAATGCCTCATGGGTATTCTTTACTGGTTGGATGAATGGGAAATTTCCAACAAGCTTTATAGGCACCACCAAAAGTTGTAATTTCTATCGGCAGGATAGTTTGGGGGTTGCAATTATGCACAAGAAGTGAAGAACAAATTAAGGACGAGATCAAGTATAAACTCTAGAAATATAGGAAGACGAGTCCAATATGGGGTTTGGGAGCTGGGTGGGTGTTGAATTGCCACCTTGAAAGATATGTGATTCTGTCCTGATATGCTGCCTTTTCTTATGAAAGAAGCGCCAAGGGTGCACAGGTATGCTTTTCGCTTGTTATATCATTGTTGAAGTAGAACATAAAACAAGCCAAATGAGCTCCTACCTTTTGAATCGCTGCAGCACTTCGTTAGTGAGACTGAGAGTAATGACAAATGGATGGGCACCACATCTGTCTATTACTGTATGTTAGCTTGTTTGAAAAAAAATGGAAACTGAACTACTGCAATAATATGTTGAGACATTTCTACTCTTACACCAGTTGGTCCTTGCGTCGTTGGAGAAGTGAGTGCTGTGGATGAACTATATGTACTGTGTGCAATGATGCATAAATTTTTGCACTGACAATCTAGTCAGAGCTAATGTTGAATCCTCTGTGTTTTGAAGCTGGGAACTGGATTCAGTATCATGATGGCAAAAAGAAATCCCTCCCTGGTTACAACATTCGCCCTCCTTTCATGTGGATACCTTTTCAGCTCTTACCAAGAGGTTGGATATCCGAATGTAGCTGATTTTGTTTCTCCAGTATATACATAAAATTTCTGCCATGTGGTGGAACAAATTGCACCATCTTTTTTCCAACCAGATGATTTTTTTGTGTGGTTTCGGCCAGGTAAAATCAGTTGTGTTGCGTACTCTGAATCGAGCAAGATTAACTGTGGCAATAGAATCCTTTCTTAAGACAGGTTAGGACAAGTGTTCCACTAACCTGCACATGTTTCTGTTTTCTGATCTTCCTTGATCAAGTTCCCCATGCACAAAAAATATAGGCCTTTTTCTGATTTTCGGTGGCTTAATTGTGTTTGTATTTGTTTTGCAGGGAGGGTTCCAACATTGCAAGAGGGAAATATGATGGAAAGTATATTCAATTTTCCATGGTCAAAAGAGAGGCCTGTTGTTCTCGGTATGCATCATGTTGATAACTGCAACTGCTGTACATCTTGTTTGCTGATTGGCCATTTTAAACGAAAGTTGCTGTTTACCTTTGGCAGGATCAAGATTTAAGGATGCATTCCAAGATCCAAATTCATATCTTGGCATAGAGCCTATCTTTGAGGTATATGCCTTTGAGAGGACTCTCTCTCTCTCTCTCTCATGTCCTATTTTATTACCATCACCTCACATATGATGTCAAGTCCCCTTCTTTCATTTGCTTCTTTTCCTTTTTCAGAAAGAGAGATATATAGTAACATATAATCCTTCAAAAGGCAATATATATGCATTGCTCAAGGATCAAGCAAAATCCGATGACATTTTGAAAGCAGCTTTCCATGTGAGAATCTGACTGCTTTGTGTTATCTTGCAAGGACTTTTATATAGTTGGGTTTACGATGTATGTGTCTTGCATTTACAGGCTCATGTTCTTCTGCATATCCTTCGCTCATCACGTCAGAGTCGGTCTTTGTCTAGAAAGCATGGAGAAGATGATCAAATAATGCCTTCTGTTAGTGATCTTGAAGCTCATATTGCTGAATCATCTAAAATAGTCTCAGCTTTATATGGGCCTTTCAAGAGCAAAGCTACAGAACAGGTATGATAACTGAATATTCAATGACATTGAAGGGAGCTAGGCATTGGCTAAAACATGGACGTTTACTTTGCCATCTTGCCTGCTCTCTTGCTTTGCTTAGTGCCTAATCATAAGTTACGAGTTATATAAGACAATGCGGAATCTGGATGATATAACATTGTTCATCTCTGAAATACGGGACCGGTACCTCGAAGTTGGTGATGGAAGCTTTTGTTGATTTTTTCGTTCTATGATGTTTGCCCACGATAAATCTTAATATCGCAATGTTAACTTTTGGACACAAGCTTTGGGGTTGAGCACAATACAGGGTCAAGTGAATAATTCTGAAGTGAAGCTAGTTCAGGAATTAGGACCCCTTCCACGTAGTCAGTGGTGGAAACTCATTACTTCTTCCACTCTATGATGTTTGCCCACAATAAGTCTTAAATATGACGAAGTGATAGAACTTGGAGAAATTTCACTAGAAAACTGAGATTTTATTGATGATTTCTGGAAATGAATTACAGAGTATTGAGAGATACAGAGAGATAGTAGAGCTGAGAGAGAGAGAAGTTCAGAATTTGGCAAGAGAGAAAAATTCATTTCACGCCTGGCGTTATGGCCCTCCACTGCCTTATATACCCAACCAGCTAACTAACTGCACAGGCTCCCAACCAACTAACCAACTAACTAACAACTAACTAACTGCCCTTATATGGAAAAGACACTCCTAGTCCTTAAACAAGTAATTATCACAATAGGACCCCAAATCCTATCATTACATCCTCCCTAAAAGACAACCTTGTCCTCAAGGTTGAAAATTTGGAAACCTCTGATGCAAGTCAGTCCAATTCTCCCACGTAGCATCTTCAGGAATAGAGTTAGACCAATGAACCAGCACTTTAGTTTGAGGTCTGTTATTATGGTTGATCAACTTCCTGTCCAGTATAGCCATAGGTTCCAGTTGCACCTGACCATCATCACCCACCAGTGGCAAATCTGTTTGAACCACAGATGCCTCACCAATCTTTTTCTTTAGCAATGACACGTGAAAGACTGGATGGATTTTGGACCCTGGTGGAAGATCCAACTTGTATGCTACAGGTCCTATTTTCTGTAGGACTTGATAAGGTCCAAAATATTTAGGAGCCAATTTGGCATTTCGCCTAAAAGAGACAGTAACCTGTCGTAGAGGTTGTAACTTGAGATATACCCAGTCCCCCACCTCAAACACCCTCTCTGATCTGTGCTGATCTGCAATTTGCTTCATTCTGTGCTGGGATTTAACCAAGTGTTCCTTGAGTAATTTGAGCATGGTGGTTCTGTCTTGTAGCAAGGCATCAGCCGCTGCAACTGCTGTACCATCTGAGGTATATTGCATGCAATTTGGGGGCTTCTGACCATACAAAGCTTCATAAGGAGTGATCCCCGTTGATATATGAAAAGTGGTGTTATACCACCATTCGGCTAAAGGAAGCCACTTGGACCAAGCTGTGGGTCTGTCACTGGTAAAACATCTAAGATAGTTCTCCACACATCTGTTAACCACCTCCGTTTGGCCATCAGACTGAGGATGATATGCAGTGCTTAGGCGCAGAGTTGTACCCAGTAACTTGAATAACTCTCTCCAAAATTGGCTGGTAAAGATTGGATCTCTATCAGATACAATTGTTTGTGGCATTCCATGTAACTTGAAGACATTGTCTAAGAAAAGCTGGGCCACAGTGGTAGCATTATAGGGGTGAGCAAGTGCCACAAAATGGGCATACTTACTTAGTCTATCCACTATCACAAGTATCACAGTTTTGTTGCCTGAGGTTGGCAACCCTTCCACAAAATCCATAGATATATCACTCCACAATTTGTCAGGGACTGGTAAAGGTTGGAGCAAACCTGGTGAAGCCACAGTTTCATTTTTGTGTCTCTGACACACATCACAACCAGCCACAAACTGCAGTACATCCCTCTTCATTCCCTTCCAAAAGAAGGCCTGCTTCAACCTTTGATAGGTTCTTTCTCCTCCAGAGTGACCCCCAACTGGTGTTGCATGGTGTTCATTAATGAGTTTGAGTCGTAAAGCAGAATTATTACCCACCACCAACTTGGACTTGTAATAAAGCATTTGGTGTTGCCAAGCAAAATGGTGGTGACTGGCTGGATCTAGTTGCAATTCCCCAATGATATTCTGCAATTCATGATCCTGTTCCCAACTTTCCTGCAATTCCCTTACCCAATTGCATAGGACCACAGTGAAAGCCAACATCTGTGCTTCTTCTTCAACCCTAGATAAAGCATCAGCAGCCACATTTGTCTTACTAGACCTGTATAATAGCTCATAATCAAACCCCATTAACTTGGTTAACCACTTTTGTTGCATTGGAGTGGTTACCCTCTGTTCCAGCAAGAACTTAAGACTTTGATGGTCAGTTTTTGTGAGAAACTTCCTTCCCAACAAGTAGTGTCTCCATTTGGTGACAGCCATAACCACAGCCAACAGTTCCTTCTCATATGTAGATAGCCCTAATCTTGTGGCAGACAAAGCCTTACTATAGAAAGCTATAGGTTGCTGTTCTTGCATCAACACTGCCCCCACCCCCTTTCCTGAAGCATCACACTCTAATACAAAAACCTTGGTGTAGTCAGGCAACCTCAAAACAGGAGCTGTAGTCATAGCAGCTTTTAGTTGATTAAAAGCCATTTCAGCTTCTTGAGACCATGCGAAAGAATCTTTCTTGAGGAGTTGATTCAAGGGTTGACAGATTTTCCCATAATTCTTAATGAATCTCCTGTAATACCCAGTGAGACCAAGAAATCCTCTGAGGGCTTTAAGAGAAAGAGGCTTGGGCCAAGTAACCATACTAGATATTTTGGTAGGGTCAGGCCCCACTCCTTGATTAGTTATCACATGTCCCAAGTATTCTATTTGTTGTTTGCCAAAAACACATTTGCTCATCTTAGCAAACAATTGGTGTTCCCTTAACTTGGTTAGAGTGAGGGAGACATGCTGCACATGGTCTGTCCAAGTTTTGCTAAAGATGAGGATGTCATCAAAAAACACCAATACAAATTTCCTTAAGAAAGGCCTAAACACATCGTCATGAGGCTTTGGAATGTAGAAGGAGCATTAGTCAACCCAAAGGGCATGACTAAAAACTCATAGTGGCCTTCATGTGTCCTAAAGGCTGTCTTCTCCACATCCTTGGGACTCATTCTGATTTGATGGTAACCTGATCTTAAGTCCAACTTAGAGAAAAAACTTGCTCCATGCAGCTCATCCATCAATTCATCAATAATGAGAATAGGAAATTTGTCTTTAATTGTATCCTTATTCAGGGCTCTATAATCAATACACATTCTCCATGTGTTATCCTTCTTTTTGACCGATAACACAGGTGAAGAGAAAGGGGACACACTGTGCCTTATCACCCCAGATTCCAGCATCTCTTTAACTATCTTTTCTATCTCATTCTTTTGGATATATGGGTACCTATAAGGTCTGATGCTTGGTGGTTGTGTACCAATTTTCAAAGGGATATTGTGGTCTTGAGCTCTAAAAGGGGGTAGGCCCTGTGGCTCCATAAACATATCTTGAAAATCATGTAGAACCTGAGAGAGATCAGAATGTATCTCAGCAGTCGGAACAGTTTGAATGCTGCATAATTGTGCCACCACCCCTGGTAACCTTTTGTTAATCAAGTGCTGCATTTCCTTGGCTTCCACAAGTTGTACCTCCGCTGTGGTGCCACCCTTGAGTGTCATCTGTTTCCCAGCGATTGAAAATTGCATTTGTAGATTCTGGAAATCCCAAAGTACTGACCCTAAAGTTGAGAGCCACTGCATTCCTAATACCATGTCACAACCCCCCAAAGGAAGCAACCTGAACTCAGATCTGAAATCTATGCCTTGCATAGTCCACTGTAGCTCCTTCACCATAGCCTTGCTGCTAATCTTGGTTCCATCTGCCACTACTACCGTTAATGGATTAGTATGTTGGACCCCAACCCCTGTCCTCTTGGCCACACAGGGATCCAAAAAATTGTGTGTACTCCCAGTATCTACCAAAATATTAACCCCTGTCTTCTTGATGACCCCTTTAATCCTCATAGTCTTAAATGATTGAATTCCAGACAAAGCATGTACTGAAATGTGGAATTCTTCTAGTTTTTCATCTGAAGGTAACTCCTGTTGGTCATCTGAAGGTAACTCCTGTTGGGCCTCCACAAACTCTTCTTCATCATCATCAATTTCAATCATGAATAACTGCTTTCTCTTACAGACGTGGCCCCTAAAATATTTTTCATCACATCCAAAGCATAAACCCTTGGCCCTCCTTTCATCAAAGTCTTTTGGGGTTATTCTTTTAACTACTGCTGAATCTGTAGGCTTGGAAATCAATTCTTGTGGCTTTTGTGTTGTAGAATACGAAAATGCAGGTTTGGTTGTGGCCCTATTCGTCTTGTTTACAGCCGCAAGGGTTTCTTCTTGCAATCGAGTCAACCCCATCGCTTGAGATATGGTTCTTGGCTGAAACATTAACACCCCTCCCTGAATTTCTTCCTTCAATCCACTTACAAAACAGCTGATGAAAAATTCTTCAGAAAGACCTGTGGTTTTGTTTGCCAATTCCTCAAATTTCTCTTGATAACTTCTCACATTAGTCAATTGTTTAAGTTTGGTTAACTTTCCTGTAGCATCTTCAAACGCATCATCCCCAAACCTAATTAGCAAAATCCTAGAAAAATCCCTCCAAGAACGCAAAGTGTGGGACTTCTCATACCACCTGTACCAGTGCATTGCCTTTTCTTCCATATGTAAAGAAGCTAGACGTAGTTTCTGGTTTTCATCAATCGCATTTAATTCGAAATATCTTTCGCACTTATAGATCCAAGCCGTTGGATCATCTCCGAAAAATTTAGGAAAATCTAATCTTGGTTGAAAAGTCCTCATTTGCCCCGAATTCAGCGGTGGATTAGGAAGTAATGGAGGAGATGTTGCAAGGGATACCTTTTCTTGAATCTTTTCTTGAATCTGTTCGTAATTGGCATTCAAAGTGGTAATCAAGTTCTTGAGCCCCTCCATCGTTTGATTAAATCCATCGAGTGATGCCGTATGTCGATTAGTAGCCTCCGTCAAACGTTGGATGGATTCCCCAGTTGATTCTGACAGTTTTCGAACGGACTCGTCCAGTCGTTTCATCTCTTGTGCTCGCGTATTTTCTGCCATTGCGATTCAGTTTTCCCACAGTCGGAGGAAAGGTGCTCTGATACCAATGATAGAACTTGGGGAAATTTCACTAGAAAACTGAGATTTTATTGATGATTTCTGGAAATGAATTACAGAGTATTGAGAGATACAGAGAGATAGTAGAGCTGAGAGAGAGAGAGAAGTTCAGAATTTGGCAAGAGAGAACAATTCATTTCACGCCTGGCGTTATGGCCCTCCACTGCCTTATATACCCAACCAGCTAACTAACTGCACAGGCTCCCAACCAACTAACCAACTAACTAACAACTAACTAACTGCCCTTATATGGAAAAGACACTCCTAGTCCTTAAACAAGTAATTATCACAATAGGACCCCAAATCCTATCACGAAGTAAACTTTTGGATGGGAACACAAATACATAACAGGTTTAAGGTCAAGAGAATAACGCTGAACCAAAGGGAGTTCTGTTGTGCTATAACATGCATCCTTAAGTTTATTCTGCTTGGTATTGTAGGTGGGAACTTCGTAGTTTGTTTCCCGCATTAGGTACATGGAAAAGTTCTGTTCGTAACTTCCTTGGCAAGTGTTTTTTGCTAGGATATGTGCGTGCTTCGATATGGGTTTCCGTTTGCCCTTCAATATTTGTATCCAATTGTAAAAAGTCCATTTATGTTCAAAGTTTGGATTGGATATGATATATACATGTCGAAGATCTTTGTAGTGATTAGGTTGCACGTATTTTTTTTGTTTTGTGCAGGGTTGGATTATGTCGGAGTCGCTTCTTAATCCTGGACGAGCTCGGCTCTGTGATGCTAACTGAGGCAATATGTTCAGAATAAATTTGTGTCGAAGCTTTGGTTGGGAAGCCACGTGGAGAAAGACCATGAAAGCATGAATCTATCCACAGGCCTTCACACCCTCCACTGGAATAAATTGAAACTACAATTTTGGTTAGTTCTCCGTATTCAGTACAGAAGAGATTAAAAATATGACGGTATGATACCTCTTGAGCATGGGCTTAATACGCAGTTTTAGAAGATGCTTGGGGTATAATTTGACAATTTTCATTTCATGGGTTTAATGTATAATTTATCTTGTGTTTTCGGTTTATTATCTGATTCCTTTGGGAAGCCTTCTTGGTGCATAGGAATATGATATGTTGGGGACATTGAAATCAATTTTGAGTTGGAACAAATTATTATGTAGTACAGTTTGAGGGTTTTATTCCTTTGTTATTGTGTTCTTGGTAATGGTTCATTTTAGCCATCTAACAGAACTCATAATTTTGTACTTACAAAAACATGGAATCTCAACTTTTTTATTCCTAACCTACAAAAATTCACTTTACCCCCTTGAATTTATATAGCATTGCTTTTAGACCCATTAGACCTCATCTAGTTATTTTTTATTTTCCTAGTCAAGTTTTTGACCTGATCGACTTATAAATATATGAGTATTAGATATATGGAAGAATTTGAATCAGATAATCTAAATAATAACATCTCGTCACAAGAGAACTTCTTGAAAGAAAAGATTATTTAAAGAAACTTATAAGACTATTTAAAGAACATACTGAGAAAGTTAAAATCAAGAGTTTTTTATGAAAGTAATACAAAAACAGAAACAAGTTAGTGAAATACCTCAGTTCGTAAATAATTTATAAAATTATTCTAGGTCGAAGGGTAATACACGACTTACGCCCACTGTACGCCACGCTGGCAGTGATTGGTGGTTAGGATTCTCAAGATAAGGTCACATACTAGACCTGCGACATTAAGGTCGCATACTGGACTCGCGACTCGATATAGTGAATAGTAAGATTGCATTATCGTCATGCGACCTTGTATAGGTTTTATATATATACACAACTTTGGTTCAAAATGCAACATAAGAAACATGTCTGCTCTCCGCCAAGCGTCTGCCAAGAGAATGAAAAGGGGAGAAAGTTCTCGTTCAAGAGACATAGAATCTGGTACTGGAGAAGGCGAGCGATCTTCACTAGCTGCCGTTGCTACTGTTCAGATGGACTTATCTGCTAGTACGGAGGGTCTTGACCCAATATTTGCCTTTTTTGCTCGTCACAGATCGTTGCTACTCTTGCTGGTGGAACACATGAATGGTTACCGAGGGGATCGCCCGATAACGAATAGGATCAAGGTTTGGCAGCATACAGGTTTTATCCTGAGTACAAGCGTTGACTCGTGCGAATACCATAGGATACTTCCGCATTTGGACTATAGTTTGGCAAGTTATGACAGGTGGGGTAAACGAGTATTTGTGGAGCCGAAAGTGCAATATGATGCCGCGCAAGATGTGTACTTTATGCTGGACAGGAATCAGACCTCATATGAGGGTGAATTTGCGGGTGTACTAAAATGGCCAAACCTATTCGTTGAGCGCAACAAGCTTGAAGCGAAGTGTAGAAATTTCTACGCTAAAGTTTCGAAAGCACGGTCCATGGTGATGATACATGGTAGACGAGAAAATCGTCTACACGGTGATGTTTGTCGAAGGCTTTACGTAAAGCATCAAGAGAGATGGCGTCCAGAGACGCACACTTTTCACTTACGTAGTAGTGGGGCTACAGTCACCCTGGAGGACGTTGAATGCAACCTTCAATATTATAAAGTTGATGCCATGCAAGTTTTAAATGATTTCTCTTAATTTATCTCGTAGTCTTACAATGTCGATCGAATATTCACATGTCATTGTTCATTTCAGAGGTCAAGTTATCGAAGCCTTCGAAGGTTCAACGATGGTTGGTGGATCGACAAGGGTCCTTATTTTTCATAGGAAAAATAGTTTAACGGAGTTACAATAGCAAATATGTATCTCAACTAAATATGTTGGAGTCACAAGTAAAAATCACATACTGGTACCCAGCACAAAGCTTCCCGCACAATAATTATCGTTACATAGTTTTCTCCTTAGTCGACGATAGTAGAGTTGACATTATGTTCCAGGTGGCGGGAAACATTTCTGAGTATGTCTCGGAGTTATTCGTAGAGGTGGAGAATACTCAGTCACTACCTTCATCACGCCATGTTCCTGTAGAAACATGTCAGGAAGTGAGGAATGTATTCAAGCAGGGTTCTAGCTTGCGACATATAGACGATATACACCTCTCACTAGAGGCTGATGATGATGGCTTCTATGAATCGACCGACCATGTATTTGAAGGAGGCAAACCTGATGGCTCGGAGGGTTTCGA
Source organism: Arctostaphylos glauca (assembly GCA_019985065.2). NCBI lineage: Eukaryota > Viridiplantae > Streptophyta > Magnoliopsida > Ericales > Ericaceae > Arctostaphylos > Arctostaphylos glauca. The sequence goes on from JAHSPW020000005.1 coordinate 8,004,512, forward strand.
GGCTGAGATGGATGCTGAGAACGAACTGGAGAGCGCGGACGAGGATATTGACGCTTGCCTCGTGGCAGATGATGCCGCTAATGACGACGTTTCTTACCGGTACGTACAAGGGTACGCTTTTTGTGGCAGCGAGTCAAGACTCAATGAATGTTGTTTTTTCAAAAGCATTCACTATTGTTGAAAGCAAGCAGACGGAGATGCGGGTTTGGTTCCTAAATTGCATTCGGTACTTTGTCACACAAAAAACCAGCCTATGCTTGCTTTCAGATAGACACAAAGGGATTCTCGCCTCCGTAAAAAATAGTGCAGATTGGAGACAACCTCGCATCTACCACAGGTATTGCATTCGACACATTGGTGTAAACTTTGCAAAGAAGTTCAAAAGCGTACTGATAGGGGAGCAAGTGAAGGGTATCGCGTGTGAGGTGCAGAAACGCAAGTTCAACGCACAATTGCTCAGGTGCAGAACCCTTAAAGGAGGGGCGGTGGCGGCAGAGCTCGACAAAATTCCTCTTAAAAAATAGTCGTTCACTCATGATGACGGTCATCACTATAGTGCTCAACACACAAATTTGTTTGAGAGTTTCAACAGTGTCCTTAAGGACGCACGACAAATTCCGATCAAAGCCACAGTTATGATGACCTGGTACAAATGCGTTCATTACTTCAGTGATAAAGCAAATTTGTCTAGAGCAGCATTACTAAACAATGTATGGTAAAATCGCACTTACTCTATATCGAGTTTGGAGCAAAAATGCTAGAGGACATCGCGTAACAGAGTACAATAGGGCGAATGAAATATATGAGGTACAAATAGGTCACAGTGTTGTGTCGTCATACAAAGGAGATCACAGACATACAGTTAACTTGGTAGAAAAAACGTGCACTTGCAATAAGATACAACAGTATAAGTTCCCATGCTTCCATGTCATTACAGTTTGCAGCAAAATGTTGCTTGATCCATTGCGCTTTATTGATCCAGTATGGACCATTCAAAATGACATAAAAATGTATACGTCTTCCACATTTCACCTTATATTAAACGAGTTGTATTGGGAACCATATACTGGGCATAAGATATTTCCACCAACCACTTCTCTCCGACCTAAGGGACATTCGAAGACACGTCGATTTCAAAACGAGATGGACTTGGTTGAGTCACGTCCATTAGAAAGACAATTGTGTAGTAAATGCGGACAATCGGGACACAACAGACGCAAATATCCACAAATGCTCTAGATGGCTCAAGTTAAGGACGAAAAAATATATGATTTGTTTATTTCTAGTCAAAATCAATAATGTGTAATTTTCTACAGGTGTAATGAACGCTTGCATAATTTGGTTTTGTTGAGATAACCATTCTTAAGAAACGAATGATTTGATTTTGCACAAAATATAGGACTAATGATCACATAAAAGTCTAATAAAAATCGATGACATATAATTCTACTACAACCTTAAAGTAAACATTTAATATCAAATGTAAATATTCAGAAAAATAAAAAACTTTAGGATCCGACCCATATTATGGGTCCATCTTGATGCTTATAATATAAGGCACTAGGTCCTAACCGTTCTTCTTTACATCTCTTATGGCCTCCTTGATCAACGTTTGCCGCATAACCTGTCTCATCATTGCCCGAATCTTGATGTAAAGCCTTCGACAAACGTCATCGTGCATATGGTTTTCTCGTCTACCATGTATCATTGCCATGAACTGTGCTTTCGAAACTTTAGCATATAAATTTTTACACTTCGCTTCAAGCTTGTTGCACTCAACGAATAGGTTTGGGCATTCTAGTACATCCGCAACTTAACCCTCATATGAGATCTGATTCTAGTCCAGCATAAAGTACATATCTTGCATGGCATCATATTGCCCTTTCGGCTCCACGAATACTCGTTTACCCCACTTGTCATACCTTGCCAAGCTATAGTCCAAATGCGGAAGTGCCCTATGGTCTTCGCGCGGGTCAATGCTTGTACTCAGGATACGACCTATACGCTGCCAAATCTTGATCCTATTTGTTATCAAGCGATCCCCCTGTAACCATTCATATGTTCCAACAGCAAGAGTCGCAACGATCTGTGACTGGCAAAGAAAGCAGACATTGGGTCAAGGTCCTCCGTAGTAGCAGATACATCTGGCTGAATAGTGGCAAATGGCAGCTAGTAAGATTGCTCACCTTCTCCAGTACTAGATTCTGTGTCTCTTAAACGGGAACTTTCTTTCCTTTCCATTCCTCTGCCAAACACATGGCGGGAGCGTACATGTTTTTTCTTATGTTGCATTTTGAACCAAAATTGTGTATATATATAAATCACATACAAGGTCGCATTACGATAATGTGACCTTACTATTCACCATATCGGGTCCCAGACCACCAGTCACTGCCAGCGTGTCGTACAGTTGGCGTAAGTCGCATACATACGCTGCGACCTAGAGTAGTTTTATAAATTGTTTTCAAACTGGGGTATTTTGCTTACGTATTTTCATTTTTGTATTATTTTCATAAAAAACCCTCTCTAGCGATTAGAAATAATAAAAGAAGTAAGATATACAATAAATAATAAAGATAAACACATAACTAGGATAAAAATTGAATTTGCACCTTTTGATAATTAGTTTTACTTTTACTATATAAATAAAATACATTAGATAATCCATTCGAGCTGCTATTTCCTGAAAACAACTGGTTCTAACCAATTATAGCCTAGAGTAACTAAAGCAAATGATAGAAATAAAAAATAATAGCAAAGTAAGATATAAGATAATGTTAGAAATAATAGGAAAAAATTAGATAAAATGAATAATATAAAATCACTAAGAATAAATAATAGCAAAATTGAACTGGAAGAAGACCTACATAAACAATTCGGATTAATGAGTTTGGGAGAAATAAAATATGCTCCCATTGATGATTTAGAAAAATTAAAAATAAATAATAAATGACCTGGAAAATGAAGAATAAATAAATAATGTGACAGACACTAAAATAGTCATAGTGAAAACTAAAGGAGAAACACAAGTTCTTCAACACTACCAATTTTAACCCCAAACATAACAAATAGAAAATTCACTTAGGGATTATGACTACAGAAGGCTAACATAAAATTATATAGCTGACTAATATCATTACTTGAAACACGATTACTACAAATTAGGCAATAATAAAAATATTTTGATTATATTTTCATAAACTACCATATCTAATAAAAGCAACTATTGAAGAAAAATATGGCTAACGGATGTAGGAAAAGGAAGATTAGACACATTAGAAAACATAACTAAATATTTCAAAGAACAGTTAGATCCAGAATGCTTAAAATAATAATAATAATATTCTACATTGTTCACAGTGTACGAAGTCATGAAGATGCACAAACCTAAAGGGTAAATTGCACTGACCTCCCCTGAGGTTTCTGACAATTGCAGACACCTCCCCTGTGGTTTCAGAAAATGCACTGACCTCCCCTGCTTTAGAAATTATTATACATTTTCCCCCCTCCCGTTAATTTGTGGCATACGCCGTTTGTTTTATACGTAAAATGACCCTTGTACCCTTTTTTATATACAAGGTTCTGTAAGCATACGCCGTTGGTGTTCGTCGGGGGGAGAGAGAGAGAGAAAGGTGCGATGGGTTAGGATGGGTTAGGGTTTACTGTACAGATCAGAGTCCACCACCGCCGACGATCGCCGAAGACAATCTGCTTCCACCGACGAGTTCGACCGACGAGAATCTTGTTCCACCGAGATCAGCAACGTCAAACAGGTATATGGCACGCCGAACAGTAGTCTGTAAATCGGGCCCCGATTCGTTCAAACCCCTCATATGCCAGTTAACATTTGTAAATGAGTTGTTAATAATCTCCAGATTTGTTCGTTTTGAACCATCAAATTTGTTCGTTTTGTTCTCCAGATCTTGACCGTGTAGGATATTCAGTTAACTGTTTTGTGTGGATTATACCCTATATAGAAGTTAACTGTTTTGTGATGATTTCTATTCAGAACTAATTGAAATGACATTGTTCTTGTAAAATGATTGTATACTATTCAGAAGTTAACTGTTTTGCGTGGATTATTTGTCCTTTCGACATGAGTTCTTTTTCTTTGGTCACTCATTTTTGTCATCTTTTTGATCCATGGTAGTTGTGCGTTCACTGAATAATGTAAGGAGCATTCACTATTAGTCCGTATATACCCTATATATTGGTATAGTATTCTATTGTCCATTGTTGAATACTAAACTGCAAGGGCTTGTTTCCAACTTTAGGTATGGCAAAAGTGGGTGAAGCACAGAATGTGGATGGGGATGTAGTTGGAAATGATGTAGATGAGGAGGAGCATGTGGATGTTGTATATGATTTTAGTGACGAAGATAGAGGGTGGGAAATTGAGGGGGATGGTGGGATACACATGTCGGACGATGATGCTAGCTTGGATGATGAAGACATCCCTAGTGATAATAGTGCCCTTAGTGACTATCAGTCCAACGATGAGGATGGTGAAAAACCTGGTGGTGAGGAGGGTGAACAATCCGGTGATGACTATGACGAGAGAGTACGCATAGATAGTAGTTACTATGGAAAGGAAGCATTCCTCAATGATAAAGGAGAAGTAGTCTTAGAGAAAGATATGATCTTCGAGAATGTTGACAAATTTCGAGAGTCTCTACGGGACTATACTATACAAACAGGGTTTAAGATCGAGAGGATTAAGAATGAGAAGGCAAGAGTGACGGCTAAATGTGCGGCACAAGATTGTACTTGGAGGATCCATGCTAGTCCTTTGCCCGATGGGATCACCTATAAAGTCAAGAGCATTATCCTAAATCATAGTTGCGGTAGGATCAACCGAAACAATGAGGCCACATCCACATGGATTGCGAAAAAGCTCCAACATAGTTTCAAGGAAAATCCAAGTATGGGTTTCGATGCAATGCAAGAGAAGTTGAATGAGAAATTTGGGGTGGAGGCTTCGACATGGCAATTGTATAGAGCAAAGAGGAGGTGTATGGAAAAGCTTGAGGGGAACTATGGAGAACAATATGGTTTGCTTCCAATCTATGCTAATGAGGTTAGGAAGACCAATCCGAGTAGCATTTGCATAATCCAGTGGGAGAGACCGGATTTGACAGTTCCTCCTTCATTCATGAGAATGTTTATATCATTTGAGGCCATGCAGACAGGATTTCTTCAAGAATGTCGACCTTTTTTGGGCGTGGATGGGACATTTCTGAAGGGGCCATACGGTGGGATCTTACTCACTGCCATTGCTTTGGATGAGAACAATGGCTTGTTTCCGTTGGCAGTGGCAGTGGTTGAATCTGAATGTAATAACAGTTGGGGCTTCTTCCTTAACCATCTCCAAACCATTTTGCAAGCCGCCAATCCTGCGACTCCTTGGGTTATTATGTCTGACCAACAGAAGGTAAGCCAATGCAATTAGTACATTTACTTCATAATAAAAGTTCACTTCTTTTCACTTCTTATGTCTGACCAAGTTCACTTTTTTTGCATTAGGGTTTTGACAAGATTGTGACTGAACAAATTCCTACTGCAAGTCATAGGAAATGTTGTAGGCACCTCTTCCAAAATTTTAAAGCTAAATTCCCTGGATTGGAACTTAGGAAGTTATTTTGGAGGGCAGCAATGGCTTACACGAAGAGGGAATTTGACAATGCGATGGATAGTATAAAGGGAATATCACCTGATGGATTTGCACACTTGAAGAAAATACCAACGGAGTCATGGTGTAGGCATGCTTTTGATCCACGAGTTAGGAGTGATCATATTACTAACAACTTGTCAGAGTCATTTAACAACTGGATAGGCAATTTGAGATCGAAACCCATACTGACAATGCTAGAAGGAATACGCAGTAGGTTAATGTCCAAAATACAAGCAAGACACCAAAAGGCAGTGAAGTGGCAGTCCAATATTACTCACAATGTTCACAAACAACTGACTGATTTGGGGTATGAGGCTAGAAAGTGTAATGTGTCTTTCTCAGGGGGTGATGTGTACGAGGTTAGGGAAAATGGAGTGAGATACATTGTGAATTTAGGTCAATTTCACTGCGTGTGTAGGGTGTGGGAAATATCAGGATTGCCTTGTAAACATGCTTTGGCGGCAATCACATTTGGTCGGTTAAAGGTTGATGACTTCATTCATGCATATTACCATAAAAATGTGCACCTTAGGTCATACGGTAGGATGATCCATCCCATACTTGATCATTCTATGTGGACACCTATTCCGGGAGAACCTTTGTTGCCTCCACCCCTTCGGAGACAGAGAGGCAGACCTAAGAAAAGTAGGAAAAGAGGCCCCGATGAGGCACCAGCTGGTACCAGTCAGTCGAAACGGTCTCAAACACTAAGATGCACGTTGTGTAAAGGGTTTGGTCATAACAAAAGGACGTGTCAACGCGGTCCTGTTAGGGGTGTTGGGGGCAAGGGAAGAGGGAGAGGAATTCCAGTTGGTAGAGGTCGGAGTGTCGCACCAAGAAGAGGCGGAGCAAATACACGTGCAAATCTTGGTTCTCAATGTGTGACGCAAGTAACACCGTCTTCTCATTCTACTCAATGTAAGCTTTTTTCAGTTTTTATATTTCATTTCAACTTGTTACATTTGTCCTTACAATTGCAAATATTAAACCTTCGTATTTTTTCAATTGTAGGATGCTGTTGGAAGCTTGGGTGGGTGATTTTTGGATATACTATCAACTTTTTGAAACATATTCATAGAGAGTGGCACCACCATACTTCTTTTTGTCCAAGTATGGAAGTAATCTATAATTATAGACGTTGAACATCTTTTTTGGGTAAATAGTACTGTTCAACGACACGTTTGTCTTACTCTCGCACAATGGATATGGATAGGCCTTTGTAATTGATATAGATATGGATATGGATGATCTTTTGTATGGCTTATTAATGCATATCGATAGGCCTTTGTAATTGATATAGATATGGATATGGATGATCTTTTGTATGGCTTATTAATGCATATCGATAGGCCTTTGTAATTGATATAGATAAATGTATATGGTTATGTTGTTGGATGTTCACCAACCATTTTGCAGCCTTTGGATCCCCTGCTGTACGCTGATAAAGGCAGCGAGCAGAGAAAAAAGCACAAAAAAAGTTCTTGTTCGTTAACCTTTGTTTCTGGATTGATGCTTGTGATTGCTTTGTAGGTTGTGTTTCTTATGGACAATGTTGTGCTTTTTTACCTCATCTTATGTGTAGTTTCTGTGGCACATTCTATATTTGAAGCCCACTTCTTATGTATAATTGTCGTTGTAGAAATTATATGATCCGTACGAATGTTTAAGGACTAGAATTGGCTGCTATGAGTTGGTAGAAATATTTATAATGACCCCTTGTGGAGAATAGCTCGAAAAATGTTAAGAATTATGTTGTTTCTTTTCGTTGTGTTGCTTATGAAGCTTTTAGTTACATTGGCTGCCCCTGCTTTTAGTTTTGTTAGTATGAAGCTTTTAGCCACCTGCTGGTGTTGCCCAGCTGCTGGTGTTGCCTTCGGTCTTGCAGGCAGCCTTCGGCTGCTGCTGCTGGTCGCCTGCAGCCTTCGGCTGCTGGCGGTGGTCTTGCCCAGGTAGCCTTCGGCTGCTGCTGCTGGTGTTGGTGGATGATTTACATTTCTAGAGCAATTGAAAATCTACTTATGGGATTGAAATCTTGTTACATATAGGTTTTATTTTCTTGTTATATTTGGCCACCTGCTGGTGTTGCCCAGCTGCTAGTCTTGACCTTCGGCTGCTGCTGCTGCTGGTCTTGCCCAGGCAGCCTTCGGCTGCTGCTGTTGGTGTTGGTGGATGATTTACATTTCTAGAGCAATTGAAAATCTACTTATGGGATTGAAATCTTGTTACATATAGGTTTTATTTTCTTGTTATATTTGGTATTATAAAGAGAGTTGAGTTTTGATGAGAATGTTGTTGTTATGCAACTACTTACCGTATAGGTTTCATAAGGGAAAAACAAAATGGATTAGATAAGGAAATGGATTACACAACGAAACTAGGAAATAGATTACATAAGGAAATACATTTCATGACATAGGTTCCCTTTCTTAATCTGAATTACGGTTACTTAAGTATCACTGCAACCAATGCAATTATGCTAATGACTATGAAAATGATGAAACACGTCTTCAGCATAGCCATGTTTGCTTCAAGCACTTGGACTCTTATCGATAGGCTTGCCAAATTATGCTTTTCTTCATCTTCAATTGGCGGCACATTCATCGGTTGAGAAGTCCAAGCACTAGCGTTTTCTGTTTTGCACCATTCCCACATCGCACATTCTTTATAAGGGCATGCATAGTAAAGTTTTCCTTTGTTTTTCTCATTATTTGTCACCCTAAGAATGGCATTTGCTCCGCAATGATATATTTTGTTCCGAGCCCTAATGACGCTACCAGTACTAGACGACATGTCCATAACTGTAAAAAAAAAATAAAAAAATAAATTACATCACCACAAAAAATTAAACAACTAATGAATTTATAATAAAAATTAAACTAATGTATTTGCAATAAAAATTAATTTTAAAAAAAAAATACTTACCTTTGCTCTATAGTAAGTGAGGTCAGTGCCAAGAAACCTCAAGAGAGGTTTTATTGCTTTATATAGCCACCAGCAGGGGTACTTTTGGCATTAAGAAAATGTTCAGTGCTGACATTAGCAAAAACTAACTCCTCCTTAACAGAAACTAACGGGAGGGGGGAAAATGTATAATAGTTTCTAAAGCAGTGGAGGTCAGTGCATTTTCCGAAACCACAGGGGAGGTGGCTGCAATTGTCAGAAACCTCAGGGGAGGTCAGTGCAATTTACCCCAAACGGATCTTACAAGGAAAAGAAAAAGTTTTAATAAACAATGAGGAAAAAATAATAAAAAAATTAAAAAAACCTTTTAAAGCCTTTTACTAATAAAAGAAAGATAGTTCAGGCAAAAAACAATAACTACTTGTTTACACTCAAATCCCTCATTCAATAAGAGGAGTACACATGGCGCTATTAAGACGACATGCACAAACACGATTATAATTACATGAAAAGAATAGGAGGCGATCGTTTCATGAATTATGAAAGTTATTGGCAGTTATAAGTTTCCACAGATGAAATGAAGGGATTTTATGGATTATAGTGCACTTCGTGGCCCAAGGATAAGTGTCAGAGGAAGAGGAAAAACTTGTAGAAGAGGTTACGTGTGTGCGGCCAAGATCTAGCTATGGATCAAAGGTGAGAAGTTATTTCAATTTGAAACAGAAAAGGGAAAAGAAATGGTTTGTGAAGTGTGAACTATTGTTGATTGCCTATAAATAGTAGAGATCATCGAAGATGAAAGAACTCGGAAAAAAAAGATCCCCAGAGGCATATGTTTTCAATTATATTGTTGTTTAGTTTATCCTACTAGTTGGCCATAAATTAACTTGTAGCTGTAGAAATAGTTGTACTTAGCCTATATTAGTAGTTTGTAGTTGTAATGGTAGCTGGTTAACTTATTCGAAGTACATGGATCTTGACACAACTCTTTGAATATAAATTTGTCATCAAGTTTGCTGTTCGAAGGAACATTTCATCTTCATTTTCTTGACTCTTCATATTTTGTTTATTGTTTTCTATGTTTCATTAAACCTCGTGTCAATATTTGAGCAAAATCATTTTCATTGAGATAAGAAAATAAATAACACAAACGTTTAGTAATTGTTTGTTATAATTTATCGAATTCATTTTTTTGAAAAAGATAATCACAATATTTTTCTGTCATGCTAGCACTCAATTCTAATTTTAAGCCATGAGAAGTATTTCAAGAAGATATATTTTTTGGCACGCGTAGTGAGACTTTAAGTATTGACAATGGTAAAAACGAGAAAGCAATGTGAAATTTCCTAGTGATAGATTTTAAATTCTTCCCGTTAAGGCGTATTGAAAGAATTAAAAATAAACAAATTAATGTATAAGCATAAATCTCAACAAATGACAAAAATAACCTCACATAACCGGTTATGTCCAAATGGCCAATTAGGAACTATTTCAGATTTCCGTTGAGAAACTCTGTATATCCGAATAAGAACAAATTAAAAATATTACACCTCTTTCACACTTTGCTTGTCTTTTTTTTGGGGGGGAAAACTTTATAAAGAGGCAGTCATTTCACTTTTCAGGCTTCAAGTTTCTAAAAAATACTTTTTTAACTTTTTGAAAATTGTCATTCTAATTCAATAGAGAATGGGTAAAAAAATCTTGTATAGAATTCAATTTATTAATTTTCCATAGTATACAAATATTTTATGGCATTCAAAATTAAAAAGTGGAAATAAAAACAAATTAAACATAAAAAAGAAGATATTTATGGAAAAATATACACGACTATAGGATTGAAATTTAGGGGATTATTGCCTCTTAAGGTCTTAAGTTCGAGGCCTCTATATACTATCAATCTTTATGAGACCTGTTGATACGAGACTTTACTCTGTTTTTAATTGAGAACTCTATTAGTGGTTGGTGAGATTGATTCTCGATTAGTCAAGGTGTGCGTAAATTTATTGAACAATCGGAATTTATATATATGTGTATGTATGTATGTATATATATTTGTATGTATAATACACAGACTGGTATGCCATTTCATTACAGCATAGCATGTAGTAATGTGTCCCCCCTCCTATTAAATTCTGGCTCGGATGATCATGTTCTGGCTCCACATTTATTAGGCACCTCTTAAATGCGGTTGGTTAATGCCTTTACTCTTTCTTTTACAATAGAGCAATGCTACTAACACATCACGTTATATATTATATCTATGTAGCATGACATACAACTCATGAGATTTATTGATTTGAATACATAATTAAAATTTATAAAATCCGTTTTTACACTTTATACTTAAAAAGACATATCACGTATGCATGATAAGGGTCAGCCCGGGATAAGTCCCGCAAACCCCTAGGCTCGGGCAATCCTCTGGCGTGAGACAATAATTTTTTGTTATAAATATAGAAAACAATAAAAATTCACGAAAAAATTATTAATACTAAGTGAACAATCAAGCTGAGGTCTAATTTGAGCAACTCAAATATCGGAGCCGTGTACAACTTGATGTGTTAGTAGTCTTTTTCTTTACAATATACAAAGCAATGCTATTAACATATTATTTTGTACATCAAGTTATATATCATACTTATGTGACATGTCACACAACGCATGAGATTCATTAATTTGAATGCATAATCAAAATTCATGGGACCCATTTTTACGCCTTATACTTAAAACATAAATTATGTAGCATGTCATGCACAATTTAATGTACAACGTGACGTGTTAGTAGACTTATTTCAATATATATGTTTTTGTACTTCCATAGTCTTCTCTCTCTCCATTTTCAAAGCAATGCCCGGTGGTAAAAATGATGAACAATGCTACGTACACAGATCTGTGTATACTGATCCGGACACAGATATGTCCGGATCCGTCGGATGCACGTGAGACCTTTAATAATTCAAGAGCTTCACGTGCATCCGACGAATCGAACACATCTGTGTCCGGATCTGTGTACACAGATTTTTCTCAAAAAAGATCTCCCCAGCTCCCCTTGCTCCTGTTTATATCTATTTATGTATCTATACTGTCTATTAAGTACATATATAACATAGCATGCATTTTTTTAAAAAAATTACACAAAAATTCAGAACAACATTAATATTTCTCTTTTCTTTGTATTCTTTTTTTCACTCACAAGTAAAAAACTTTCAGACTTTTCTTCCCGTTAAAATTCTTCTCTTAGTACATTTTTTACACTTGGTGTTGAATTATAATTCAAAGAAGATGAGATATCGACGACGAGATTTCCCATATGTTTTGGGAATATTAAGTCTTTGCTTCTAGGATTCCCTAGGCCTGAACTCCCAATTGCCCATGATTACTAGAAAGTCATCATTGTTGTCACGGTTTGAATCAATAAGATGTGTAACAATTCTTTTGTGTTTTGGTCGGATCTTGAGGTAGCATATGTCGGTGTGGAATTTGACCATATCTTAGTTAATACTGAATATCACAGACTCCTTTGTCAGTCCCTAAGATTCTACTGAGTTCTACATGGACATCACTATTATAAAGGTATTTATCAAGATTTGCATCGAGTGAGTCAGTAAAAATGAAGAACCCTACGAAGAAAATGGTGAAGAGAGAATGTAATCTCACCCTCAGTTATGGCTATTAGGGAAATGTGCATAGTGTTATCGAAGGCTCCATCACGTAGGGTTTTGGGCCGTCGAGTTCAATGACAACATCATTGGAGATAGAACTCTTCCATTTTTACGGGACTAGTCTCTAGCATTTGCCTATAGATTTCCATTTTTTGGGGAAAGAGAATTCAAAAACAAGAAAGCAAGGAAGAAAAATGGAGAATAGAAAGGACTTACAGAGGTATAGGAGGAGCCTTGAGACAAAGTCGAGAAGATTGGAAAAACTTAGGAAGCCTAAAATACACAGAACAGTAAATAGCATAGGGGAAGACGAAGATGAACAGTAATAAATGGTTAAAAAGGAAAATGGTAAAGGTAAAAGTAAAAGGTGTATGTTTTCAAAAGATATTTGCGTTAGTTGGACTCCACATGCACGAGAAACATGTCGGTTTCAGAAGAAAACTACAACGGACGTCTATCGCATTAAATCTAACGGTACAAATTCCAACGAGTGAATAGGGAATATTTGTTGAGCTTGAAAATCAGAGCACTTGGATAACTTTTGCTTACTCCGTTAGCTGAGCAAACAAAGCTTGGAGCAATTGAAGAAGGTAAAACTTAATTAAGATTTATTGAGTTTTTTAAAACTAATTAATTCAAATGATATTAAGCTTAGCAGGAGGGTGCTCTTGTGCACGTATTTATTGTTGAGTCTAGAACGGCTGAGCCGCCTTTAGAAAGGGGGTTAAAAGAGTAGAGTTAAAGATAAGACAAGATCCCGATTATCTCAGAATGATTCGAATCAGATAAGAATGAAGAGACTTAGGCTAATTCAACTTAAAATGAGAAATTTGAAAATGAATGAAATTCTAACAGTATAAGACAAGTGTCTGAAGAGTCAATATTAGACTTATCTTTTTAGTTGCTAATTATAAGACACTTCTAATTCAGTTATAATGAGGAATTAGAAACTACAAAAAACTCGAATTGATTAATTAGAAAGTCTATAAATAAAGGTACACACTCACTATGAAAGGTATGATGTAATTTTTTTTATTAAAGACATTGATTTGAAAATTATATGCGATTCAACTATTCAAGTATTGACTTAACAATCAAAGTGCTGTTCAACCATAGAGACGGATAGTTCTTTGACTATTTCTTATTTTGTAGATAATTAGATTTACAGAGAGATGGGAGAATATTCGTTCTGACATAACTGAGATATTTATTTTTTATTTAGTGAAAAATCACCCACTTATACTGAGTTACAAATTATTGATTAGTTATGAAAAGATTGGTTAAAGTGTGTACCAATTAGTTTACCCAACTCTATTAAGGGATTCATGTACTTGAAAGTGTTGAAACTACAGTATTATGTAATCAATATGTATAGCTCCAACAGAGACCACCACCCATAGAAAGAGAACTGCTAAAGGGCAAAATGGGAAGAAAATACTAAGGAAAATTAAAACATTGCTCTATTTTCTTTGAAAACATACTCTATTATCTTTTAAAACATAAGCATACTCCAAAAGAAAATGAAGCAAAATGGGTAGTTACTAGGGAAGAACTGGAAAAGAAAGAGACGAGATAGTAACTCGATAATGTCTTGTTATTATTTTATCCCGACAATATTAAATGACAATTAAAAGTGAGTGCAATTTTTATTTAAGATATATACGGGTTTTAGCGAAAAATGCTTTTTTAACAAAGTTTTAGTTTCTTGTTCATACCAAAATAACCCATTATACTATAGAATAAACAAATTCCTAATACGCTTTTACACATGAAAGACAATTTCGTCAATTTAAATAAACGAAACAAAAAACAGAGTCTATTCTTACAAACGTAGAATGTGAAGATCAATTATTCTTGTTTTTTTTTTAAATTTCCCTCACTAAATTGGATTTGGAGGAGAGGAGGAGAGGTTTTTCTTGGCTAGAATGTGTTTATTATTGTGCATCCAAACCTTAAGGACCCTTCTCTTGATCCCAATTTCTTTGCACAACTGCTGCACCACATTTTCCTCTTCCCTCTGTATTTTCCACCCCACTTTCTCTGCATATTCCTGCATTTTCTCCTTCTGTTCTTTGGTGAACTTTGTCCTATATCTCTTCTTCACCACCACAGGCAGTGGCCTACTCCCAAACCCACCACCACCACCATCTTCCTGTTCATCAGATTCTGAAGGAATGGGCCTCACATTGTAGGGAATTATCATCTGGTGGGCTTGGGCTGTAGGGTAGTACCCTACAGTCTTTGGGCCTAAAATATTCCTGTGGTGCCCCAAAATGACCTTTCTCCCCAAGCTGTTGAGATGTGGGATGTGGAAACACTCTCCAGACCCTGTTTGATTGTTGCTTGCAATATCAGTTTCACATAATTGTGGAGTATCTAAATATCTATTACGATTATAAAAAAAATGGGTTCTTTCTCAAATAATGTTTTCAAAGAATAAGTTTTGAAACCTGTCAACCCACCTGATAGTCTATTAGGAAATCGGGAGCCTACTGCACAGCAGACGTGTTGTGCAGCAAAACATCATTATTTTAGTGTAAAAACAAAGCCTTCTATTGATCGGAGTCTACTTAAAGCAATGTTTTGTATACTAAAATAACGTTGTTTTGACGCACAACACGCTCTTGTGCATTATGCACATCAGAGCGAACTCTAAGTACAAAAACCACAAAACAAAAAGAGTTTGTTACTGTTTCCAAATAAATTTTGTAGAATACTCTCAAAAAGTGTTCTGTGGAAAGAAAAAAAAACAAAGAACACTCATCCATTTATAAATAATTTCTTAGATTTTGGGCGAAGATGGGTTCTCTGTGATTTCGGAAATACCTTTTGAAATGTTTTGCAAAATGGGTTCTCTGTCAAAAAATTATTAAGAAATAATTTTCAAAAAATCCGAAAAGGAAAAATAGAACATTAAATTAGAACAGAAAAAATAAAAACGTTAATTGGAAGAGGGGCATCACCTTCTACTTGTTTTCTGTGGAAGTTTCTGTGGCAATTGCAAGCTGAGCAAATGAGGGCTTCTAGGGTGCCCTCCTCTCCACTGGGCATGAACTCTCCACACCCGTCAACTGCATTTCCCCCCATTGCTGCTGCATGATTCTTCAGACATTCTCTATATTTAACCCCCTTTTTGTAGGGCAAATGGCCCTTCAAGTTTGTGGGTGTAGTGCCATTGGAAGGGATCTTGGGGGATGAAGCTGGAATAATGTGATTTTGGGGTGCAGGATCATGATGGATCATGTTCCCATGCCCCATTGCCCCTCCATACGAAGTGTTGATTGGAATTGGAAATTCCCCTTCTTCACTTGAAATTTCCATTTCTAGCTACCCTTCAACTCTATTTTGTTGCCGCTGGTTCTTTAAGTTTGTGTTCGTATTTTAGAGACCAATCAGACAAAGAAGAGAATTAATGGCTAAATAGTTGAATTTAAAGTGAAAAAAATACCTAGGAATTTTCAGAAAAATGTCAACTCTTATGGAAGCAACACATACACATGCATAGCTAGCACTGTGGAACAAAATATGGAATTTTGATACATAACTCTATTTTTTCAGACCAGAGGTAACAGAGGCTTTGGTGTCGTGTAAATTGAAAACCAGTAGCTTAGAGAGAGAGAGAAAGAGAGAGAGAGGAGGGGGTGTTGCAGTCAGAAAGAATTCCCTGAAACAGATAATGGCAGAGGAAGATGGCTATGGACATTAGACAACATTTGGTGAAGAAAATGGAGATGTTTTTCGAGAGAAATGTTGAGGAAGTGGGGGAAGAGAGAGAGAGAGAATTTTGCAGGTGGGTTTTGCTTGTGAAGCACTAAGCACGAGCTTATAGGCTATAGCAGCAGTAAGGAAGGGCCAAAAGGGAGAGGATCCTTTCCTGTTTCTGTGCTGATTTTGTGGTTTGTGGGTGTACTTTTTTAGTCTATTTTATGATCTAAATAATTCAGGTTTCAAAAATTATTGAGAGATCAATTAATCTAAAAAATCATTGTAATCGTACTTTGATCAATAAATACAAATTTAATTAAGTTTTAAATAAATTTAATGTCAGCAAAATTACTTCATATTTGATTCATTTAACCTGTGATGTTTATTGATTTATTAAATTATAATGTCTAAACTAGAATTTTTAATCAAGTCGATAATTATTTATTGTGTTGCTTGATCAGAATTAATGAAGTGTTCTGTGAACTTTTAAAAGAGTAATGACCGAATTACCCTTATAGATGTACGACCCATTTGGGTATGTATGGATATTTTTGTCTTTACAAATGTAATAAAACTACATATCAAGCCTTTTTTTAAACAAATACATTAGCTCAAATTAGGTTATTTTTTAGGGGAAAAAAATTAAAAATCACAAATATACCATAGGCCAAATTGACCCATTATCGCATTATAACGTTATCATGTAGAGTTGCACTACTACATGTCCCAATATTTTGTCACAAATTAACTACTATATTTTGCACCATTTTATTTTATATTTGGTGTTACTTACACCCTTTATTATTAATTCATACATTTGAACTTCTCATCTGTAAAGTTGAGTGTGAATTTTTCTATTTTGTTAAGAACCACTAAAAATAACAATTTTAGATAACAGTTAAAAATATAATGAAAATTGGTCAAATAATTTTTATGTGACTCAGTATAAGGACATTAAAACATTTTCCAATTTAATTATATTTGTACCTAGAAAAGCAAGTAAAAAGCGAGTTCAATTTTGTTCACTTTATGATGAACAATTTTTGATCACCCTCCGCTGTGTGGAAGCAACTCAAGATCTCATTTCGATGATCAAATTCGTCTATTTTATTCTGATTTACTTCTTTAGCAAAAAAATTCAACTCAATCAACGAATTTTTTAATTTTTAAGGCTTAAAAACTGTATTTTTCAAAAAAAGAAAAGTTACCGATGTCCAATTGAGCTATTTTTTTCGTGATAGCTAAATATATTAATCAAAATAAAATAAATAATTTTGATCATCGAAATAAAATCTCGAGATGATCCAAACGGCAGAGGGTGAACAAAATTGAATTTGTGAAATCCATGTAAATGCCCCTTTTTAACGAAGTGGAAAGCCCACCAATTTGTTTTCAAATGTGATTTATATTATATCTAAAAGTACTACCCCCAATATTAAAAGTTGAGTTTTGGACTAATTTATTTATTTTTATAAAAATGAGTGTTATTTGATATTTTTTATTTTTCTATAATTTTTTTATTTTTTTCATTTATGTTTTTCCATTCGGCTCGATGATAGGAATAAAAAAAAGTATAAAAATGTAGAGGATAATTGTAAAAAGTATAAGGTAAGACTATCCTGAAAAAAGTAAAAAATAATCTTTTTCATTTTTTATGCTGAACTTTTTAAAACTTTTGCCATAACTTTTTATGTTTTGGATTCCTTCGTGAAGGAACTCAAAAAGGATCACGAGAATTTGATAAAATTGTCAAAAATGATGAAAATGACAATGAAAATAAAACGAAAAGTTTAAAAAAGTATACAGTCCTCGAATTAAGACCAAAAGAGTATTCCCAAATACAAAATTACGGGTCATAATTTACTTAAAGAAATAGTCTCACTAATCCAATTTACTCAATATAAATGTGTATCAATAATATATCAAATGATATTTATTTAACATGATTTTTTTTGGAGTGGTCTATATTATTGACGAGTTCTAAAACATGAATGATTTCAATCATTTAAGAAAAACATATCTTCAGAATTTTGTGTCAAAGCAATTAATACTAATCTTAAATTCTACCAACTACGTTAAATATGAGCAAAACTTTGTTTTCAATGTTCTTGACGGGGGTAAAACGAGTTACCCCTGGTCCTATGGGCATCATATAGGACCACACCAAGAAGGTTAACAGGAGTTACACGGTACTCCCTTGCATATGGAATAGAAGTCGTCATCCCATTAGAAGTGGGCCTCCCGACAATCCGAATTCATCGAATAGGACGAAAAAGATCATGCTTTGGCAATCGAGTTTGATCTCATCGGGGAGAAAAGGGAGTGCACAATGATCAAATTAGCTTCCTACCAGGCTATGCTTTCCAAATCTTACAACAAGCGAGTCTTTGATCTTGATGATTTGGTCTTGAGGAAGGTCATAGAAAATACAAAAGATCCAGCCGATGGCAAGCTTGGGACAAACTGGGAAGGCCCCTACCGAGTTATTGGTCGACTAGGATAATGAGCTTACAAGCTACAAGATCTCAAAGACAATGTTGATACCAGATTTTGCCCTCACCGCTCAATTTATTATTAAAAATGCCATCAAAATGGGTTCAAAAGGATTTGTGCACAAAAATACTATTTTGCCCTTGCACAGTTCGGGGTTCGGGAGTACTATTCACGAGACCACTTCATCAAGTCATGAGAACCTCATACTATTGATCAGTACGACAACACGAGTCCAGTGACAGTGATTGGGGTGAAATCGGACAATGCCGATAATTTTTGATTGTTCAGAACGGGGTTTCGGAGGCACAATTTATGAGCTGATATGTTCAGACATCGAGAGGTGCATGTTATTGATCAACACAGAAATACGAGTCCATCGGCTGTATCCATGGTTAAATCTGAGTTCGTTAGCTCAAGAAATGACATTTTAAAGAACGGTAGTGGTGTACCGGCGATTATTTGGGAGTTAGGTTTGCAAGCCGACATGTCCATAAATCAAATATTAGACTCAAAATGATTCTCTCGACGACACGAGTCCATTGGCTATATCTGTGGTCAAGTCCGAGTTCGTTTGGACATCCGAAGATTAAAAAATAGCGCGCGAAGG